>WOVY01001688.1:0-548055 GCA_013436015.1 Rhipicephalus annulatus | reverse complement strand
TATCCATGTAAAGAACAAAGACGCCGAGAGCTTCGTTGACGTGATACTTGGCAAGCTGGAAGAGGACAGAATGAACTTACAGGACTGTCGGTCACAATGCTACGACAACGCTGCCGTGATGGCTGGACAAAAAAGTGGGTCAGTCAAAGAATCGCGGAAAAAACAAACTGGCAATCTTTGTAAACTGCGACAACCACTCACTGAAACTTGGTTGGTGTACATGCTGCTAAGGAAGAAGCCATGATGATGACTTTTTTTGGGACCATCGAAGCCTTTACGTGTTTTTTTCTCGCTCAACGTACCGTTGGGAGAAATTAAAAATGCAGTGCCTGTTGTTGTGAAATCAGAGTCTGAGACCAGATGGAGTGCAAGGGTCGAAGCAGTGAAGCCGGTCGGTAGATACCTTGAGAAGATACTTGAAGTTGTTCAGGAAATGTCAAATAATGACCAGAAACGAGCGAGACGAAAAGTGATGCTGCACTACTGCAGAAGCGGATATTAAGTTATGATTTTTTGATTTTGCTGGGCTTTTGGAACAAGGTACTTGTTCGCATAGACCGTGTTCAAAAAAGGACTGCAAGATCCTAAAATGAACTTTCACGATGCTGCCTTAGACATGAAAGCTCTCAGAGATCACTTTCATGAAGAAAGGGAAACTCTGGTAAGTGAGTCACTTGGTGAAGGGCTTCGTCTCTGTGAGACGTATGATGTCGACGTTGAAAGGCGTGCACGACGAAAAAAACAGATGCCTGGTGAAAAGTCGAAAGGAGAGGCGTTGACGGCTAAACAGGAAACAGAAAGGGTTATGAAATGCACACTCGATCGTCTTCATTCGGAAATCGACCAGAGGTTTACTCGCCTGCAGGACACCGACCTCAAGTTTGGCTTTCTGCTCGACATCAACAAGCTGTGCTACAGCGAAGACAAAAACGAACTAAAACAAATTGCAACACATTTGGCAATTTCTTACAGTTCCGACGTTAACGCGCAAGACCTCTATGAAGAGATTTTAGATTGTAGGCTGCTGCTTTCACGGCGTATTGACCAGACAGTATCAAGACCGGAGGAACTTCTTAAATTATTGTGGAGTATGGTGATGATGGCGTATTCCCCAACCTTCGCGTCGCCCTTCAGATGATGTTAACCATTGGAGTTTCCATCGCTGGCTGTGAGAGGTCCTTCAGCAAGCTGAAGCTAATACTCTCCTATTTGCGTGCCACAATGGGCCAAGACAGACTTACTGACCTTGCGCTACTGAGTGTGGAAAGAGAAGAAACTGAAAAAAACGAACTTTGACGTCATTATAGAACAGTTTGCTTCATCGAAAGCAAGGAAAGTGCAGCTCTAGTTTTTACGGAGTGTTCCAGTGTATAGTGCATTTTATATTTGTCTTAATATCCAAATGATGTAAATAAAGTGTTTTAAATAAAAAACGGGTTTTTCTTGACAACAATTATTCACGATCAGCGTTACAGCACTGACGTCATAAAAGGCAACAATATGCGATAACAGGGAGACAACAGGGTTTGCCGGAACGAGTTTTTTAACGCATCATTAGCACTGATGAAAAAATGCAGGCATCATATGCAGATTTGGCGTACGCAATAATTAATTTTGAATGATACATTTCACGGTAATGTAGCGAGAAATGGTATGGACTATTTACATATGCCTAGTTCGTGATTCTATTTTCTGTGCTTATATGGATTTCATGAATTTCGCATATTTTAAGTAAAGCGAGATGACAAGAAGTGACCACCAAGGTCCATTTTTTGTTAAACTTTTTTGCTACCATTGTGGACTTCTGGTGTGTTGTGTGATGCATGGACGTACAAGGCGGCTATAGTACACTGTAGTACAACAGCAAGAATAATAATAATAATAATAATAATAATAATAATAATAATAATAATAATAATAACAAACATTATCACGGGCATAATGAGGGGCGCGGAAATATATTTGCCCTGGGCGCCGTCCTATCTAGTTACGCCACTGCTGCGGTCTCCTCTTCGTATGCTGAGAGAGTCGTGGGAAGGTCAGGGTGATGATCCTGTAGTAGTGGAATATGTCCTCACCTTATTGGATCGTCTAACAACAGCCCAAGAACTGACCGAGAGTGCGATGACCAAAGCACAGCAGAAGGCTAAGCTTTACTACGATCGGACCGCTAAAGCACGACACTTTGCTGTAGGAGACAGGGTCATGTTGTTGAGGCCCTCCCAAAAGAATAAGCTTGAAGTGCAATGGGTCGGCCCGGCCGAAATTACTCGAAAATTGTCTGACACCAACTATGTGGTAAAATTACCAGGAAGTCGTAAGGCACACCAGGTGTATCATAGCAACTTACTCAAACCCTACAAGAGAGGGAAGCCATCGTGAACATGACTTTAAATGTTCCGGAAGAGGTTCCGGCAGAAATCCCTGAATTAGCTCCCGAATCGGACGAAGTCCCGATCGAGAAAAGAGTTGAGGATTTAGTATCAAAGTCACAACTAACAACGAAGCAGAAGCAGGAATTGCGTGGTCTTTTGACCGAGTTTCAGGACAGATTTGTAAGCGAGCCAGGCCGGACATCCGTCCTCACTCATGACATAGAGCTTACCTCGTCGGAACCGGTAAGATCTAAGACGTATCGGGTGTCACCTCGCCGGCTTGAGCTAATAAAAGCAGAGGTTAACAGGATGCTGGAATTGGGTGTGATAGAGCCGTGTGAAAGTGATTACACTTCCCCGTTAATTCTCGTGGAGGTACCCGGCAAAGATCCGCGTCCTTGCGTAGACTATCGTAAGTTAAACCTCATCACCAAGGATCAGACATACCCAATTCCCCACATTGAGGAACGCGTCGAGAGGGTAAGCAGCGCGCAATTTATCTCAAACGCTAGACCTAGTGAGAGGTTACTGGCAGGTGCCGCTCACCGAGAGGGCGAGCCGGTATGCTGCATTTATTTCACCATTGGGGACATTCCGCCCTAAAGTGTTGAGTTTCGGCCTAAAGAACGCGCCTTACTGTTTTTCCAACTTAATGGATAAGGTTTTGCGTGGTCAAGAGGACTTCGCATTGCCTTACTTGGACGACGTCGCCGTGTTTTCCTCGTCCTGGCCAGAACACTTGACGCATTTGAGAGCAGTACTGACACGCCTACGCGAAGCAGGTTTAACGGTAAAGGCGCCCAAGTGTCAGCTAGCACAAGCAGAGGTACTCTATCTCGGGCATGTTATCGGTCGAGGGCATCGCCGTCCCTCTGAAATGAAAGTGGCAGCTATCCGAGACTTTCCCCAGCCCCGAACGAAAACCGATATTCGGGCTTTTCTTGGAATAGCTGGTTACTATCGTAAGTACATCCCTAGATATTCCGACATTGCCAGCACTCTTACTGACGCGTTGCGCAAGACCGAGCCCCAAATGGTCGACTGGGATGAGGAGAAAGAAAAGGCTTTCCGCGTTTTGAAAGCGGCCTTGTCGAGCCAACCTTTGCTTAGTTCACCGGACTACTCGAGGCCTTTCATAGTCCAATGCGACGCTAGTGATAGAGGCATGGGGGCGGTTCTCAGTCAAAGGGATGAGGGGGATCAAGAGCATCCCGTCCTATATGTTCGCCGGAAACTCACCCTTCGCGAGCAGGTTTACAGCGCTAGCGAAAAGGAATGTGCGTGCTTGGTTTGGGCAGTCCAGAAACTGGCTTGTTATATTGCCGGAAGCAAGTTCATTGTGGAAGTGGACCACTGTCCTCTCACCTGGCTACAAACCATGTCCTCTAAGAACGGCCGCCTGCTGCGTTGGAGCCTCGTTTTGCAACAATATACGTTTGAAATACGCTACAAAAAGGGGGTACTCCATGGCAACGCTGATGGCTTAAGTCGATGCCCCTGACGCGAGAGGATGTCTCGAGAACTCTGGCATTTTTTTTCCTGACCTAGACAAGAGCTAGTGATTGTTTTTTTTTACTCTTTTAGGTGTACTTGTTTGAAAACGTTGAAGACACGGCTATCCAGGGTTTCGGGTTCGGTGTGCTTCCAGTGTTGTTGTTTTGTGTCACCTTAAAGTGTGAGTAACATTTTGAATAAATTGTGTATTTCCTTTAATATCAGTTAAAGGGGAAAATTGCCTGGTGGAGTTTGGCGGAATCGTCCGGCGCTCACCGGCTGAGTAGTTGTGTTTTCATGTGCGTATGTGACGTCTGTTGAGCCCACAATGAAGCAGGTGTTGCCCTCTACTTCATCAAAGACGGTCGTCACCAAACCGACTGCCGGCGCTGATCTCTCCGGACAGTGGCTGCAAACCTCAGCCCATCGAGATCTTCACCCCCCCCCCCCCCCCCCCCCCGCGCGAGAGACTGTTACGATCGGCCCTGGGGAGCCAAGCAGGAAGTGTTTGGGGGAGAACCGGTTCGTGACCCGCGGTGGCGGCCACCCCCACCTCCCCATTCGGGTTCCTCCTCGCCGGGAGAGCTACGGGGTATGCTGTGCGTTCGTGACCATATTTGGTAACATTTTGGGGCGCCGGGACCATATATGGTGTTGGGTTGTGCCACTCCTTGTGTTGTGAGAGGTGTTTTCCCCTCCCTCGTGGCCGAGGTGCCGGCGACACCGTATTGGCTGACGATGCGGACAAGACGCCCAGTGTCAACAACGTGGCGCTATAAAATGCCGAAGACGTTTTGTATCGCACGCACTCTTCTCTCTTTGGGTCAGTTAACCACTTCTCCACATGTAAATAAATCTCTGTTGTTCGTTCGGGCGCTTCTCGCTGAATTGTTGGACGATGGATCCTGCGACGGGGCCAGCTACCGAAAACGAGACCGGCAGGACCCGGAGTCCCAACAGTAGCGTGATTGACTGGCTAGAGTTTTGAGGAAGTCTAAAGCATGATGCAGGCCACCTGACTCGTGAAACACACAGTGCATTTTGCCACACTTGTCATGCCCTTGTAGAAGTAACCCGCTCCTACATTGAAGAGTTCAGCTTCTCGTACGTGTTGCTGGAGAAGTTTCAGACCGGCTGCCTAAGGACAGATTAGGGAAATATCGGCAATTGTCCGGAGCGCAGCATCACATGTCTATACGGCAGATATTCGAGTCAGAGCACAAGCTCAGATTGGAAAAAGTGCTCGAGCTCTCCGAACTCCCTCATCTAGATGTTTTAACCCCACGTGGCTCTCTTCATGACACACAGTATACGAAACGGTTCGGTGTTGCCACTGAAAAGGTGGTGTTGCCACAGCCGCTACCTCGTCCGTTCGCCCGCAACACCTGCCACGACCGCCGCTCGCTACACCTCGTCGGTTCACGCGTAATAAACCTGACGCTCGCCTAAAGAACGCATTGAAACTTGTCTGTACGTGTCACCTACAAGACCTACGCACAGCCATCGCTTCAAATGAATCTTCCAGCGCGCACTGCAGCCCCCCCCCCCTCCCCCGGACCCGTGACTCCACCCATGCTCAACGCTGCTGCTTCGCATTTCATCAGGGTTCCCTTAAGAGAGATGGTCAAAGGTTTATTATTATTATTATTATTATTATTATTATTATTATTATTATTATTATTATTATTATTATTATTATACGCAAATACACAGAGGAAATCAGGAGAGAAGGCTGACAACTGCAACGGGGCCTTGGGGGTCACAACGCCTGCAAAGTGTGGTGGTTTGGGCTAGTTGGCATGACACGACGATATAGTTATAGCGCGAGAACAGAATGGTGACAAAGGGACAAGATAGCCCTCGTCTCCTTTTTGTCCCTTTGTCGTCGTTCAGTTTTCGCGCTATTACAATATCTTCGTGCCATGCCAACTATTTCTCCAGATTAACATGGCGTCTTCATATGTCACTAATGAAGCAAACGGCATTCTTAGTTTTCTTCATGGAAACTTGTTTAATAATTACACATATCTGGCTGCTTGCTGTTGTGATCGGCCCACTTGTCTTGGTCGGCCGCTTGGACGCATGAAAAGGTTTCGACTTTGCCGCGCTTCCGCAGGTATCCAGAAAGCGACGGGTCCGTCGGCTCGCCTCAAGCCCTTTGGGCTCGCACGGCCGACGGATTTCCCTGAAAGGGCTGTTTTAACACGATAGCGTTAGAGAGGTCGTGTCGCAGAACTTCCGCCGTTCCGCCGTCGGCACCGTTGGTTGTGAGCGAAAAAATCGAAAAAGAAGCAAATAAAATAAAAAAGGGTATACAATTTTTCGGTCCTCATTGAGAATCGAACCCGGGTCGTTCGCACGGCAAGCAAATTATTTTACCACAAAGCTATCATGTTACTTTTTTGTTCTTCATTGCATGAAATCATCACCAGTGTTGTTTCGAAAAAAACACTACAAAAATGCCATATAGAGGAAGGAGTCTACTCAACACATTCTGTTCGACAGGTCTCACGACGAAAAGGAGCCCATTCGGTGATTGACAGACGCATTTGGGAGGCCGTCAAACCACGTCGAAAATGGCCGGGATAGTTCAGCCATCGCCGCTGAAAAACACACAGGAACTTTCAAACAGCTTTGAAAATGGACAGTTATGTCCATCTAGCGGAAAACATGTCATGCCTTTTCAGAGGCGTTGATTAAGCAAACAGCAAACGCTTGTTAATGTGCTGCCATCTGTAAGGCATTGTGAGGCTCTTTATGGCCTCTCAGATCGCAAGCGCATGGCGTGTATTTTGGAGGTCAAGCAATTCTTGCTTTAGATGAAAAGTCTGTATGTACTGTTCGCGCGCGCGTGTGTGTGTGTCTGTGTGTCATCTGACAGACATCGTGAAAAACGTGTCTCGACTAAAGAAGAGTGCCGTTCTAGCAGAGGGAAGTGGCCACACTCACTGCATTATACAGCTACGTTGCGCTTGCGCGTGTGTGTGTGTGTGTGTGTAACAAAACATATTAATAAGTATCCACTTAGTGGTTAAAGGGCGCACTAGGGGCCGTATTTCGCTATCACGTTCAACTATTAAAGGCGAAGCTTAAAGGTCACCCAATTTTTGCTGTCTGGGCTGCCTAGAAAGAGCGGTCCCCTGTGCGTTGTTGGAGTCGTCAGAATGCACCTGACAAGGAACCGAGTGCCGGAGGGACCGAAGTACCTTTTGAGTGTTCTTTTCCTGCGCACTACGGACTGCCCGGCGGCAAGGCCTCCTCGATTAGTCATCCTTGAACCTTGCCAAACCGGAGGGATTGATTCCTCGCGTGAGTTCAAGGTCAACGCACCGTGCCAGCTGTGCCGTGTTTTTGTGTGTACTGCTTCCTCCCTGTAAGAAGATCAGTGCGTGCCTTTTCCCCTTTCCTGGAAGGGGTTGTGACTGCCTCTTCGTGAGCGCATTGAAAGATGATGGTTCGAGAGCGCAGTGATTCGCGAGCACAGTAAAGGACGACGATCCCATTGGAGAATCTCAGACTTCATTGTCTACCCTCGTAAGGCATCTTGGGAAGACGGAGGGTATAAAACGCGAGCGCAGAGACGCTCGGGTGTGCTTTTCTTTTTTGGTCGTGTATCACGCTACCTAATCATGTAAATAATGTAAATAAAAGTTTCAGTTTTAAGCTTCGTTTCCGGATTGATTGATTGATGTGTGGGGTTTAACATCCCAAGACCACTATATGATTATGAGAGACGCCGTAGTGGAGGGCTCCGGAAATTTCGACCACCTGGGGTTCTTTAACGTGCACCCAAATCTGAGCACATGGGCCTACAACTTTTCCGCCTCCATCGGAAATGCAGCAGCCGATGCCGGGATTAGATCCCGCGACCTGCGGGTCAGCAGCCGAGTACCTTAGCCACTAGACCACCGCGCCGGGGCGCTTCGTCTCCGGATCGTCTTCGCTCTGACCCTTGGATGGTACGGAGTCCCCCTGTCCCAACATTGCTTATAAGACAAAATTCGTACCTAACTTGAATGCGCATGCGCTGCTTGCAACCCTCACCAACGTAACACCATTGAAACTATAGAATCAGACTACTCATGCCCGTCGAGCGTGAGCACGATGTAATATTCAGGTGGGTACATTGCACATGCCTGAACGGTGAAAGCATGTTTGCCTACGCTAGGGTGCCCTCTGCTGCGAGCCATTAGATGACGCCGCGGCCAGCAGACCCAGCGAAGCAACGCTGGCAGCTTCAATTCCTCTGCCTCCTCAACGTTTTCGTTCACGGTAGTGGGAGGAATACTCAAAGCGCGAAGGAATATCGTTCGGCGGAGAGTGTCAGCACCTGTCTATAGGTATATTCTTACTTCGTAGCTGCAAGCAAACTAAAATCTCGGCCGGAACACTAGTGCAAATATTCACACGGACGGTTACAGATCAAGAAGGAACACAGCTCTGGCTTGTCGGTCCTTTTAAACTGTTGTGCTCATCTTGCTAGCCTTTCGGCGGCCCGTTCTATATAGCTCGTCTGTAGCTGCTTCCCAAAGTCTATCAAGTGTCACCTCGTACTGCTGTCATCAAACAGACCCGCCGACATTCTGACATCAACTATAAGTAACTGCTGACACCCCTATGCCTTTATTTTTCTTCTTCGAGACGATATAACATCGGAATGACCTTTCTCCTGACGTTGTGCACTAATCAAAGACAATAATTTTTGAAGGAGCAGTGAGCATATGCACGTGAGCACATGACCGCCACATAAAACCTCATTCCTGGGACCATTGAGGTATTTGCAAGTCGATCAGTCCTCCAATCAATGAAGAAAGACTACGTCAAAACAAAAGTCACTACCGATGCTTATCTGAAGGAAGGCGGGGAAGCAGATTCCGTGAAATTGTAGTGAGCGTGAACACACTACGACATTACAAGAACGCTTGGGGTTCGAATGCTGACATGTTCTAAATTAGACCACTAGACCACCGCGGCCGGTATACGGTGATCTCGTTTTAAATGCGAAACATTTCTTAATGAACTTCGGCGAGGTTGAGGGTATCTATCTATCTATCTATCTATCTATCTATCTATCTATCTATCTATCTATCTATCTATCTATCTATCTATCTATCTATCTATCTATCTATCTATCTATCTATCTATCTATCTATCTATCTATCTATCTATCTATCTATCTATCTATCTATCTATCTATCTATCTATCTATCTATCTATCTTTCTATCTATCTATCTATCTATCTAGCGGCTAACGACTATTAGATCTCCTGGCCATTTCGATAGTGGTATACCAGTACCAAAATTGTTATGGCATAACATGACTGCACGACGACCATAATTGACTAGTCATAACATGATAACCATGACATGTATGTCAATAATTTCATGACTTACACATTTCATGGTCTTGCTACTCTTGCGATGGTTTAGCTCACACGACATGCTCCAAAACTGGCACGTATAACATGACTGCATTGCGAACACAAGCGACATATCCTAACATGTAAATCATGACATCGTGTCATGTGACAACATGACCACATACCACACTCATGATGCGCGCGCGGCCGTTTCGCTAGCTTCGCATATCTTCCGCCTCCAATTCGCATAGTACTTTCGCCTCTAATTTGGTATCACGGAACATAAATGGATGACGATAGTAATTAAATGACACGTTCGAACATGATAATCAAGGCATGCGTGTCATGTAAAACATGGCTACATGCCACGCTCATGATGCGCTCACAGCCGTTTTGCTAGCTTCAAATATACCAAATTTGGTATTACGGGACGTGAATAGAGGACGAAGGCATGTGACTGGTGCAAACATGATAATTATAAGATGCGTGTCATGTTTTGATTGATTGATATGTGGAGGTTAACGTCCCAAAGCCACCATATGATTATGAGAGCGCCGTAGTGGGGTTCTTGTCCGTGCGGCCAAATGTGAGCGCACGGGCGTATACAGCATTTTTGCCTCGGATCTATTGAAAATGCAGCCACCGCAGCCAGGACTCTATCCCGCGACCGGCGGGTCTGCAGCCGAGTAGCTTAGCCACTAGACCAACGCGGCGGGGCGATGCGTGTCGTGTAACAACATGACTACATGCCACGTTCATGATCCGCTCGCCACCGTTTCGCTAGCTTCACATACCAAATTTGGTATTACGGGACGTGAATCGATGACGAAGGTATGTGACTGGTGCAAACGTGATGATCATGAGAGTCCTGTAACAACATGACTACATGACATGCTATGATGCGCTCATGGCCATTTCGCTAACTTCACAAACACAAAATTTGGTATTGCGTGACACGAACGGACGACGAAGGTAAATGGCACGTCCGAACATGTTAATCAAGGCATGCGTGTCATGTAAAACATGACTACATGCTACGCTAATAGTGCACTGTGAGCGTAGCCATGTACACTATGTATAGAGTATACACAGTATACTATGCATAGTGTACTACGGGAACCGATGATATGCGAAGCGCGATTGAGGAAGGTTAATATCTCACTTAAAAATCAGCACAACGTTACGACGTGCTCGTAAATTATACCGTACGTGACTTCCATGCCATGGTTATTATGTTTGGACGTGTCATTTACTTTCGTCATCTATTCACGTCCCGTGATACCAAATTTGGTAAATGTGAAGTTAGCGAAACGGCCGCGAGCGCATCATGAGCGTGGCTTGTAGTCATGTTCTTACATGAAACGGAACTCATGATTGTCATGTTTTTACCCGTTGTATACTTTCGTCATGCATGCCCATCACGTAAAACCAAATTTAATATATATGAAGCTAGCAAAACGGCCGCGAGCGCATCATGAGCGTGACGTGTAGTCATTATCATATGACATGCATGTCATGATTTTCACGTTAGGGCCTGTCACTTATGTTCGACATATATCATCTCATACAATACTACTTTTGAAATATGTCATGTCAACGAAACCGCCGCAAGAGCAGCTAGAGCATGAAATGTAAGTCATGACATTCATGACGTACTTGTCATGATTTTCAGGTTGACTAGTTAATTATGCTCGTCATACAGTCATGTTATGCCATAGAAACAGATACCATTATTGAAATGGCTAGGAGAGCTAAGATTCGTAGGCGGATAGATAGATAGATAGATAGATAGATAGATAGATAGATAGATAGATAGATAGATAGATAGATAGATAGATAGATAGATAGATAGATAGACAGACAGACAGACAGACAGACAGACAGACAGACAGACAGACAGACAGACAGACAGACAGACAGACAGATAGACAGATAGAAGATAGATAGATAGATAGATAGATAGATAGATAGATAGATAGATAGATAGATAGATAGATAGATAGATAGATAGATAGATAGATAGATACGGTCAAAGTCGCTGGAGGTCGCTAAGAAATGCTTCGCATATAAAAATGACTACACGAACGTGCGTGGCGGTGGAAACGCATATGGGAAATTCGCGGTGGTTATCAAAGGAACACCGCGTGTGAGAATGTCAGTGCCGCCACTCACTCTACATTTTAACAGTGCAGCGCCGTCAGCGTGATGGTCGTGCTGTATTTTTGCGAACTCAACGCGCGCCTACCACGGGCGTGTTCGTGGGCGTATGTCTTCTTTCGCACAGGTTCTTTCTATCCACCTGCAGCATGAAAATTTCTACTCTTGAAGGCAGCAGGGGTGCACACACAGCACTCTCTGCTGTTCGTTTCCCTTCTAATAAGTATTGCAGATAAATGTGAGGACAGCAGGTGGTCACCAGGGGCGCTCGCATCTTGTCGGCAACGCGGCTGTGACTGGATATGTCGTGAGCGCGGTGAAATTGAAGGCGAGACATCGTAAGCGCGTGGTGATATCACTTTTACATCTGCGTGCGTGTGTGCATAGTCTGTGCGATAAAGCTGATAAATTAGTCGTGCCACTTGACGTGAGTACGGCTCCTTGGCAAGAGCAAGCGTGGTGGGCATACCCGATGTTTGCCGCGGGCGTTTGTCAATCAAACTGATGTGCGTGAACTGGGATACAAACTCGTTTATTCTGAGAAGGCCCGACTTCAACTCGTGTCTGCGTGTTATGGTGCTGGTGTGACTGTCAAGCATTTGATGCAGTGAATCCTAAGCAGCAACTTCTTTGTATATAAAATAATTTGGTGAGCCTACGCCACTTGTGCAAGACTGGAGCCATAGAGGAGCTCGAGAAAAACCTAGCTTCTTGCAGGTTTTTAAATTGGTCATCTATGCATGTGTGTGCTCGGCTTTGAAGTGAGAACCACGTCAGTTCTGTCTTGATTTTGATTGTAATAATTGGCTGTGGCTTAACGACAATTACACTGAGCTGTCTTGTGTTCATTGATGAGGCTTTAATTAAAAGTAATTATCTCGGGCCCAATTATCGATGTCATTATCAGTATCGAGCTATTGAACGTAACCATGATCAGCAGGATATTAATTCACATAATATTGGTAAGGGCTAATTAGCGTTATTTTGCTTAGCCTGTTGATGATTAACGCTGCGATAATTAGCATAGTTTAGTTAGCTCATCAACTAACATGTTTTTGTTAGCCCGGTTGTAGCTTTACATGGTATAATTAGCACGGTCTCACGATGTGTATCAATTACTTTGGCCTTACCATGACTTGGCGTAATTAGTTTGGTCATAGCATGTCTTGGACTAAGGAGGAGGAGGAGGAAGGGAATAAATGAAAGGCAGGGAGGTTAACCTGGACTAACTAGCCACCAGCCAAGTATACCATCCAGCTAAAAAAATCGCAGCATATATCCACGAAGTGAATGATGATGAGTGGGGCGATGCTTTGGAGGGTTTGGTATAAACTGTGAATCGCCTGTCTGTCTGTCCGTCTGTCCATTTGTCTGTTCGTCCGTCTGTCCATCTGTCCACGCCTGCTGAGTGAGTCAATAACTAGGCGGCCACGTACCGCGAGCTAGGAGGGACAGTCCCATGGCTTTAGGAGCTTCGCCCCTAATAACTAATTAACGAGCCGCACGTGCTCGGGTGCTAGCGGGCGATGACAACAAAGACGACGCGCACCAGATGAGCAGCACCATGGAATGTACAGGCTGACCATGATGATTAACACGTGGCCTCGTGTTTAGCTGTGGTCGCGATGTTATAAGACGCTCGGTCGGTACTTATCTCAGAGGCCACCAAGCTGATTGTTCTAAACAGACAGTACAGACATTAAAAGCTTCGAAATAAATTTAAACACCCCATGCTTTTAAAAAGTATCATCACGAAAAGTTTCTGACGCTTCTATCGCATGGGTGCACTTCTGCACTCAGTGGAACGACAAACAAATGAAACAAGATGCCTCTGGTTTAAAAACATCGCCCAACTCAGTCGACCATCCTTGAAGCGATGGCTGGTTTTATCGTTACCAATGAAACGCAGCGCGCTGACGGGGGGATTTGACTTTTTCGTAATGTTGGATCAATCATAAGAGAGTGTCGCCAGAGCTCGGGAAGATCCCAAGCTTAGCGAAACTCAGCCCACCCTGCATAGCACCTCTGTAGTCTTTTTCTTCTTTCTTTCTTTTCTTTTCTTTTCCTCTCATTTAGATGAAGCACTCAGTGGTCTAAAGTTAATTGGGCTCGAATGCCGACCCAAAGGTTGCAGGATCGACTCCTGGCCACGGCTGATTGATTGATTGATTGATTGATTGATTGATTGATATGTGGGGTTTAACGTCCCAAAACCACCATATGTATATGAGAGACGCCGTAGTGGAGGGCCCCAGAAATTTCGACCACCTGGGGTTCTTTAACGTGCACCCAAATCTGAGCACACGAGCTTACAACATTTCCGCCTCCATCGGAAATGCAGCCGCCGCAGCCGGGATTCGATCCCGCGACCTGCGGATCAGCAGCCGAGTACCTTAGCCACTAGACCACCGCAGCGGGGCAAGGCCACGGCGTCCACATTATTAATGAGGATGACAAGGTTTCAGTCCCGGGTGCATAAACTTGGGAGCTAACTAGGGAATCCCAGGTGATTGAAATTTCAGGAGCCCTCCACTACATCGCTCGTGATAATCATTTTTAATTAATGGAATCAACACTAGTTATTGTGAACTAGGCTCAACATAATTAATCAGAAGTCAGGCAAACACACACAAGCGTAAAGAAGGGGAAGCCACTCCAGAATGGGGTCAAACGTCTCAGTAACACTGCGCACTTCAGCAGCTTCTGCTCTCCAGACGTGCCTTGTTGACCGGGGTGGCTCACCGTGTCTACCAGTCATACGACTTTTCCGTAGTGAATAAAGTCGCAACAGCATAAACAGATCATATGGAGTATTATTGGTAGAACTCTTTTTGAAAGGAAGGAACATCGTACCATGAGCTGTGATTGGAAGTTCTTTTCTGATTGTTCTTGTTAGAGTGTCCCAAAAATAAAATGGGTCACAACAATGAATGAAACAATGCTCTATCATCTCAGGTTTGGTTGCAGAGTGTACAATTTAGTCTTCATGGCACATATATTAATTTTTCATTAAACCACGCCTTCACTGGTAGAGCGGAAGTGCGCAATTTAAAGAAGAATGTTTTTGCTGCAGGAGATATCCACATTGAACATACATGAAATTTTGGGCGCCTGCTAAAGAACCCTAGGTGGTCGAAATTTCCTGAGCCCTCCACTTCGGCGTCTCTCATAATCATATGGTGGTTTTGGGACGTTAAACCTCACACATCAATCAGATTGCACGCTTTTGCTCTCGCAAAAAGTAGATGGTCTCGTTCGTGCCTTGTTGCCACCTTTCGGTGGAATGTATTTATCGCAGGGGTCTAATGTGAGCCGCTGTTACGATAGTTATCGAGAGGCACACCAAGATACGGCTTAGAAGTCGCATTCCAATGGATATTTGAGAAGACCGAAGGAGTTTGAGCCCACATGCCTACAGCCAGAACTTTTTTATTTTATCAAAATTTATGCTGACGCCAGCGACTTCACAGAAACGTAAAGTGGTGTTTACTGCTTCTAGAACACTGGCGTTATCAACGAAAAAACAAAAAGAAGGCAATGGCATCTGCATCATCTTGAACCTTTAAAAGGGAACTCTGGCGTTTTTTCAATATTCACTGATTTGAATAAAATTTTGAACATGGGTTCTCGTCTGTACCGTGGTGATATGGGCCAAATTGTGCAAGCGTAAGTCATTTAGTTATTTTAGAAAACAAATCTTAAAATTTGCAATCGATTCTAGATCCACACTTGTAAACGTGAGCCACCCTGTGTATGTGACGTAAGGGCCTACTCTTTTTCAAAAACTCCGCCTTCCCCAGCAGACGGATCCAACGCGCGCTTTCTTCCCCGCGGCGACGACAATGCGAGCACAGTTCAGTTTCATTAGCTTTATACAGTGTGTTAGTGGTCGTTGGCATCGGGTGTTACAATACTGAGCAACGAGGCAATCTCTGCGGGGCATGTCAGATGCATCACGCGCCGGCGGGTCGAAATCAAGAAGCGATGCTTCCGCGCGCAGATAGAACCGCAATCATCGCTGAACGTGTCCCTTGTAAGCTCAGACGAGCTGGTATAGCTTGATTCCATGTCCAATGGCAGCGCCAGTTTGCTTTTCGCGCGTCGGAAGAGGCACACGAGCTACGTTTAGTCACTGGCTAGCCGGTAACGTTGGTCGGTGGTGGGGTGTAGCGGACTCGTGACGTCATCGTAGACAGATTTTCATGATATCCGATACCCACCACAGGACAGAGCAGCTCCTTGTTCCCGTTTCTGATTTGACTCATGATTGATTGCTTAATTAAATCTACTGACGAGTGTCTGGACATAATGAACCACCCTAGCTCTTGCAGCGGTTTCAATGCTATTTGAAAACAGCATTATATCAGTGTGGTCTAACATGCACTGGAGTGCCCCTTTAACTTTTTCAGCCTCAAATTGGCATCCTCTTATGCTAGAATTTTGAAGCACACTTAAACATGATGGTCCAATATATATATATATATATATATATATATATATATATATATATATATATATATATATATATATATATATATATATATATATATATATGTGTGTGTGTGTGTGTGTATGTGTGTGTGTGTGTGTGTGTGTGTGAAGAAAGGCAGGGAGGTTAACTGGGAAGCAAGTATATGCTTTACTACCCTGCACTGGGGAAGGGAGAATGGGAGACAGAAAAGTAAGGAAAATGTAATGGGAGAAAGAGAGCGGGAGGGAAGCGAAAAAACACCTACGCACACTAGAATGGCACAATCGTTTGTCGAGGCGGGTCGGTGTAATGGTTCCCGACAAATTACAAAGAGCGAAGGCGAGAGTGGACATCGCTGACGTACTGAAGAACACGAATCTATTATATTCGAATGTGGGCGACTTACAATTAGCCAAGTGCACTTCTTATACCTGAGTGAAATACCACTGTACAGTACGTCACCCAACTGCAGGTGTCTTAGGAGCCGGAACAAAAAAGTATGTTGTACCTTGTTAAATAATTTATCAAGGTCTGTTTGAAGGGCTACTTGGTCCATACTACCATGAATACACTCAAGGAGTGACCGCGCTGCAAGGATATTTCTCTATCAAGAGCGACCTTGAATGTCACATGCTTGGTGGTCACCAACACATTAAGTGATCGCTGTCTGTAGTCGATTTGTCAGCAATTCCGCAAATATTTTGTAGTCAACGTTACATTACGATATAGGCCCATATCCGTTAACTCTGTTTAAACCTTCAGGATCAGTACTTTTTCGGGAATAATGTTGTATGGCCCTGATAGATAGGAAGAGGAACTCCACCACGTTCATAAGCTTCTTTAAAAAGTTGCTCAAGGAAAGGTATCAAAAGTTCGTGAAATGCTATGTGAAATTCCCCACTAAGGCCATCTGGGCTAGGAGATTTGTTTTTCTGCAATGTTGTTATGGCAAACTTAATTTCTTATGTAGTAATGGGGCCATCAACCGTGAGTCGATAACCTTTTTTGTAAGTGGTTTTGTGACGTTATAGCTAAACTATTATTATCACAATCGAATAACAGAGGTGTAAATGCCCCTCTTAAAGCAAAAAAGATTGTTGGGCTAGTTGTTTTGGGTTCATTTTGAAACAGTACAAAATACGAAATACACAGACGAATACCGGACAACACGAGCGTGGACTGACAACTGAGCGCTTCGTTTAAACTAAAGAGAAAAAGAAAGGGAAGAATAGAACATGAGAGCACAACTAATGCACATGGGTCGAAAGGGATTACCTAGCTCAGAAGGAATAACGTATTTTTATTTTTCTCATGATAGGGAATAATACATTTCTGTTCCTATTCATAACGAAGAGAATACACAAAACTGACACTCAAAATCCATTTGAGCCAACAGGATAGTGTACTATGGCTCAGAAATTTTTATCTTACTGGCAATATTATAAGCACTTATAAGTGTAAGTTTCCTTGGTTTTCCATCTTATCGCAGTCGTTAATTATTAACAACACTCAAAATTCGCATGTGTGAACGCCGTCAAAGTATGATCCCCATAAAGACTGCATATTCTTGCGTAAAACATGTATTCAGGATGCGAAAAGGTTTTTCAATTATTTTAATTCTGGCATTCTGCGGGCCAAAACCTCCCTCTGAGGAATGCCTCTTTTTAACGACGAATTGCTCATGACAATCTTCATGGTTCTTCGACGTGAAAGTAGACCGGCGTTCTTGCATTTCGTCAACGCCGAAACGCCGTCCATCGCGTCATGTTAGTCAAAGGCGCAGCAGGTGTGGCCGGATTCTGCCCTCACTCTGCCATCGGCATCAGTACGCACCCCCCGCGCACGCAATCCCGCTTCGCCGCTGGTAATTTCATTCACGAGCCGTATGTTTGTTCTCTGTCCACTCAAACCGGCAGCTTGTCGCGCAAAGCAGCACTCGAGTTGGCTGAGGTGATTGCGAGCCGGATTAGAGAGCTGTGCTAGCGGCATTCCTGACGGGGTCGCGCCCAACGCGCATGAGAGGCCCCTCCCGGTGAGGCAGCAGTACAAATTTGTGACAGCAGCGCCTTCTTTCTCCGGAGCGCTACCCTTTATCGGGATGCAGTCCGATGCGCCTGAGTAAACGAAGCCCGGCTCGGCGCCTTTTCGCGTTGCTCTTTGCTGCTGCCGTTGAGAGCTCGGAAACGCGAGGCGTTCGAGTTTTTGGCAGCGCACGCAACCCCCTCCATTTAGACGCGCTCTTCATGTCGCCCGCGCGAGCGCTGGTTAGCGATGCGACGTTTTGAAGCGTCCTAATCTCGACCCCGCAAAAGCGTAGGCCGAGTTTGTTTCCATGCAGTCGGGCGCGAGGGGCACTCCTCAGCACGCGCACGCCGAGTTGTATCGCACGTTGTTTTTGTGACTGGTTCTCGAAATGCATTTTTGGCATTGCTGGTTTCCGTCGGCTTGTCTCTAACAGAATGTGTGCAGTTCAGTGATTGGCCGCCACTAGGTGCGTTGGGCGACAGGGGGAACTGCAACTGCGCTAACGAAGGCTGTCACAAAACAGCTCAGCGGCTCGGCAGTACTGGGGTCTAACTGAAAATTTTTTTGAAAAAAAGTTTTGAGCCTGAGGTCTTGCAGGCATCACTCCGCCTACATTGTCCGCGACCCCCAAACGCTTTGTGTGGCGGCGCACCCTGCTGCTAACTGTTCCTCCGTAGATAAAGCACGCGCGTTGATGAGCCGCTGAAGGCGCGGCTGTTTGACTTTGTTGACGCGAATCCGTGTTTTAGGGCGGCGCGCTTTGTTGCCGAAGGCATGCGACAAACCTTTTCACGCGCATTGGCTGAAAGAGGTTGCACGAGCTCTCGCTGCAAGCGCGTAGGGAAATCAGCGACACTCGGCTTGCCAAGAGAATGGGAGCACACATACATTGGGCGAACTTTCTCCTCCTGTTCGAACGCCTCGCTTCATCCGCTTTTCAGGTGACTGAACAACCGTGCATCGGTCGCTCAGTTACTGCATGCGCGCGGGCGCTGCGGGAACACGATAATTGCATTCCTAGAAAAACACACTCGGCTTCAGCTGGAGTGTTCGGCTCTTTTGCTGGAAAACGTCTCCGTTGTGCTGCGCCCGGCTTGTGCCTCCAGGGTGTGAACAAAAGTGCGGCACTGCCTGGTGCACCCTGTTACCTTCGCCTTCACCATGGCTGCTGTGTGCACGCTCCGGTTCACGTGGGCGCACCGGCCCACATGGTATCTGCAGTCGAGAGAACTTGGCACGCGGAGTTGGGTTGGGCGGCCAACTTTCAAAGCGCCAATTTTCGCTAATCCCTTGCGCCGAGCGGTTCCTGAACCTATACGTGAAAAGCTAGCCACAGCTGGCTCACTATATATTATAACAGGTTCAAACTACTCGCGGTGTCTAAAATTCTCTCCTAGCAGATTAACAGTGCTTGTACGATATTCGTAGCAGAATCCATTTCAAAACGCTTGTCATTTAATTTCTTAAAGTTAACCTTAAACGATTTTGAAGATTTTGTACAAATGCACTGAGCAGGTAAAGCCAAAGGATCGTTTGCAGATCGATTCAAGCACTCTGCATCAAGTGTATAATTTATCACAAGGCCTTAAACATCCGCATCGCTACAGATCATATCACTTCGGCTGAACGAGTTGTCAACTTCCCTCTTAGATAGTACATGCGTAACAGGGTTAAGAAAACATTAGAATTCAATTAACCAAAGGAACAACCAGGATTTCGAACAGGCTACTCAACAACCGACCACATTCATACTATCAATCAGGTAATAGAGAAATGCTCAGAATATAACCAAGCGCTATACATAGCCTTCATAGATTACGAGAAGGTGTTTGATTCAGTAGAAATATCAGCATTCATGCAGACACTGCTGAATCAGGGCGTCGATGAAGTGTACATAAACATCCTGGAAGAAATCTACAGGGGATCAACACCTACCATATTGTTTAATAAAAAAGCAACAGAATACCAATCAAGAAAGGAGTAAGGCCGGAGGATACAATCTCCTCAATGCTATTTACCTCGTGCTTACAGGAGGTATTCAGAGGTCTAGAATGTGAAGAGATAGGAATAAGAGTTAATAGAAAGTACCTTAGTAACCTGCGCTTCGCCAATGACATTGCATTGCTGAATAACTCAGGGGACCAATCGCAAACTGTGATTACGGAGTTAGACCAGGAGAGCAGAAAGTATAGGTCTTAAAATTAATCTGCGGAAAACGAAAGCAATGCACAACAGCATTCCAGAAGAGAACAGCTCTTTGGGATAGGTTATAGTGCACTTGAAGTTGTAAAAGAATATGTCTACTTAGGACAGGTAATAACCGCGAAGCCGAACCACGAGACTGAAGTAACTAGAAGAATAAGAATGGGGTGGAGCACATTCGGCAAGCACTCTCAAATTATGACAGGTAGATTGCCACTATCCCTCAAGAGGAACGTATATAACAGATGTATCTTGCCGGTACTTAGCTACGGAGCAGAAACCTGGAGACTATACAAAGAGGGTTCAGCTTAAATTGAGGATGACGCAGCGAGCAATGGAAAGGAAAATGTTAGGTGTGACCTTAAAAGACAATAAGAGAGCAGAGTGGACCAGGGAATACAGTGGGGTTAAGGATATCATAGTTGAAATCAAGAAAAGGAAATGGACATGGGCCGGGCATGTAGCGCGTAGATAGGATAACCGCTGGTCATTAAGGGTAACTAACTGGATTCTCAGAGAAGGCAAGTGAGTTAGGGGGAGGCAGAAGGTTAGGTGGGCAGATGAGATTAAGAAGTTTGTGGGTATAAATTGGCAGCAGCAAGCACAGGACCGAGTTGACTGGCGGAACATGGGAGAGGCCTTTGTCCTGCTGTGGACCTAGTCAGACTGATGATGATGATGATGATGACGTAGTATTGTTTATACGTGGTACCGGCGATCGATCTGATTAGATATGTCCAGTCTACGTTCCTGAACATCCAGTGGACAGCGAGCGTCGTCTGCATGTGTCACAACGTGGTCCGTGTAGACGTGAGCAACGCGACAATGGTTATCTCGGTGTTTCGTTTCTCGGACAGCATGAGTTAAATAATAATAAGAATAATATCTGGGGTTTAACATCCCAAAACCTCGACACGATAATGAGAGATGCCGTAGTGGAGGGCTCCGGAAAGTTGAACCACCTGGGTTTCATTAGCGTGTACACGATCCGATGGAGGCGCACACTTTCGCCTCCATCGAAAATGCAGCCGCCCCAGCCGGGATTCGATCCCGCGAATTTGGGTTAGCAGTCGAGTGCCATACTACACCACTGCGGCGGGGCGGACACCATGATTTTTCCTAGCTACGTTTTGTGCTACAGCTGTGTGCAGATGGTGACTTGCAGAGCTGCGACATCGTTTAAGGCAACTGGCGAGCGGAGTCGCTTCAGCTCAGCTGCAGCGAGCATCGGGCTCCCGCGCTATACCCAATCAACGCCAGTATGCACGCCTTTGCGGCTGGACCTTCATCCCCGAAGACATAACCACATTGCTCGAGTTTACGTTTACGTGTGGTCGTTCGCAAGTGATTCTTGTTTGTCCCACAACTTCTGGCGCTTGCAGATTGTCCGCGTGCGGGGGAATGAAGTAAGAACGGCTGGTAGTGTTGTGGCACATGGTGGAGCAGGCCTCCGCCATTTCGCGCGATTCGTCTACGTCGTCCAATTCACCCACCGGGTGCGCTGCCACCGTTGCTTGCAGAGGCCACGGAGAAGTTAGCGCAGTTCTACCCGTCGAGTGCGCTGCCGTCACCAACGACGGCTGCGCATTCGATGAGTTAAGGAAGCAAGGCATTACTGAGAAGGAGGGTGACACATAATTTCCGGTAACCGCTTGATACGAGATGTGTCGCTTAATTCATGGCCCGAATGATATGACGATGATGCGGCCTTAACGCTGACATAATTTCAAAAAAAATATTTCAGGGTCCCTTTGAAGTTGTGGTCTGTTTCTAAAGACTGAGACTAAAACGATAGGCGCATGATCTTTCGACGATAAAATAGCGTTACAAGTGCAGGCTTTGGTCCCTATAGCAGCAGTGAATAGGAGCGCAGAAGCAAGATAGAAAAAAAAATGTTTTAATGTTTCACACAGCCTGCACGGCTTCCGGGTGCTTCACGCCCCGCCGCGATGGTCTAGTGGCTAAGGTACTCGGATGCTGACCCGCAGGTCGTGGTATCGAATCCCGGCTGCGGCGGCTGCATTTCCAATAGAGGCGGAAATATTGTAGGCTCGTGCGCTCAGATTTGGGAGCACGTTAAAGAACCCCAGGTGGTCTAAATTTCCGGAGCCTTCCACTACGGCGTCTCTCATAATCAAATGGTGGTTTTGGGAAGTTAAAATCCACATATCAATCAATCAATCGATTCCGGGCGCTTCATGAGTCTGGCTACCGTCTGTAGTTCATTAACGCGGACAACGTTGTTTTTATCAACAGTAACTACTTAGGCGTGGCGAAAGAGTAAGTGCCACATGGACACAGAAATAATCAAGCCGTTATTAAGTCTCTATGCGATAAGACTACAATTTGAGCTCAGTCAGCCACCCAGACGAGCTTTGTTAGAGTTTTGTAAAGGGGCTCCGAGGAGCCCATCGAGCTCCTCCCCTGCGGTGGAGGCGGGAGCCTCGGACTCCCGACAACTTCACAGGTCACCTGGACGGTCCTGAGTTGATCCACCGAGGCAATGTAACAGATGCGCTTGTAAAATTCTACCTAGGTGACTTGGTATATATCTTCTTTTGAGCCGGAATTATACTATCCTAAGGAAATGTTACTACGAGTGAAGGGGAAAACTTCGTCTACGTGTAAGGTCTTTATTATTACAGAGTGTTTAATTGCTACCCAGGCATTGGGAGACCCTGACTTGAGCTACGGCTTTTTCCCTCCGTAGTGCTTTCTTTATGTTAGTTTAAACACTCCGTGGTTTATATCTTTCCCCTCCCACACACTTAGGAAGTCTAATCTAAAATTATACTTCATTACACGCAAAAAAAGAACTTTGCTGTGATTAATGCCACCGATACTACCATGCCATACAAAAGTTTTGCAATATGTGCTGTCATGACCATCGTCAGGCGCCATGCTGTCACTGGGAAGCGTGGCCGGGCAGCGTTCCCGCGTCTGGAACCCAGTTTTCTTGGAACCAGCGTCCAGAGATTACGGGGGAGCGGCGCTCTTTTAATCCTCAAACAAGTAGCCGACTGGCCGTCTGCCTATGCCGACCAGGTATTGTCCCGGCCAGCCGGAGGATGAGACGTCGTGTCGCCACGCCGCCATAAGCCGTTCCAGAGAGGACAACAAAGACAGCGTCTTCCTTGAAAGAAACCGCGGCAGCCGCCACAAATTGCCCTGCTAATTGAGCGGACAGATTGGCGGACCGTTTGATGTCTGCTGTCCGGAGCTTGGGACCCCTCGACCAGCGACACACACGACGAGGAAGAGCCCCTCTGGCGCCAGCTTTCAGTGCAGTGATCACGACTCAATATTGGATGTTCACGTGGGCCGTGCATGCTCGTACCCCTCGCCTGTTGTGTGTGTGTGATTGGTATTCCCCTCAAGAAGGAGGAGCCCGACAGGGCTTATAACGACGCTGCAGAGTGCGGGACGTCGCTCTGAACTGTGTAAGGGTTCAACCACCACGCTCGTGGTTTGTGAAAACTCTCAACCTTTCTATGCTGTAAATATTTGTAAATAGTGCCATAAACCTGTTTGTTTTTCGTATCCCCATCTTGTAAGCGGTCGTTTCCTCAACCCGAAGCTACACCGCGCTACCACAAGAGACCGGGCAGCCCCCGATCCGCAACAACTGCTGAACAGCGCCGGGATACGAAGCTACAAGTGACAACAACAGTCGGCCCAATGAAAGCAGCTGGCTCGAGACATGGATCACGTATGGGTGAGTGCTTGGCTTTTCCCTTGAGTGAACCAGGTTCTAAAAGAGGGTTAAATTTTAGAACTGGTAGTTAACTTTGCCGAAAGACTCAGTTTCGCCGTTTCGGAAAGTTATTTTGGAAGTGGCGAGCACTCAGTACGATCGTGAACTTACAGGAGCTGCAGAAGCCGGACTTGTTGCTGTTGTGTGAGGAATTGGGGATCGATACAAAGGGTTTGGCACGAAAACCCATAATCATTCAAGTGATTATTGATTTGGGGGCTGATGATGAAGAGCTCTGTGAAGCATGGGACATCATCAGTCAAAGAGAGAGACAGCAGAAAGAGGAGGAAGAGAGGCGTGAGCGCGAAAGAGAGGAGCGTCGCTTAGAATGCGAGCGTGAAACAAAAAGACGGGAATCTGAGAGAGAGGAACGTCGCATAGAACGAGAGCGTGAAACACAAAGACAAGCGCATGAAATCGAGATGCGTAAACTAGAACTCGAGTTGGGAAAGAGGTCGGGTAGCAGTCCCCAGGAAATGATAGCTCTTCCCAACAGGGAGGCAGAGTTCAAGATGTCTAAGTACTGTTAAGTTTGGCCTGGAAACTCGTCTGAGCAGACGCCTTTGTGTGTGAACCGATCCACTGGTGAGGCCCTCGATCTCTTCGGCGCCCAGTCTGACGGACGCTGTCAAGTATTGGAGCGATTATCCAGACCAGCCGGCGGGCAGAGGCGAGTTCCCGTCCTTCAAGTGCGGACCCTTTTGTCGCCCCTTCAAGCGGCAGCGTGACTGATGGCCTCGTCGACTCGTCGGGCGACAGGAGGGCTGGCGTGGCCGGCGCCGGAGCTGACGGCGGAGCGGCGCTTCTTTGACCCTCAGTCAAGTGGCCGACCGGCCGACTGCCTATGCCCGCCAGGCATTGTCCCTGCTGGCCGCAGGAGGAGACGTCGTGTCGCCAAGACGCCGTTAGCCGTTCGAGAGAGGCCAACAAAGACGGCGTCTTCCTGAAAGAGACCGCGACGGACACCGCACGCAGATCACCCCGCTAATTGGGCGAGCTGTGCAGTGGACCCTTTGAAGTATGCGGCCAGGATCGTGGGAACTCTCGACTAACGGCACACCCACGACAAGGAAGAGCCCTGCTGGCGCCACCACAGTGCAGATAGATATGTGGGGTTTAATGTCCCAAAACCACTATATGATTATGAGAGACGCCGTAGTGGAGGGCTCCGGAAATTTAGACCACCTGGGGTTCTTTAACGTGCACCCAAATCTGAGCACACGGGCCTACAACATTTCCGCCTCCATCGGAAATGCAGCCGCCGCAGCCGGGATTCGAACCCGCGCCCTGCGGGTCAATAGCCGAGTACCTTAGCCACTAGACCACCGCGGCGGGGCCACCACAGTGCAGTGTTCATGTGGACCGTGCATGCTCGCCCCCCTCACCTGTGTGTGCGTGATTGGTGTTCGACTCGGAGAGGAGGAGCCCGACAGGGCATAAACGACGAGGCAGAGTGCGGGACGTCGCTCTGAACCTTGCTCTGAACTATGTAACGTTCAACCACCACGCTCGTGGTTTGTGAAACCACTATCCCTTCTTTTCTGTAAATATGTGTAAATAATGTCATAAACCCATGTTCCTGTTTTGCGTATCCTCCTGCGTTCCTCCTTCCGACCCGTAACAACTGATGGCAGCGGTGGGATGCCATCAGCGAGCCTCCTGCGTTCCTTTCGATCCAACCTCAACAACTGGTTGCTGTGGTGGGATGTCGCTCTGAACCTTGCTCTGAACTATGTAACGTTCAACCACCACGCTCGTGGTTTGTGAAACCACTATCCCTTCTTTTCTGTAAATATGTGTAAATAATGTCATAAACCCATGTTCCTGTTTTGCGTATCCTCCTGCGTTCCTCCTTCCGACCCGTAACAACTGATGGCAGCGGTGGGATGCCATCAGCGAGCGACCTTCCTTCCTTTCGATCCAACCTCAACAGTACATCCAGCCATACGTAGTGTCAGGGGATATTGGTCTGTACCTGGCAAATTTCGAATGGATGTGCGAGAAAATGTCGTTTGAGCAGGACACCTGGTCCCAAAGGCTATACTCACGGTTCTGCCCTGCGAGGCAGCAGAGGTTGTTGCGCGACTCAGCAAGGAGGACGCAGACAACTATGAGAAGGTCAAGGCTTGCCTTCTAAGAAAGTATAGACTTTGCGCAGAGGCCATTAGACAAAGATTTAGGGGCGCTAGAAAGTCTAAAAGCGAGAGCTATCTCGACTTTCTGTACAAAATGAGAGCGAATTTGACAGAATGGCTTAAGAGCACAGAGTCATACAGTGACAAGAACGCTGTAGTAGAGAGGATTCTATTAGAACAGTTTTTGAATTGTCTCCCAGAGCAGAAAAAAAAGTGGTTACTGGACCGGGGTGACATAAGTTCTGCGACGAAAGCTGCTGAGCTCGTGGAGGAGTATACGCCGCGACGATATTATAGCAATAACCTGGGTGCAGATGGAGCCCACAATTCCAAGCCAAATTCAAGTAAAGGTTACGTAAAACATTTTTCGAGCTCTCGACACGAAAAAGGGGAAAGAAGTGTTTCTTCTAACAAATTTCAAAAGAAGGACGATGGTGAACCTAGCGAAAAGTGGCAAAACGCGGGAAAAGCGAAAAATGCTTTTGAGGTTAAGAAACCGTTCGCTTGCTTCAAGTGCAATGAGACTGGTCACATAGCCGCAAACTGCCGAAAGGAAAAGATGGCGTTTTCATTTGTCAGTGACTGCGAAGAAAACATGAGGTTACTGGAGCCTTACATGCATGACCTGGTGGTGAATGGAAAGCCATGCAAAGTGCTGCGTGACTCGGCAGCAACAATGGATGTCGTCCACCCGTCGTATGTGTCACCATCCGACTACACAGGACAGTGCTCGTGGATCCGCCAGGTGGTGGAAGAGCAGAGCGTATGCTTGCCTGTCGCAACCGTTGTAATTGAGGGCCCCTTTGGTAAACTAACAACTGAGGCAGCAGTTTCAGAAAAACTCCCTAAATTTTATCCGTACTTGTTCTCAAACAAGTCGGATATGTTATTGCGAGAGAAGGTCATTCTCTTCGGTGACAGGGTAGTTCAAGCGTTAACCCGTTCAAAGGTGCGAAAATTGGCAAATCAGCTATCCTCGGAGCCAACTAATACTGAGGAAGCGCATGACGTAACAGTGGTGCAAACAGAGGAAGACATTTCAGGCAACCGTGGCAGCGAGGCACCAGAGATCGGTCAGCCGGAGAAGGAATCTCGTGATAATGAACTTGAGTGTGCGTTACTGCCACCAGCATCAAATAGCTTTACTTTACTTCTGAGTGCGAACAGGGATAACTTGGCCACTGAGCAGTTAGAAGATGCCACCATTCAGGAGATTAGAGAGCGCCAAAGAACGAGTAAACAGACCAGGAAAAATATTTCTTTCCATCTGAGAAATGGAGTGTTGTATCGCTCATACAGGGATAAGCGCGGAGTGGAACGAGACCAACTAGTCGTTCCCCAGAAATATCGCGCAGACCTGCTGAAACTTTCACATGGCAGTTAGTGGTCGTGTCACCTTGGACACAGAAAAACTAAGCTGAGGCTATTACAAGAGTATTACTGGCCTGGCTGTTTCAAGGATGTGGAAGATTTTGTGCGGTCGTGCGACACATGCCAGCGAGTTGGAAAGGCACAGGATATGTGTAAAGCGCCTATGGTGTTAGTGCCAATCATTACCTAGCCGTTTCAACGGTTAGTGATCGATATAGTGGGACCACTCCCTGTGACAAAGACAGGATGTCGTTACATTCTAACTATGTTATGCCCAGCCACTAAATTTCCTGAGGCAGTGGCACTGCGTGAGGTTACGTCACAGAGTGTTGTGGATTCCCTGTTGTCCGTCTTTTCGCGAGTAGGGTTTCCTACAGAGATACAGAGTGATCAGGGCAGCGTATTCACTAGTGTCCTCACGACCTCTTTTTTCGAACGATGTGGCATAAAAATAGTGCACAGCTCTATTCATCACCCTCAGAGCAATAGCGTAGAAAGATGGCATTCCGTCCTGAAGCGCGTCCTTCGAGGATTATCTTATGAGAACAAATGAGACTGGGATGCATGCCTCCCAGCGGCACATTTTGCTTTGCGGACGGTACCCCACGAATCCACTGGTTTTAGCCCCGCCGAGTCGGTGTACGGTTGGTCATTGCGCTCACCTTTGAGAATGGTGCGCGAAGCGTGGGAAGGACATGGAGAAGATCGGACCGTGGCAGAGTTCATTCTCAATCTACTGGAGCGGCTATATAACGCCAAAGAACTTGTGGAGGTCAGCATGAAGTCAGCCCAGGCCCGATCAAAAGTTTACTATGATAGAACAGCTCGTCCACGAACTTTCAATATAGGGGACCGGGTCATGTTGTTAAAAGCGTCAAGGCAGAATAGGCTCGAAGTACAGTGGGAAGGGCCTGCGGAAGTAGTTGCAAAGCTATCTATGACCAACTACGCAGTGAAAATTCCAGGTAGACGTAAAGAGGTGCGTATTTATCATTGCAACCTAATGAAGCCTTATGTGCTGTGGTGAATATGACCCTGAATCTTCCTGGAGAGATGGAGGACAACTTTGTTTGTCTAAATGGAGGGAAAGGCAGCGCTAAAGAACTCCTTAGTAAAACTAAGCAAAGAGAGGAACTAAAAGAATCCCAGCTTTCGGATCTTTTCGAGCTGATAGGAGAGTTTGACGACTGCTTTGTTGACAAGCCGGGTCGGACTGATTTGACTGAGCACGACATTGAGTTGACTTCCGAGGAACCCGTGAAGTCCAATTGTTATCGTTTATCTCCCCGACAGAAAGATATTCTCGATAAAGAAGTAAAGCGCATGCTGGAATTAGGAGTAATTAAACCCTCAGAGAGCGAATACGCTTCTCCAATGATCTTGGTAGAAGCTCCGGGCAAAGACCCGAGACCTGTAGTTGACTATCGAAAGTTAAATGCTCTCACAAAAGGATCAGGTGTATCCCATTCCGAACATTGAAGAGAGAGTGGAACAGGTTAGTCGAGCAGCTTACGTGACTACGTTGGACCTTACTCAAGGTTACTGGCAAGTGCCGCTCACTGAGCGAGCCAGCCGATACGCGGCTTTCATTACTCCCGCGGGCAGCTATCAACCCACTATGATGAGCTTCGGTCTCAAAAATGCTCCGTTTTGTTTTTCCCGCCTTATGGACAAGGTTTTAAGGGGCTGCGAGGCTTTTGCTGTACCTTACTTAGATGACATCGCTGTATTCTCCGATGCCTGGGTGGATCATTTGATGCAATTAAGGGAGGTGCTCGGCCGGTTGCGTCAAGCAGGGCTTACCGTAAAGGCTGAGAAGTGTTGTCTTGCGAGAGCAACCGTCGACTATTTAGGTCACAACGTAGGACAAGGTTTCAGGAAACCCTGCGAGCTAAAGATCTCAGCAGTAGCTGACTATCTCCGGCCAATAACAAAGACCGACGTCAGGGCGTTTCTAGGACTCACCGGCTACTACAATCATTACATCCGAGGTTATTCCACGTTGGCAAGCCCTTTGACCGATGCTCTCCGCGGGACAGAGCCTACGAAGGTGGCCTGGGATGAAAAGAAAGAAACTGCCTTCTTAAAACTGAAGGCAGCATTGATCAGCCGTCCGGTCTTGAAAGCTCCTGATTACGACCGCGAATTCACCGTCCAGTGTGATGCTAGCGATCGAGGTCTAGGAGCCGTTCTATGTCAGAAAGATGACGATGGTAAAGAACATCCCGTGCTCTATTTGAGCCGGAAATTGAGCTCTTGTGAGATGGCGTACTGCGCTTCAGAAAAGTAGTGCGCTTGCATTGTGTGGGCCATTCATAAGTTGCAGTGCTACCTCAGAGGTACTAAATTTACAGTAGAAACAGACCATTGTCCCCTTACCTGGCTGAAAACTGCGACATCGAAGAACAGTCGCCTTTTGAGGTGGAGCTTGATTCTTCAGCAATATCATTTTGACATTAAGTATAAAAAAGGCAAATTGAATGGAAACGCGGACGCGCTCAGCCGCTCTTTCTAAGCCATTCTGGGGTGCTCTTGATGTATCAAAATTGATATTTCAGTTTTTTTCGTGCATCTTATGTAAATTTGACACGTCTGGTTTTTCAGCTCAAGTGAGTCCTGAGAGTTTTAAGTGTGAGCTTTTGTTAAAGCTAGAAAATGAAAATTGATTTGCCATCCCTCTTTTAGCTTGGTTTGTTCGAAGGGGGCCGAGTGCTTGCTTGTGCATGTGGTCGAGTTTCAAAAACGCTGTCGAAGATTTCGGCAGTTACCTAGACCATGCGACAAGCAAAGGCGAGTTCCTGGCATTGAACTACGGACCCTTTCGTCGTCTCTGCGAGCAGCAGCGGTGACTGCTGCCCTCCGTGACTCATCTGGCGAGGGGGAAGCTGTCATGACCGTCGTCAGTAGGCGCCATGCTGTCGCTGGGAAGCGTGGCCGGGCAGCGTTCCCACGCCTGGAACCCAGTTTTCTCGGAACCAGCGTCCAGAGATGACGGGGGAGCGGCGCTCTTTTAATCCTTAAACAAGTAGCCGACTGGCCGGCTGCCTATGCCCACCAGGTATTGTCCCTGCCAGCTGGAGGATGAGACGTCGTGTCGCCACGCCGCCATAAGCCGTTCCAGAGAGGACAACAAAGACAGCGTCTTCCTTGAAAGAAACCGCGGCAGCCGCCACAAATTGCCCTGCTAATTGAGCGGACAGATTGGCGGACCGTTTGATGTCTGCTGTCCGGATCTTGGGACCCCTCGACCAGCGACACACACGACGAGGAAGAGCCCCTCTGGCGCCACCTTTCAGTGCAGTGATCACAACTCAATATTGGATGTTCACGTGGGCCGTGCATGCTCGTACCCCTCGCCTGTTGTGTGTGTGTGATTGGTGTTCCCCTAAAGAAGGAGGAGCCCGACAGGGCTTATAACGACGCTGCAGAGTGCGGGACGTCGCTCTGAACTGTGTAACGGTTCAACCACCACGCTCGTGGTTTGTGAAAACTCTCAACCTTTCTATGCTGTAAATATTTGTAAATAGTGCCACAAACCTGTTTGTTTTTCGTATCCCCATCTTGTACGCGGTCGTTTCTTCAACCCGAAGCTACACCACGCTACCACAGGAGACCGGGCAGCCCCCGATCCGCAACAGTGCGTTATTCGCCAAGTAGTATTGCTCATTTTTTGCAACATTGCTCCGTTTCCTTTCGATTGACCTTGAACTACGGTTTCCAACCAGATGTAGATTTGACGGCATGGTTGCAGAACTTGCTGGTAATTCATATAGGGGCTGACGCACCGCTGACGCTAGCAGTGGATTCGCTCGGGTTTAGCGGCGAAATGGCGTGAGCCGTCACTGCACAGAGAAGTGAGGGCGCACATGAAGTCAGCTAAGGTTTCACACTGGTCAGCCAGCAATTCTGAGACAATGATACAGCCTCCTGGACTTTTGCAGCTTTGCTTCAAATTTCTGCCGTATTATCGAATAGCAGAGAACGCGATGCATTATTATTATTATTATTATTATTATTATTATTATTATTATTATTATTATTATTATTATTATTACCACTTGATAAGTGCAGACAGCGTTGTTCACTTGGTGAGAGTAAACAACAACCAACGATGACTTCTGTTCGAGTCCTTACACGTTCAGCAGACGCCAGTTAACATCAAAAAGGCCCTGTGACACTTTTGCGACAGCTTTATTTAGCACCGGCACTTGTGTAGCAATGACTGCCGAGACGGATGCAACAAGAATGATGGAAATCGGTACTCGAGAAGTGAAGGTATGAGTCCTCGAAGTTAAAAACTTGAGATAACGACGAGAAATATTTTCGTTTGCTTTCACTCGCCTACTGACGCAAAAGACCACTTCCAATCACAGCGCGTGTCTCATAAAGACATACAGGAAATGTCATCTCATTGTGGCCTTCACATAATAGCTCGCTAGCGCTCTTTTTGACGGCGTCGTTATCATGGTTACGACGAACCATGTGCGTCGGGTAGCAGATGCTCCCACGGTCACACTGTTTAAAGTACGTACATATGCTTTAGGCGGGGTCCCTTCCTGAATTGCACTTAAGACGCGTTGTACGGCAACACCGGTGTCCGCTGCATGTCACATTTTTGGCTCGCTACGTTTCCACCTTCAGTTGCTGGCGTACCATGGCCTCATTCACAGACTAAGTGTCGTGTTGTTCTGAAAATTCATCATCTTGAAACAGGAATTATTTCTTTCTGAGTAGGTATAAAAAAGTTTTGGCTGTTTTTAGCATTCCCTCGTATGCCCTAGCTACCACCATGTGAATATTGCATGTATTCGCATGCTACTTGTCACCTCAAGTCAATTAAAAGCGAACGGTCTTTGCTATACGTGTCGCCGTAGTCCAAAATCAAGGTAGTTTCTCCCCTGAATTAAAATTACAACAGCTTTCATTTCGGCGTTGCCACTTGCGCAACGATATTGGCGCATTCCACAGCCCAAAAAGAACCAATAAAAAATACGTGCTCAAACTGCGTCGCAGGGCCCCTTTAATCGTTCGACAGGCACCCGTCGCGCCGTTTACTCTCCTGGTATGTGAAAAGTATCTAGGTCCTTTTGGCGACACCATTGGGTGGCAGATCTCAGCGCGGAATCAACTGGCGGCTCGTGCACAGAAGTCGACGGAGTCGTACGTCGCGTACATTCACGACGCCATCGCCTTATGCTGCCAGATTGACGAGCATATGAGTGAGTCTGAGAAAGTGGCCCACATGTTGAAAGGCATAGCAGAAGACGCCTTTCATCTTCTAGTATATAACAACATTGCCATGGTCGACGCCCTCATCAAATAGTGCCGGCGGTTCGAAGAAGCCAGGAGCCGCCGTTTTACTCAGCGATTCACCCGGCTGCCCAACACGGCCGCAACCTCATCGTGAGAAGCCACCCGCCAGTCCCCCACGTATGACAATGTCACGTGCATTGTTCGTCAGGAAATCGAAGCCGCCTGTCCGGCTCCTTTTCAGCCACCCGTTTTCGCAACGCTCGCCTCTGACCAACAACAGTCGCCAGTAGCGTTAATACAAGCTGTGGTGAGGCATGAGTTTGCGAGCCTCGGCCTTCCATCAGCATGTCCCTTGACTCGCCCTGAAGTCCCATCTTACTCCCCAGGACAAAATCGCCGTTTACCTCCAACAATGCCCTTCCGTAACCCATCGAAATGGAGAACACCCGATGACCGGCCTATTTGTTTTTCCTGCCACCAGATTGGGCACGTTTCTCGCTATTGCCGCCGCCGTTGGTCAAACCAACCACGTCACTGACCTTCTGTACCTCTGCGCACATGCACCCGACGACCCCTCAACGTCCAGTCGCCACACCCTTCAATTTATATTCGTCGTCATCTTATGAGCGTTCCACTGACGCCCCTTTGCCCGGTCGCTGCTATACTGACGCCCCTTCGTCGGGTCGCCGCCGCTCCCGCTCTTTGCCGCTTCGGCACTTTTCCTCGCGGAGCTTCTCTAGACGATCGCAGCAGAAAAACTAGATATTGAAGCCTATAGAGGTAAAGCTGCGATACCAATGACGGCCAAAAATCCTCCACTGACGCTTCCAACGCACCACAGCCTGCTTGAAGTACAAGTCGACCATGTTCCTGTGACCGCCCTCATTGACACAGGTGCGCACCTGTCTGTTATGAGCGCTTCTCTACGCTGCCGCTTGCAAAAGATTATTGCGCCGTCTACGACGCAGGCAATACGTGTTGCCGATGGCGGTACTGTACGGTAATCAGAACGTGCACTGCTCGTGTCAGCATTGCCAGTCGTCACGCCGTGGTCCTTTTCACCGTGCTATAGTCTGTTGCCCTCATGACCTCATACTTGACCTTGATTTCCTTTCGGCACACTCGGCTTTAATTGACTGTTCGTCTGGTACCCCCAGCCTCAATCTTCCAATCTTTGCCGACTACTCTGCAAAGCCCCCCAGCTGCTTGAGCCCAACCACTTTCGTTCTATCAAGCATTATAATTAGTGTAAAACACGGTATTTTCGACCAGCCAGATAAATGGTAAATCGTGCTCTATAGTGAGGGGTGAGTAAATGATTGAATTCAACTGCTTTTACGAGCTCTGTATTTGTTAAGGATCGGCTTAATGGCACTGTGGTTTCTGTTCGGAATTCAGAAATTTCACCATACACCTTCGCTATCTCGTCAGGCAACTAAAGCTACCATAACAAAATTAACGGAATTGTAGCTTTAAAGAAACACTCAGTGCAAACTGAGCTATAGCGTAGGTCTTCATTGTTAGTGATTCGCTTTATTAGCTTGCTAACAAGAGCATCGACGGAATGTTTTTTTTTTGTTGTTGTTGTTGGGAAGGGGGCATCCATCATAGTGAACTTACGCGTTGCGCTAAGAATATGTTTTTAGTAGGAAGGGGGGTGCAGGGTCTGGAGGCGTAAAATTCTGCACCCCCCTCCCCACGCACCCGCTTGCCCTACCCTAGCCTAGTAAGTGAAGTTGCACGAGTAAGACCTGTAGATATTGCTAGGAACTGGAAACGTTTCCAACAGTTGTCCTCTCGTATCGTAGAATGCAAATACTCGCCTGCAGTTGCAGAAAAGAAGGGTAAGGAGGAGAGTGACTCACAGGAAAGGATATGGCTTGCATAGCAGGATAGTGCGGAACTGGGCTGATTGGATCATAACGAAAAAGGTGAAGCAAGAGAGTAACAACGGGAAGGACAGACGCTGCGTTCGTACCCCTTATCTTGCATCACGTTGTTTCGCTCTGTGCTTTGGAGCCTATGTGGCTTAGATTACATCCATTGCATCTTAATCCGGCGCTTCTCAGCTCGCCCAACTATTTTCGTCGAACGGAAGCGTTCAGCAGGCAGTTGAAATTCCCACGCTCGGATGGCCTTGGGGGAAGTGGACGATGGACACTTGGTGGCAAAAAGTGCAGATGGCGCCAGCAGTAGCGCCACTCGCAACCCCCTGCTGGAGTCGGCAGCACGCCGATCGCGGAAGCGTCAGACGCGCCCGCCCGAAACTAGTCACGTTCGAGCTGGGCCGCAGAAATGCTGTGCTCCATTGTTGAAGAATCGCGTTCGGAATGCTGGAAAATGGGTCAAGGTGTACCGTTCTCTTTGAGCCCTCGCTGGAGGAAGTAAAGAAAGAAAGTGCTCGAGCTATACCAGACGCTGTGGGTTGTGAGCTGGCTGCGCACAAGGGCTTGCAATGAGAGAGTGGTTTGGCCGCGTCGACTAGTTGCGGCGCGGTAGTTTCCGAGCGCGCCCATTCATTTTTCAAAGGCCGCGCCTCATGTGAAAGTGCGTCTAGTGCCCACGACGGCAACATACGCGTTCTTTGGCGCTGTGCAGAGCGGATGAACACTGAGGCGTGGTCGCGAGGTTATTTATTAGCTTATCACCTATTTCTTAAGACAACTGTCTTCGTGAACCGGATCGAGTGAAATTTGGCTCTTTCGGTAATTAAGAAGCTGTGTGTCGTACGGACATGTCGATGTACTCCTGTATTTATTTTTCCCAATGCCGTGTGGGACGAATGTACAGCGTGGTGCTGGAGGCCTAGTCAAGTGACTCGTAAGGTCGCCTTTTGCCTCCTGCATCACGGCAGTCATGCATTCTCAAATTAATGAATACATCTCTGCAGTGAAGTGGCGCGATTGCGATATACTGAAGGGACTATTCGTATACTGTTTTTTTTTTCATCTTAAGAACAATTTCTATAAAAACGAAATAGCCTGTTGAAATAGCAAAACTTGAATTCGTCAAGCTAGATGGCTGTCAGAGTGGGACATGGCGCATGAAGTGAGCGTAAATATTTTTAGAAGCAAGACAGTTACACTAATTATTATGTGAATATTTATACGGAAGCACACATTGCGATTGGGGACGTGGAGGGCTCTGCATTCACCTCGACTACTTGGTACTCTCGTTCCTCGACACCAACATGGAAGAGTGTTTTTGCATTCTGCAGCATTCAGAAAGCGTCTGCAGGAGCCGGAAATAGAATAATATTCTAAATAAGCTATAATAGAAAAAAAGGACCGTTTCTGTTTTGTGTTATCTGTGTTGTTACCTGGTGTGATGTCGGTAGGGCTATAAGGTCTAATGCGTCCTAACTGAAAAGTTTTGAAGCTAAAAAAGGCAGCCTCAGCTATGCATCTAACTAGCGTATCAATGTAATAATAATAATAATAATAATATTAATAATAATAATGGTAAGATAAGGTCCCATAGCAAGTGCGAACACACCAAAGAGAAAATAAAACGCGAAATGGCACCTACAGGCACTGTGGTCAGTGAATAAGATCGTTCTTACTGGTGTTCGCGTGCACACTTTGTCGAATTGTACAACTGTTCTTGAAGCAAAAGGGCTGGCATGTGCTCTGTTCGTTTCTCTTTTTGTTTACCTTTTTAGAGGTTCTTTTGGCACATAAGTCTAATGTTCCGTGCTATCATAGTTAGTTAATAACAAAAATTAGGACAAGGCCTTCAATAAACGAATCAGTTCGTTTTAGTTTCATGATCAGGCATCATCATCATTATCAACCTCACTACGGCCACTGCAGGGCTAAAGCCTCTCCCATGATCCGCCAATCAACCCAGTCTTGTGCTTTCTGCTGCCACGTTATGCATAAGAACTTCTTAATCTCATTTGCCCACCTAACTTTGTCTACCCTTCGTGCGTATACCTTCTCTGGGAATCCAGTAAGTACCCTTGATATTGATTGATATGGGGGGTTTAACATCTCAAAACCACCATATGATTACGAGAGACACCGTAGTGGAGGGCTCCGGAAATTTCGACCACCTGGGGTTCTTTAACGTGCACCCAAATCTGAGCACACGGGCCTACAGCATTTCCGCCTCCGTCGAAAATGCAGCCCCCGCAGCCGGGATTCGATCCCGTGACCTAAGGGTCAGCAGCCGAGTACCCTAGCCACTAGACCACCGCGGCGGGGCCAGTGGTTGACCTGCCTACGCGCTACGTGCGCGGCCCATGTCTTCTTGATTTCCCCTATGATATCCCTAACCCCCAATTGTTCCCTGACCCACTATGATCTATTGTTTCCTTACCATCGCTCGCGGCGTCGTCCTCAATTCACAAAGCTGAACCCTCTTTGTAAGCCTCCAGGTTTCTGCTCCGTATGTAAGTGCCGGCATGATGCTGCTGTTATATGCCTTCCTCTTGAGGGATAGTGGCAATCAACCATTTATGATTTGAGAATGCTTCCCGAATGTGACCCACCCCATTCTTATCCTTCTCGTTTGTTCAATCACGTGGTTCAGCTACATGGCTACCATCTAAGTAGAGATATTCCTTTACAACTTCCAGCGTGTCTCCACCTGTTTTCTGTCGTGACTGTGGCACATTACTTTTGTTTTATGTATATTATTTTCAGACCTATTCTCCTAATTTCCATTAGAAGCAAAAATTGGGCTAGTTGGTGGTTCATGCCATGATGTAAAAACAGTGCAAAAATATAGACAAATATGGGACAAGAGATGATGAGGTGCTGAACTCGCAACTAAAATTTATTAGAAAGAACACCCACATATGTCAGGCAGAGGACATAGTCCCACGACACACCATGGCGTCTGGGCAGCAAAGCAAGCAGGTTACAAAAAGGATCTAATCATGGTAAAAAGCGGCACATCTGTAAACACCAGAGAAAAAAGAACAAACCTACAGACAAAAACATGCGTTACAGTCCATAAAAAACGAACAATCGCTTTAACTTCACAGCGCTGAACCAAGGTATCTAACCTCCTTTTTCACCAAGGGCCACAGACAGTTTCCTCACGCACCTTTCCCCTTCCCTTTCGATGTAAGAAGCCTCCTTCACATCCCTAGTGCGTTTTGCCCTGATGGCCAAACAAACAAGTACTTTCGTCCGCCAACGGCTGGCCACCACACTTCCTGCAATGAGCTGTCAAGTGCAAACCACCACTAGTCATCAATAGGGTTAAGCGTTCTCTTAGTCTAACCGTGACGCACCATCCGGTTTCTCCTATATAAGCTCCCCCGAATGACAATGGTAGAATGTAAACAACACATGATTTGCATTCAACATATCTATCCTTTCTATTTTCCGGGCAGAAGCATAGTCGCGAGTTCAGCGCCTTGTCGTCTCTTCTGTCTCCGTCTATATTTTTGCGCTGTTTTTACAACCAAGTCTGCTTTCCGTGCCAGTTTAGTAATCATGAGCTGCAATTCGTGCCCTGAGTCACTCATCAAGTCAATGTCATTAGTGAATTCCAGGTTACTAAGATACTCTCCATTAAATCTTATTTTTAACTCTTCTATAATTAATGAAGGCTATGTACAGGGATTGGTTGTATTCCGCTTCCGCGCATTTCTCTAGGACCTGATTGATAGTATGAATGTGATCTATTGTGGTCTATTGCCTGTACGATATCCTGCTTGATCTTTTGGTTGATTGAACTCTAATAGCCTATTTCTATTAGCTACTATTTTTGTGTGTAGCTTGTACACGACAGAGAGCAAGCTGATTGGTCTGTAATTCTTCAAATTCTTGTCGTCTCCTTTCTTATAGATTAAGATGATGTTGGTGCTCTTCCGCGACTCTCGTACCCTTTTCGTCAAGAGGCACTTCGTATATAAGGTGGACAGCTTTTCTAACACAATTTCATCGCCATTTTCCTGCAGATCCGTTGCTACCTTAATCTCACCAGTGGTTTTGCCTCTTTGCAATTCTTCTAGGGCTTTTGTTACTTCCCCTGTATTACTGGTAGGATGTAGAATTCGTCAGGGCTATTACTGCTTTCTACGATACCATCCAGTTTGTTTCGACTTCTGTATAGCTCTCTGTAGAACTTCTCCTCTACCTCAACTACCCTATTCATATTGCTTATGACATTGCCTTCCTTGTCCTTATACATTCGATTTTTGTCTATGCACAAGTTTGCTTTCGCAGCTTTTAGGCTTCTGCTTCTGTTTACAGCCTTCTCGATTCTCTCCATATTATACCTTCTGATGTCGACTACAGCTCACGCCCATTGATACATTTCGAAAACTCCACTAGATCTATATTGTAGGTTGCACTCGAGGCTTTCATAGTTTGTCATCTCAATGAGATTTTGCGTCTCTTGGGATAGTTTGCCAATGTTCTGCCTAGTGACTGTACCTCCGACTTCCATCGCACACTCTTTGATGATACTAGTGAAATTAGCGTTCATTGTGTCAGCGCTAACGTCGGCTACCTCGTTGAGAGCTGCGAACTTCATCTGAATCGAAACCTTGAATTCCGGTACTTTCCCTCTCACCACTAGCTCGTTAATGGGCTTCTTGCGTATCAGTTATGCCTTTGATTTTATATGAGGTAGGTATATCTGGGCTCTTACCATTCTATGGTCACTACATTGAATCTTGCCAACTACTTTTACTTCATTTACAATGCCTGAGTGTGCATACAGAATGAAGCCTATTTCAAGTTTAGCTCTGCCATGAGGACTCCGCCACGTACACTTACGGTTAGCTCGTTATCTGTAGAAGGTATTCAATATCCACAAATTATTAAGTTCTGCGAACTCTACTAATAACTCCCCTCTGGCATTTCTAGAGCCGATGCCATATTCCCCCACTGCATGGTCTCCGGCCTGTTTCTTCCCTATACTTTGGTACTACAGTCACCCATCAGTATAGTATACTGTGGGCTTACTTTATTGATCACTGACTCGTCTTCGCAGAAGCCTTAATACAAATGATTATCATGGCCCGATGTAGGTGCGTACGCCTGTACTACCTTCATCTTGTACGTTTTGTTAAACTTAATCGCGATACTTGCCCCGGCTGCGGCGGCTGCATTTCCGATGGAGGCGGAAATGTTGTAGGCCCGTGTGCTCAGATTTGGGTGCACGTTAAAGAACCCCAGGTGATCGAAATTTTCGGAGCCCTCCACTACGGCGTCTCTCACAATCATATGGTGGTTTTGGGACGTTAAACCCGACATATCAATCAATCAATCAATCAATCAATCAATCAATCAGCACTACTTGCCACCCTCTCACTGATCCAACTCCCCGGAATGCCATTGTGGTCATGCAGAAGAAAATGTTTGCCATAGTATTTTGGAGTGCGTTATATACGCGAATGAAAGAAAAAAATGAGGAACAAATTAGCAAGTTTGAACAGACGGGCCATAACATTAAAAAAACTACTCGGACCATGGCCTGAGATTCATCGTCAGAAAAAGGCGAACATCTTCCTGACACTCTTCTTAGTGGAGACCGGACTGGATAAGCGCCTGTGATAGACAGCCAGAGATTTATATATATATATATATATATATATATATATATATATATATATATATATATATATATATATATATATATATATATATATATATATATATATATATGAATTGTGTCAAGGCATATACAGACAGTAGAAAAGGGAGGTGTGCGTGTGAACAGTTTTACAGTGTGAACTGCTGCAAGCACTGTGCATTCTCATGATATTTGAACTGGTTTCAGTGTGTTATTATGTTTTTTTTCGGGTTGTTCATTTTTCGGTACCATTCAGTATTATTCTTTTTTTTTCACTGCAGAACTTATTGATATGAAGTAGCCGAGGCAATATGGACCTCAGCCTCTCCACAGCAAAACAGTTAGAACAGAACAGAACAGATGCTATAGCATTCCTCTTTGTTTCCAGTGATATTCTTCTGTAAAAGAAACCTTACCCCTAGTTCTCTTCTCTCAACTAATCCATGGTAGCATAGGACGTGTCTATTCTTCAGCGCTCTATAAGCCTCACGTGTCCTTCTAACTTCGCTGAGTGCTACTAGATCCCATTAAACACCCTCTAATTCCTCGAATAGCACAGCTAGACTAGCCTCACTGGATAGCGTTCTAGCATTAAACGCAGACAAGTTCAGATTCCAATGGCGGCCAGTCCAGACCCAGAAATTCTTAGCCCCCTTTGCTGCGTCGTAGGTTTCACCACCGCCTTGCACAGTTGCTTTAGAGCCGCTAAGAATTGAGGGCCGTGGGTTAATTGGTACGCTCATATGGGAAGTAGTGGCCAAGTACTGCACCAGGGTGGCAAATCCTTCTCTGGTGAGGGAGTGCATTACCGGCAGGTGGTCGACAGGAGGACCGCATCCTATACATTTTTTTAACGATTCCTTAATCACGCGTTTAAAGTAATCATGCGATTGGGCATGGTCCGGCACCGGCATTCAAAGGGAATTTCGTCATTGCATGCTAAGCTGATGCATCTCTAAGGGGTTCCGTTGCATTTTTCTTAGTACTGTAGAATACCGCCTGAACGCCTGTCAGTTCTCAACTTCACGTTACTCGTAGCCCTCCTGGTCTTCTCTAAACTGTTTGGAACTTCATATTTGCCGAAGAAACAAAAAAAATGGCGTGGCTTTGAACTTCCGACCTCGCGAGCTTGACCCTGCTTAATGCTCTGGATGACTTTCCTTTTCATTCATTTATGGTGCTGTAACTTCTTTCTGTTTTGCTCAATTTTCACATTTTTGGCTTCCGAATGTCCACCTGGGCGTTGTTTTGTTGATTTCGAGGGGTAGCACTCTTACTTAGACGTTTCGTGTCAATTGACGAGTTGCGCGCTCCTGCTTTGCGAACTAATCGGCTAATTTTATGTGATTCTTATGAGGAGTGTATACATTGCGGGCGGTTTGAGGGCATAAAAAGTAAACGCGAAAAGTTTCCAAGTGCTAAAGAATAGACTGGCGTTGCCTTTAAAGCTGCATCGTATTTTTTTGGCGTTTTAGAGTTGTAAATAAACTCTGGTCTACAGACATACATAGTAGACAGTTGATTGATATGTGAGGTTTAACGTCCCAAAACCACCTTATGATTATGAGAGACGCCGTAGTGGAGGGCTCCGGAAATTTCGACCACCTGGGGTTCTTTAACGTGCACCCAAATCTGAGCACACGGGCCTACAACATTTACGCCTCCATCGGAAATGCAGCCGCCGCAGCCGGGATTCGAACCCGCGACCTGCGGGTCAGCAGCGAGTACCTTAGCCACTAGACCACCGCGGCGGGGCCATAGTAGACAGTTGTCCTCAGTCGTGAGTCAGATGTGCGTACGAGTAATAGTATCTACGGCTAGCCCAATGGCTTACAATACTGGATGAGAACGAAGGGAGAAAATTATTTCTAGTTCTAGAAAGCGGCGACAGGCAAGAACTTCGTACGAGAGTAATAACATGTTTGCATCACTCACGGCATAGCGTTAGCTTGAATTGATAGACCCAGATGACTGATAGAACAACACACATACACAACATGGGTCCACGCGGCACGTATAGCTTATGTGTGATTCCTGAAGCAACATAGCCGTACGTTTGTGGAACGTAGCTGGTGTGGGTGGGCGGTTGTACTTTAGGATGAATGATTTTATTCGCATCTTTATTTAGACAGTGTGCAATTATATCAGGCATTCGAGGTAATGTAGCGTAGGACTATTATTCAAACATTAATAAAAACAATATGTAATGTTGATCTTGCATAATGAAGCCTCAACATGGCCCAGTATATGATACCCAAGATGGGGTAACTATAAGCTTAAAGCGCCTCAATGGAATTGAACGGGTCCCCATGCTAGTAATAGGTTGTTAGAAGGTCATAATAATGACCTTCTAGCGCAAAAGGTAATAACTGTGAAACCTTCAAGTGTCTATTAACGTACGTAGTTAAAAGGGCCACAAAAGCTAGTGTATGCCCAAGTAAGTTAGAAACAGCTTCTGTTAGTAACTCTTTGCTTGTGGCTACAAGCTTTTTACTCATTTTTCTAGAGTGAACCGTTAAGATGCAGCGATTCGGGTGTGAATATACATGAAGGTTTGTCCGAATACAGCTCAAGCTTAACGAATGGCTCAAAACGCAAGGATGCGGGCCACATCAGGAAACCTACGTTGCAGGTGAACTAAAGCGTCAGCTCGAATGGGACGCAACGGACTGCATGAACACCTAAGCGTAAATGCAAGCTTTGTGAGCTCTACGTAGGACGAAGCAACATGCTTCAACACACATCAATTTGAGTATCGTGGTAGTTTAAAGATGCGTGCAGGCGCGAATGCTTAGAACGTTATACGTTAGGCCATCCGCAAGGAAAACATGTCTCCGATAGCAGTCATAACATATAACGATACCGTAGCTGTTGAAATTAGAACGTACCGCATATAAAACTGCCTAAAACACGTTTACTTCTTAGCACTGCAATATGAACTTGCTAATTATATAACTGGCGTCCTGACTTGCCTTAAAATTTCTGTTATGAAAAAACCCTTGCAAGATGTCTTTTTTTTACACGAACCGTGGGTGATTTGCTCAAGTAGCGCTCGCTCCATTTAACCCATCTGAAGCGGCATTCTTGAACTACAAAAGACTCTATACGACAGGGAGCAAGGTAAAAGTAAGGGGATATCGCCACTAGCTACAATCAAATAGGACTCTGATCTCAAGCGTTGTCAGTCGTAGATTCACCACCATTTCTTCTTTTTCTTTTCCCTTCTTACTGACATCGAAAGCAGCGTGACGAAGTGTGACGAGACATACGAATAAGGGCATCAGAGCGCTTTGAAAAAAAATTGGATGAAGCCCCGTATAGTGGGAATCGATGATATGCGAAGGAAGAGGGAGGAAGGTCGGTAACTTGATATCCCTTTAAAATCACCACAAAGTTACGAGACTGACGTAAATTATGCCGTACGTGACTTCGATGTCATGATTATCATGTTTGGACTTGTCATTTACCTTCGTCGTCTATTCACGTCAAGTGATACCAAATTTGGTATACGTGGAGCTAGCGAAACGGCCGCGAGCACGCTATGAGCATAGCATGTAGTCATATTTTACATGACACGCATGTCATGCTTATCATGTTTGGACGTGTCATTCACCTTCATCGTCCGTTCATGTCACGCAATACCAAATTTGGTATATGTGAAGCTAGCCAAATGGACGCGATCGCATCATGAGCATGGCATGTAGTCATGTTCTTACATGACAAGCATCTCATGATTGTTATGTTTGCACGAGTCATATACCTTCGTCATCCATACATGTCTCGTAATACGAAATTCGATAAGTGTGAAGCCAGCTAAAGCATGTGGTCAAATCATGACTTACATGACATGCATGTCATGACTTCCATGCGAGAGTATGTCACTTATGTTCGCCATGCAGTCATGTCATACCATACCAGTTTTGCAATATGTCATGTTGACGAAACCACCGTAAGAGCAGAAAGACCATGACAAGTAAATCATGGCATTTATGACACATTTTCGCCATGCAGTCATGTCATACCGTACCAGTTTTGCAATATATCATGTTAACGAAACCACGGTAAGAGCAGCAAGACCATGACAAGTAAATCATGGCATTTATGACATACATGTCATGATTTTCATGTTATGACTAGTCACTTATGCTCGTCATACAGTCATGTTATGCCGTACCGATTTTTTTTATCCATACCATTATTGAATCGGCCAGGACAGTTGACAGTCGTAGGTGGATAGATAGATAGATAGATAGATAGATAGATAGATAGATAGATAGATAGATAGATAGATAGATAGATAGATAGATAGATAGATAGATAGATAGATAGATAGATAGATAGATAGATAGAGAGAGAGAGAGAGATACGCTCAAGGTCGCCGATATTTGCTAAGGAATGCTTTGGGTCTAAAAATGAGGAAACAGGATTCGAGAGTGATACCGAGGAAGGCGGCGTTCGGGAAATGCCTTTTGTATAGAAGGATCAAAATGTGGGCCAGTTGGTAATTCATTTTGTTCGTTCAGCGAACTGGGAGCGCAGAGAAAACACAAAGGACGAAGCGAGGAACTACTCTTCCGGACATTCCAAGCTTGTTAAACGCGGAATCGTAATGTCATGCTTACGTTCAGCCCTCGGAAAATGTTGCCTGCATACCTTGCAAAGTGGTTTCGTAGCACAGTTGGAACGGCTGATAGGTGCGGGATACCCTTCCTACGTAATAGCCTCAGTCTGTGAAAAGCTCTTGCGTACGGTCAAAAATAATGAAAAACGCACATGTACTTCTTCAGAGAACAAGGAAGAGAATAAGAAGCGCGCGGCAGTAATCCCCTACATTCATAAAATGGCCCATGGGTTAAAAAACGTGGGAAACCGGTTTGGTGTGCGCGTGGTTTTCTCGGCACCCAATAAATTGGCCAGTATATGTTCAATGGTGCACAGGAGGGCACATAATGCATCTAAAGGTAGAGGATGCCTCCAGAAGCACGTAACTAAGTTTGTTAAGTGCATCACCGGAGTAGTTTATAAGATACCCCTTTCTTGTGGACGTATGTACATTGGCCAGACCGGCCGATGTGTGAACGTGCGTCTCAGGGAACACAGAAGCTCGTTGAAAAATACACCTTACTCCCATTTAGCGTCACATTGCGTTTCGTGCAAGTGCCAACCTCTGTTTGAGAATACAATTGTTCTGTTCCGGCATCCTCATCAAACTACGCGCGAAATTTCTGAAGCCTATCACATTTCCAGGAATACGGACCAATGTATAAGTCAATTTCCTTCTCACTACTTGACTGGGAATTCAGCTACCTAGATAACCCTTAGACAAGTGCCGTGATTACACGCTTCGCATGCTGCCCTTGATTTCGTCATAATCTTTTTTGACATGCGCATTTTGTGTTTATATATGTCCTTCCGATGTGGAAAATAAATCAGTTGATAGTTGAGCGCTCGTGTTGTGTGGTTCCTCGCTTCGTCCTTTGTGTTTTCTCTGCGCTCCCAGTTCGCTGAACGAAGAAAAAGCCTTTTGTATACCCTCCGTGTCATTTTTAGTACATTTGTAAATATCTTTATAATAGGTTTTCCTGTCTATGTTTCTGTATATATATATATATATATATATATATATATATATATATATATATATATATATATATATATATATATATATATATATATATATGTGTGTGTGTGTGTGTGTGTGTGTGTGTGTGTGTGTGTGTGTGTGTGTGTGTGTGTGTGTGTGTGTATCACCTTCTAAGCGCAGTGCGATTAAACTTAGGGCCACTTCTTGAGTGAGACGTCACTCGGCGAGTTGTTTATGCATACGGAGGCTACAGACCTGTTCCGAGAGAGCATTATCACGGACGGGCTTGTTTGTAAACACACGTCGGCATCAAGAAAAATGCGCGTGTTTCACGGTTGCCTTTCTGTTTTCTTTATTCGCTGTTTTCTTTATTTGTGTGCTTGTTTCTTCGTTTTGTGCATTTTCTTGCTCTCAGTACCTTCGTACTGCTTCGAATAGTCGGATGGAGGTACCTGTGTGCGAAAGAAATCAAAAAGATAAAAGTGCCGAGGCGATGGCGTCTGATAAGACGCGTCCATGACCGACACGGCGAAGCAGACACGTTCGGGTGGCGCGCCGATCGAGGCTCGCAAACTGGCAAGCCTCGACTCTGTGGTGAGGTAATAGATATAGATCGCGCACCCTCGAGGCCAAAGACACTTTCCTTTGCTACCTTGACGCTGGTAGGGAGAGTAACATGCTCCTAGCAATGCTTCCTCCCCTGCAGTACTGTTCCCAGTACGATGGCCGACATAATGTGCGACACATTTCAAGAGATTCTTTTCTTTCTACCATTTTTGGCTCGAGCAAGGGAGCACGCACACGCTTCGATGAGTTTTGTTTTTACTCTCTACGCCCTCTAACGTTTGTCAAATGGAGGTTTTGCAATTGATAGTTCGAGAAACAAAGCCGCTTACGCGTGAAGCAATAGAAAAAAAGCATGTGAAGCGAAATGGCCATATACATATATACCTGGTACACGCATATAGACTTCTCCAGTCCGCGTCAGGCTAAGTGGGTGCTGTTTACCACGTCTCGACTACTGCTATGCGCGAGGCATCTTGTACTACACATGCCAGGCGCCCCTTCCCCAAGGGCACGGCTCAGGCCCGCTCTCCGCGGAAGGCCAATTAGCCACGGCGCCGGACGTATCTAATCTTCCTGAAAGATCGCCAGATCTTTCAAGAACGTCCCGTACTACCGCGCTTTCTTTTATTTTTCGTACCGTGTCGCGTTTTCTTCTCGGCGCCAATTACTTGAAACCAAATGAAGCGGAATCTATAACAGCATGAACGCGGAGAGGATCCATCGATCATCGCCGACCAGAACCGCACTCTCCTGCTACATAGACTTTCAATCCAGTGTTCGCGGCTGCTGCAACAACCTTTGTCTGCCGGGCTGGCTACTGTGCGAAGTGAATGTCGGCAGAAAGCGGTGATCTGTGAACGCCACTGCGTGGCACTCAACGAAGTTAGTGCACGAGACGTTGGTTAACTGGCTGCATGCAATGTCACTGCAATGGAATTAACCAAGTGATCATTCCTTGTTACCACGGGCAATTGCTCCGATTCATAGCCAGGCGCTCTTTTTAGCTAAGACTGGTATAGGGGAGGAAAGTTTGATGCGGCTGTGAGTGTGGTCACAGTAGGTTCGTTATATTGAGAAGTTCTATGACCGAGGTCAAGAGGGTTCATATTAATGCTCGCCAGCTCCTGTTTACCGCATAGAACGTCACCCATATATAAACACACAGCTAACTTGTCGGGGGCAGGAACCTGCCCACGTCAAGTTATTTTTCCACCCACTTTTCTTTCTTAAGATTTACATTACAATCTGGTCGAATAACTTTCCCTGTACTTTCCTTGGCATTATTGTCTGTTACATCTCAGTAAAACACGAAAAAAACGGTGATCCCTTGAATACACTGCTTTCCGTTATATATTAGACCGAATTGTACTGTAAATGTGAAGAAAGAAAAGTGGATGAAAAGATAACTTGTCGTGGGCAAGAACTGAACCTGCGACTTTCAAATAAAGCGTTCGATGCTCTACCACTGAGCTACCACGGCAACCATCCCCCCAGCCACTTTATTCGGTTTATATGTGAATTTAAACGTGGGAGTGTCGTCAGTCAGCGCCACCAGTAGCCATGGCGGCGAGTGTGGTAGGCTTTCTTATGAGCCTGTTTAGCGTCACGTATCACGTGAACTTATTACGAGCTGGCAGCTTACCAATAATCCCTCATATACAACCTCAAGGCATCGAGTCTGCCAGTACGAGACCCTCGTTAAAGGCCAACTCCAGCGAATTTTCGACCATGTCAAGGTTATGGTGTTTCTGTGTTTCTGAGACACTCTTGTCCTGAGCCCCATCACTGAAATACTCAGGAAAATGACAATTATTTTTAATTAGCAAAAATGTGCAATAACGAAACCGAAACCCAACCAGGTGCTCTGTCTGCGTGTGATGTACTATTTGGTAGAGCTGGAGGCCGTATAGTGGTTCCGCCGGCACAATGTATGAAAACTGTGAAAGCCAGTCCAGCGACGCACCGTTCAAACACCACAGAGGGAGGAAGAAAGCATTCCCGTGCTACGCCCGTGCCAAACACCGCCACCGTTGCCTTGTGGAAAGCACAATAAACGCTGTAGTGGCCAAAGTACCGATGCCATCGGCTGCGTCACTTCCATCGACATGCCAAACATGACGTCACACAGACAGTGTTGCCTATAATTCTGGAAAGTGAGGTCAGAATTTCGAGGCAATCTTAAAAATGCCTTTGCAAACGATCAGTGCATCACTCAAATTTGTGATTTGGCATAAACGACGAAAATGTGCAAAGGAACATCCCCAGCGAATTTCATTGAGATTCATTCTCAATGAAATGACCTCAACAAATCGCTGGAGTTGGCCTTTAAGAATAAGCGAAAGTATAGTGTAAACTTTAGGGATCGTTGCCCTGCCGCGGTGGTCTAGTGGCTAAGGTACTCGGCTGCTGACCCGCAGGTCGCGGGATCAAATCCCGGCTGCGGCAGCTGCATTTCCGATGGAGGCGGAAATGTTGTAGGCCCATGAGCTCAGATTCGGGTGCACTTTAAAAAACCCCAGGTGGTCTAAATTTCCGGAGCCCTCCACTACGGCGTCCCTCATAATCATATGGTGGTTTTAGGACGTTAAATTCCACATATCATCATCATCAAGCTTAAGGGCTCGTTTTTTCCGTGTTCTGACACAATATTAATGAGGTCTAACAGACAATGTTGCCAAGGAAAGTGTAGGGGAAGATATTATACTGAATTGTATTGAAAATGTGAAGAAATAATAGAGGGTGAAAAGATAACTTGCCATGGGCAGGAACCGAACCTGCGACTTTCGAATGAAGCGTTCGATGCTCTACCACTGAGCTACCACGGCAGCCATCCCCCCAGCCACTTTATTGGGTATACATGTGATTTTAAACGTGGGAGTGTCAGTCAGCGCCACCAGTAGCCATGGCGGCGAGTGTGGCACACTCTTTTATGAGCCTGTTTGGCGTCATGTAGCACGTGAACTTATTACGATCTGGCAGCTGACCAATAATCCCTCGTTTACAACCTCAAGGCACAAAGTCTGCCAGTACGAGACCCTCGTTAATGAATAAGGGAAAGCAGTGTATACTTGAGCGCTCGTTTTTTCTGTGTTTTGACACAATAATAATGAGATCTAACAGACAATACAGCCAAGGAAACTATAGGAGAAGTTATTAGACCAAATTGTCCAGTGAATGTGAAGAAGGAAAAGTGGGTATTCATTTTTTATGTGAATGATGTCGTACCAACTCCCTCAAGCAACCACGTTAGCATGTAGATCGAGCTGTCAAAAAAGACAAGAAAGTGGGTTGGCACTTGTTGCGTGCATTGCAAATGACATTACAGGAGTAATAGCTGTGCGTGTAAGATATACGCTTCTCGAAACAAACTTTCTTTGGCTGTTGATTTAAAACATTGTGATGTAATCGACTGAGTTGCAGGTTAATGCGGAATCGAAGGAAACGAATTTGCGAATATCTGTTTGCAAAAAAAGAAAAAATCGTAAAAATAAAAATCACAGCGTATCCGTGGAAGTGAATGATGATGAGTGGGGCGAAGCGTTCATTTGCCCATCCGTCCGTGTGTCCACCCGTTCATGCATGCTTCCATCCGTCCGATCGCGTTCGAGAATGCAGATATCATGCGGGTAACACCAACGAGACACGAGCCAAGCAAAAAGAGCGCAGGCGTGTTCAACGCGCCCGCCACTCTGCATCGTCCATGCTCCACCAACGATCCGCCGCGTACGGTGACTATTCAGGAGAATGCGAGAGGCGCTCGTTCTCCGCGTACTCAGGCACAGCCCACGCAGCAGCCAATCGGAGAGTAGCGGTACAGCACCATCTAGAATATCCTCACTCAACTGCAGTTTGTATGTTCTTGTATGAGACAGCGCCATCTGTTATAATGTTCGGGAGATACTGCCTGTTTTTATTTCTCGTCTCTTCTTCTCTCGTTTAGTTACGCGTGACACATGAAAGGTTTGATTCGCCGCAAAAAGAAAAACCACTTGATTTTCATGCCCTAGTCAGAGACGTGGTACATCTTATGAAAACTCAAACAATCACTGCGAGTGTCGTAATAGTTCACAAAAAACAAAGAAGAATCAATCATATACGCACTATACCCTCAGTACCCACTATATCCTCAGCTTTTACGAAGCATCGACACCACCATGCGTCGTGTAGCTGCTTACGCAATCTGCTTGCTCATAGCTGCTTACGCAATCCAATATTTATTTGGAATTAAACGTGTGTAATGTGCATTTTACTTGTGTGACAACAACTACTGAGATGTCATCATCATCGTCGTCGTCGTCATCATCATCATCATAATTATCATCATCAGCCTGACTACGTCCACTGCAGGACAAAGGCCTCTCCCATGTTCCACCAGTTAACCCAGTCCTGTGCTTGCTGCTGCCAATTTGTACCCGCAAACTTCTCAATCTCATCTGCCCACCTAACCTTCTGTCTGCCCCTAACCCGCTTGCTTTCTCTGGGAATTCAGGTTGTTACCCTTAATGACCAGTGGTTATCCTGTCTACGCGCTACATGCCCGACCCATGTCCATTTCCTCTTCGTGATTTCAACTAGGATATCCTTAAACCCCGTTTGTTCCCTAATCCACTCTGCTTTCTTGTTGTCTCTTTAGGTTACACCTACCATTTTTCTTTCCATTGCTCGCTGCGTCGTCCTCATTATAAGCTGAACCCTCTTTAGCTGACTAGGTTGTATGTCACTCCTTTGCGCGACTGCTCCTGGTTTATTGCGCATAGACTATCATTAGAGTGGGAACCCGATTTACTCAAGTCTCACGCATTTTTTTCTTACTAGTTGAAGTACCATGAACATGGCCAATAACGATACACCAAGAGCCAATGAAAGCAATTCAGTGCATCTTCGAATGCATCTAGCATTCCGGGTGAACGTTCGTTTGACTGCATCGAGTGTGCCTAATGCGTTTGTAAGGTAAGCCCTTGTACTGTGTGATGTCCATGCACACGAACACTAGATGGCCAACCTTTTCGAAGCCCTCTGTGAAGGCCTCAGTTATAATCGTACCGTGGTTTAGGAACATAAAACTTCCGATAATATTATAACAGAGGTCGTAACGTAGCTTGATCTAATGCCGGTGCCACAAGGTCATTCCCATCGCTATAGTGCCCGCTTCCAATTGAATTTTTAAAACGTAATCGACATTGGTCGCAGCAACACGGCACATTTAACGGGCGTGGTCGTTACTCACAGCAGTTCAAGAGCATCAGGTGGCGTTCGTCTACGGTGAGTACTTACAAAATTCGTTGAAACATAGGCAAAAGGTTTAATACTGCCCAATACTGCCTGATAAACGGTCTTTTAGTGACTAAGCTCCTTAAGGAGTGGGTCTGTTCATACCTTGTATGTATGTAGTAGTATGTAGCCACCGTAGACACATATCCGCTCTAAAAAGGGTATGTGCCACAGGGGATGCGAGATTGGAGATGGTGGTACTTGGAGTGTTTGCTAGATGGACGCACGGATGGATGGACAGACAGACTAGCAGACAGACGGACGAATGCATAGACGCGCGGACAGACAGACAGACAGACAGACAGACAGACAGACAGACGGACAGACAGACAGACAGACACACAGACAGACAGACAGACAGACAGACAGACAGACGGACGGACGGACGGACGGACGGACGGAAGCACGGACGGGCTGATGGACGCTTCGCCCCGCTCATTGTCATTCACTGCGTGGATATGTTGCGATTTTTTTCTTGAATATTTTATTTCAATTTTCGTGAGGGCTTGTTACAAACGAACAATTAACGTCTGCTGATCGTCCACCAATATGAGAACTTAATGATGCCAAAGACTGAAGCCATAACTAATTACCACACACAAAAAAGGTGTTATGCGATACCAAAAACATACAGGGAAAAGTGCTGTTTCGTTGTCTCGTCCGACCCCTCCTTTTATGCTAATTAGACAAGTCTGGAATGTGCACTTTGCGACAGTTCTTAAAAAAAAAGCGGAGATTGGACAAGCTTTATTATCAAAGCGCTAGCTGCAGAGAAATTCCTAAAACTTCCGGTTCAGCGAGTTCGCCTTTTCAAGCTTCCATCTTGCCTTGAACGTCCCTCTTGTCTGGGTTTCCTTTCGTATTTATCTAAATTCTAAAGAGGCACATTCATGCAGCTCAGCATTCTTTACTCTCAGTAGAAAACGAACACATGTGCTAGTCACCAGCAGATTGTATCATGTGCTACAGCTATACAGGGTGTCCCAGTTATCACGCAGCGCGATTAAAAAAAAATTATTGGCCATGCAGTGCATATTGTTCCCATGATACTGTAGTGGCCACTACAATCTTTTGTTAATCACAAATAATTAATGAGTCATAATCATATTTGTAACTCAAAAAGTACTTGCCTAAATATCAAAATGTCCATGAGGCAGATGTGCGCATGTTGGAACGACATCTATCTGTGCTACTTCAACAATTTGTTAAGTGCATGCATCTTTTTTGTGGTTAATAAAGAAAGCCCGCGAAATACAAATGAAATAGCAGGTGACTACACGGCTGCGTGAAACGGAAAAAAGCGCCCTCAAACAAGCTAACTTTTAGATAGCCAGCAGCAATGAAGGAAATGCAAAAAAAAAAAAAAGGATCACGCTATTTGCGATTTCCCGTTCGAAGAAACGCGCCGCCTTGATCTTACACAGTCAGGCCGTAGTCGCTCAGAACAGTCAAGTGGCCACGTTATCAATGAGAACAGTTGTCCGTGAGATATGAATGGTGGCAGTGACCAACAATCAGGCGGAAGTAATCCTTGCAAAACTGCGACACATTTTATTGGCACCCGACCTGTACCCTTGCCAATGAGCTAGGTACTGTCTTTCGCAACGGAAAAGATTGATTGATTGATATTTAGGATTTAACGTCCCAAAACCACCATATGATTATGACAGACGCCGTAGTGGAGGGCTCCAGAAATTTCGACCACCTGGGGTTCTTTAACGTGCACACAAAACTGAGCACACGGGCCTACAACATTTCCGCCTCCATCGGAAATGCAGCCGCCACAGCCGGGATTGGAACCCGCAACCTGCGGGTCAGCAGCCGAGTACCTTAGCCACTAGACCACTGCGGCGGGGCTTCGCAACGAAAAAAAATTGCCCGCAGCTTCCCTCGGGGGAACACTGAGGAGGATGCGGAGCATATAATTGGTTAACGGGGTGTTAAAGTGCGACTTACTTGGGTCGATGGCTAAATTGGTTAACGTGGTTGTAGGAGAGGGTGTTAAATGAGTGAACACGTACACACGTATGCGAAAGGGCGGCGCTGGTCGAAGGGACGTCGATCATTGTGTTTGTGGATTCGTTGGCATTCATTTCACGGCGACTTCGGACGTCGACGCGCCGTATACAAACCAACGGACGAGCGGCAACTGAGCGAGCGAGCGCCGACCTTGAGTATATATACAGCGCGACGGCGCATGCGCTGTCAGCTGTCGAATGTTCTCGAAGGAGAAGCGCGCGCGCGGCACAGATGGCGATGGCGCGACGGCGCATGCGCTGTCAGCTGTCGAATGTTGTCGAAGGAGAAGCGCGCGCGGCACAGATGGTGGGCGACGGCGCGACGGCGCATGCGCGCGCGTCAGCTGTCGAATGTTCGAGAAGCGGTGCGGACGGCGCGGACGGCGCACTACAAGGCGCGAGTATAAGATGCTTCCGCATCTAAAAGAGGCAAAGTGGTTGCTTCCAGTAAGACCCTTTGAGGGTGCTGCTTTTTTTTTGCAGATTTGAGCGCATTCACGTGTTATTTCACACACTTCGCGGGCTTCATTTATTCACAGAAAAAATTCGGCATCCACGTACCTTGGGAATCGACGTTATGCGAAGCATGCGAAGGGAAGTTGAGAGTGTCGCAATTTGTTTTATTGAGCGACAATTCGGGAAATGACCCTAAATATATGTACAAATGTAGCACAGACATATGTTGAAGAGTTGCAGATGTTTATATAACCAGTTGTTTGCACTTGCACTACGATGCCAGTACGAACATGCGTATTAGCAACACTGCTACATAAATAAACTTCAGCGCATGGTACCTAACCACAATGGACGTAAACCCGGCGTGACGACTGTATTAAAGGAGTACATATGTAATTTTAATAAAATTGGACAGGCAGGACTGCAAGCACTATTGATGGTTCATGAATATCAGCGTCTGTTTGAAAAGTATAGTTCCGAGACCTCGCGTATATAGCTCTGTGGTAGAGTGCTCCATAGCCACGCATAATGCTTGGGATTAATTCCAGCTGAGACCCTGTCATTTATTCTTTGCATTCGTTGGGTCGACGCTGCCGATGTCAGGTATTTCTTAGCGCTTGCGCGTGAAAGTTGCCCATGTGTGTTCTCGTCGTTCATAGGCAGATACTAAGTGTCAATCCCCTGTGGTACATACACGCATATCAGTGGCACATACTCGCCCATGGGTATGTGCCACTGTCTGGCGGGAAGTGTTTGACGACGTACGCGACGGGAATGCGACATTATTCATGTTTTGACTAGCACAGTCATATTCATGAAACTATCTAACCCTCTGATGCTAATTTTGGTCCACGCCAAGTTAAGGGGTGGTCACGAGAGCACCCTAACGTAAGCAGCTAGATATGCGCTCAGTCGCTAAAGTGCGCTCAAAGTCTCTAAAGATGCGACTTTGAGACGCGCTAAGATGCGCTCAAAGTCCCTAAAGTTCGTGTTTTGTATGAAGACACTACTTCACTTCATACACAACACTGGCCTAATTTAACAAATTTAACATTTAACAAACATACTCGCAAATTATTATGTCTTAAAGGTGTCTTTGTCGCCAAAAAGAAATGCTTTGCACTTACAAGAATGAGCACGCAATTAATACCTTGTTGGAAGTAGCACAGCAGGAGCCTTTCAAAATACGCGCACCTGCCTCATTGACGTTTTGATAAATAGTCGATTACTGATTGATTGACTTATTGATTGATATGCGGGTTTGAACGTCCCAAAACTGCCATATGATTATGAGAGAAGCCGTAGTGGAGGGCTCCGGAAATTTCGACCACCTGGGGTTCTTTAACGTGCACCCAAATCTGGGCACACGGCTCTACAGCATTTTCACTTCCATCGAAAATGCAGCCACTGCAGCCGGAATTCGATCCCGCGACCTGCGGGTCCGGAGCCGAGTACCTTAGCCACTAGACCACCGCGTTTGGGTGCGAGTACTGTTTGAGTTGCAAATAAAATTATAGCTCATTAGTTAATGGTCATTAACAAGAATTAGTAGCAGCTACTTCAGCATACTGGGAACAATATGCACTAGGTTTGCTTCACGTAACGCTGTTCCTCTTTTTTTAAAAAATTGCGCTGCGTGATAACTGGGATGGCCTGCATAATATATTCATTAGTTCTGCATTCATTACGAATGAAATACAGTATAGATCACAAAACTTTACTCCGGGGTGTGTACATCTTCCGTTCTGGAATTCGTCTAGAATACTGCATGTAAGTGGTACAATGAAAAGTGTAATATCGAGAGTAAGTACATATGAATGAACATTGTTCAGAGTACATGCCAAGGCTAACCCTGATCATTGCAGGAAGGCTTCGAAAAAGTATGACGAAAAGAGGAATTATTTACGACAAGGAACAATGAACACGAAAATAATACAGTTTGGCGATTTCTCCGCAATAAAGCTTTAATTTATTAATAATGCACATCCTAATAACACACGTACTTTGGACAATTAGATGAAATGATACAGCATAATTATGATGGCTGTAACGAGTTTATAGGAATTCACCCTAAATTCATTGCAAGACATTGCAATTTCCATGCCACCATTGCAGATGGTATAGAGAAACTAGACCGTCATTTTTCTTAAACCATGCGTATATGATATCAATTTGTAAGGTACTATAGTGTGCGCAGTAAGGCTCCGATTTCATAACTCGCGATGCTGAAAGCTTGCGCTAATAGAGATATTAGAGACTGGGTATATTTCGAGAAAATGTGGCATCAGCTGGTATTCAGAAATTCTCTCTTGTTTCGGTACTGACTATAGTGCAAGTTATAACAAAGAAACACATCAGATTGGACACACTGGAGACATCACGCGACAGGCACGAAACATTTTCGTTTCATCTATCACTGTAAATTACGTATACTCTGCACATTGACAGATAATGCCAGAAACGACGTGACGAAGCTCGCGCTAAGCCGTGCAAAATCACAAACAGTAAGACCGGACCATTCGGAAGACTAATCTGGTAGTTTCTAAGTTGTTTCTATATTGTTTTTAGGCCTTAGGTAGGTAAAGCAGGTTGTTTCTAGGCTGCTTCTATAGGTCGTTGCTAGGCTTTAAGAGGGAGATGCTAGGTTTCTACGTTGATTCTCAGCGCAGAGAGGTTCTAGCTAAACCCAGCACACTACCAGATATGGCATGGCGACGTCGTCGTTGACATAGGCCTTCCATTTCTTCGGGGTCTTGTCGCAGACGTCGTTGCCCTTCCCGTTCCTTGGTATTCTATGGGTGTACGCACCCAGGGTGTCCTCGTCACCTTCTCTTCTCAGCCATTTGTTGCCTGTTACCTGCTTCATGTTTATTAGACTAGTGATCAGTAGTAATATTCACCCAATTTCTGTCGCACATACCCATTTATGATGAGGGTATTTTTCTGATAGGCCATGACAAATACCCGTCTTATGCCGGACCGCATAAATTACAGATAGTCTGAACAGCTTCCCTGTTAGAAAAACGTAGTCATCGCGCTCCTTCTAGATGGCCTGCGTGTAGCGCACGGCGTTGTAGTTATCGTGGCACGAATAAACGGGCGCACCGGCTCACTTGTGACAAGCGCATAAGCCATAACACAGGTATGGAGCAGTGGCGTGTGGAACTTGACTGCCATCTTAGCGATATATATATATATATATATATATATATATATATATATATATATATATATATATATATATATATATATATATATATATATATATATCTATATATATATATATATATATAAACTTCGAGAATAGTGCAGTATAGGAAACAAAACAATAAAATATTTATTTAATCCTAACAGTTTCGGCTGGTGGACCAGCCTTCTTCGGAGGATGTAAGTGAAATATATATATATATATACGCGGACTTCAAAAGCGGCCCTGCAGCTTCTGAAGTCCGCGTATACGCACACAAGAACAACTCCTGATGGAGATCAAACGCCCATGCAACAAAGCCTGCGAACTGAATTACGCCATTGATCTGCATTGATTACATACCACTGCGGAATAAAAGGCATCGTGTAGACTCATGGTGCTGCCACAGAAATGGGCAAGATACCTTTCTCGAGAAAAGATGCGGCTACACCCTTATAGGCACACGCTTGGCGCTTCCAGCGATCCTTCCGTGCACATGCTGGTCCCCAATATTGGCCTCCTTACAAAACTGATTCATCATGTGACTTCGACATGCAGCGAAACATCGACAGGCCAGAGGAAATATGCCTGCACCGTATAATAATTAACGTCTCATATATTAACTACTCTAGGAGAAATGTTAAACTGTCCGACTCTCCACTGTACGTTCAATGTAATGCCCCGGAATGCATGAAACAAGTTCCATGTGAATGCAGGCGATACACATCAGAGAGACAGTCTTTGAAGGCGGCCTTATATCTTCAAAGAGGCTCGTGATTATGACTGCGACATATTTAGGGCCCACGGCAGTGCAGGGCACGAGCTTTTTGCGAACCACGAGCCTGAAGGAAATTTGTAAACAGCGTAGTTCATGCGTGCGTGTAGTGGCCGTATGTGTTATGTGATCATCGGTGTAAATGCATGATCACACCTAGCACCTGGAGTGGCATGTCAAACAAATTGCATATCCAGCTTTTCATTAAATTATTTCTCTGTCAACGTGAGGTGTTTTGGATCGCTACTGTATTATGCTATAATTCCTAACCATTACTAATCGCGACGAATTTCCTTTAGAACAGAGGTCCGCGACCCGCAGGGCAGCATCACGTGGACGAAGCCATAACCTCCTTCCCCTTTTCACTTCGTATCTGAAGAACGCCATCAAAGTTTCGACCTCAAATGTTGTTCCGCAACAACGAAAAAAGATCGCTTCCAGATGGCATTGCAACCTATGCTTGTAAATTGCAACTTAAGGACATGCGCGGGGAAAATAAACGTGATTTCTATTACAGTTTTGTACATTATTGTCAATTTGCGTATTTCTCTCGTTTTGCCTGTAAAGTCTTCCTGCCCCTTCTTTTGTCGATTTGCACATCAGCGCCTTCAAGTTGACCCATCGCCTAAAACGGTTACCGACCCCTGTTTTGGAAGGTCACTGAAATTGACTGCATATATTTGTTTGATGCATGCTTTTATTTCGCAAGATTAAGTTAGTGACTGGATCTTATTGTATGAGGATCAATTGAACAGCTATACAGGACTCCTTTTCGAAGAGCTGCTACACACTTGAGCGTGAAGTCGGTGCTGGGAAGGTGGGTGTTCCGATCGTTTCATGTTACGTATCCTATGGCAGGCAATAAATTCGGGAGTGCTATGCTCGATATACTACCACTCCTTGGCTACGCATTTACTTATGGTGTGAATAATAGCCTACCTAACTTTATTTTCTTTTACCCGAGTGAAGGGAGTGGGTCTTCATTTAACCTAGTCCGCGTTGAAGTTTACACGACGCGCTCTGCCACATTTCTTAATTTTTTTGCACTGTTTTATCTTAATACAATCTTGAAATTGCTTTACTGTCTTCGCTACACTTTACGTTCAGCATTTGTGCTAAGCATGTCCTATTGACGAAGCTACGAACGTTTCATGAACTGCCAGCAACCATACTGTAACATTACGTTGGACTGAATGAGCAATCGATTTTAGTGGATCACTTGTCGCGGTGCAGCCATAGCATGTATATAGGGAATGGAAGCAGCACTAAGAGGACCAGAAGTAGAGGCCACTTGAGCTTGCATCTAAAGACATCTTCAGGACGCAGCTTCAGTTACCAGCGGCAATGAAGTGATGCCAAGATGTTATCTATATTTGTTTCTGTGTCTGTTCCTGCGTGCGCGCACGCCCGCCAGCTAGTTTGGCCCATGAACTTCCCGCGCGGCGCTTGCGGTCTTTTGATGTTTCATGAATGGCGGAGTTTCCGTTCAAGGCCGCCGTGTCTCATCTGCATGCAAAAGTGCGAGCCGCCGCAGATGACAACTTCTCTGGGCATTCTCCTTCCGCGTCGTTCCCGGCCGGGCGTCATAAACATGCAAACGATGGCGGCGCCATGCTGGACGTGCCGCAGATATGGCTTGTAAGTCGCGCTCGTTTCTCCCTCCCTTATCGGACCGCATCTCGGAGAATCAAGCGACTTCGGCGGCACTTTCTCGCCGCGCTCGGCAGATTTAAGCGATACGGTCGGGTGAAAGACCTCTGCCCTACTATGCTTTTATTTTGCTCGTGTTGTTACATTGCTCTAACCTCAGCGAGATGACCGATGTAGTTTATTCACCCTAGTTATTTTTTTTTGACAGCGATACACTTCTCATGAGCTTATTTCGCTCAGGTACCGCATCTGCATTCGCGCAGCCATAATTAACGAATATTTCAGACGCCTTAGTGACGCAAATAACGTGTCAGAAGTTCTTGTACATTAAACTGTGCCTTCACCTTGCTTCATTAATAAGTAATATTGTGGCTAGTGAGCGACCACATTTACATCATCAACTATTAGCTGCTAAGCCTCAAATTATTATAATTGTTCATTAAAAATGAATGACACTCAATCCTGCTGACACGAATGGCCAGCGAAGCCGTTGAACATTATGGTAAATGATGTCGCAAAACGAATTCAGCTTCGCGGCTTCATCGGCGCTTACGCTCGGCGTTTTGGTTGATAAATTCTGGTCTTGAATGCCTTAACAGTTGCCATTGGCTTGTTTGGGCACGAACTGTTTTGTCTTGGCCCCTGCGCTTGTCAACTTCTTCGGGTCATTAGACCCCATGAAGTTGGGGGTTGTGTGGACGCAGGAAAAGGAGCTGCGTGCCGCCAACCAAAATGCCGAAGGGTACCACAAAATTACAAACGCGCTGTAATAATTGGAGCATCATTAAAACTGCTGAGTAACTTAAAATTTCCTCAATATTTGGTGGCAATTTAGATCCAATGACTATGCGTGGTGGTCGCAAATGCTATCAGGTACGTGTATGGCGTGAGATCGCGTTTAATATCCGTACGTATTGTACTTACACGACGCGTAAACGATAGAAGCGAGCAGAATGTTTAAAAGCTAAGCTGAAGTAGAATGCAATATTCAAAACTCAACTCAAAGAAACAACTTCTTCGGGACTACTCTGAATGGCAATCTATCTATACGACAAAGGCAATTATACCGCAATAATCCACTAACAAGATTACATTTACGAAACATTCGAATAATTTTTTTTTCATTTGCAATTGGTGCAAAATAGATGGTGTCTTTTCAAGAGCCTCTTTTAAAAGTAAACAACAACAACAGCAGGGGTTTAACTTACCAAATCAACGATGTTATTATGAGGGATGCCATATATAGTGGAGGGCTCCAGAAATTTAGATCATCTAGGGTGTTTAAAAGTGCACCTCTATAGTATAAGTGCACGAGCATCAAAAGAATGATTGTATATGTTCTTAATCATTGTTCTAATTGATGTGTCTAGATCTGCAGTTACAGCAAAAGTAATTATGAAGTCAGGGAACCATTATTTCATTTCCCATATTTTTTAGTTTTTTTGGACGCTTTTCGCAAAGCACCCTGTGTGCATAACTGCATTTGTATACACTTGTGTGGCGTGCATACAGTTTAGCAAGGTTAAAAAATAAACCCACCTAAAAAGGATCTTTTTCAGAAACACTGCATACGGCCGTGTAGCGTCAGAAAATTCCGATTTTGATTGATATGTGCGTGGTGTTTAACGCCCCAAAACCACCATATGATTATGAGAGACGCCGTATAGTGGAGGGCTCCGGAAACTGCGACCACCTGGAGTTCTTTAACGCGCACCGGCCAAATCTGAGCACATGGGTGTACAGCATTTTCGCCTCCATCGAAAGTGCAGCCGCCGTAGCCAGGATTCGAACCTGCGACTTGCGAGTCGGCAGCCGAGTACCTTAGCCACTAGACCGTAGCAGCGGGACCGTTAGACAATCCTGAACATTGCTCCAGATCCAATTCACATTGGAATGGAATGTTATTCGGTGTGTTTTTCCAGGTCGTCAGTTATCAAGCACCATTTCGTATCCTGTGAAAGGCTACGGATGGTAGAGGCGAGGAATCATGTGCCGGATGCAAGTAACTGCCGCAAGTTGACGACCACAGAGATGACGATGGTTTGACGGTGATTGCAAGATGTAACTTTTTTTTTTACATTTCGGTGATAAAACAGAACGGCTACAAGTGTATGCCGCATATATATCCTGGCGATGATGCACACTTTTTGGCGAGGAGCTCTTCTTTTGAGGTGGTGAATGACGATAATGAGGATGATCACTCTGGTCCTTACGGTGAATACTATACTTCTACTACTTTTGTCATTAGTACTGCTAATCCAGAATAATATGTACAATAAATTTATGTGTGTTCTAATTAAGCAGCTAACGGTCCTGTAACAACCATGGAAAAGGACTTAATGAGTCTGTCACGGGTATACGCCAGCGCTACGCACAGAAACTACATGACAGGAACCCACGCATTCACGTATAAAAATGTACATAATCATACACCTTGCGTAACCGTCGCACGCACGCGTTATGGGTGAATAATCATGGCCAAGAAGGCGCACATCAGAGAAAGGCCAGTTTAGCAAAATACAATAAATCTAGGAAAATCAAATACCATGCGCAATGTAGTGTTACTCAGCTTATTTATGTGCACAAGTAGCTAATTTAGGTGTCGGGATAAGATGCCTAATTGTGCAGAGAGCAGCCATGTGCCTTCTGGCAGCCCAGTAAAAAATGTGTTGTTTTACACAAGCCAATGCATCAGATTGTGCACAAACGAGGGTGGTGTTGCATGAATTTCAGACTTCATAGAAGACCCCCACTACGGCACACTGTTATTGTGGTACGACCACACTGCAGACTATTCTACACCGCCATGACGGTCGAGAGTGGGGACATATCCCGTGCACGTGATAAACACTAGAACGTTATGGAGACGTCCAGGTGGAAAAGAGGTCATTCACGTTACCCCTGATACTTTTATGAAAACAGCAGCGTGTTCAGACACTAAGTTAACAATGTAACGTATTACCATAGCAAATTTAGTAAAAGTACCCTAACGTTCAGATATTTATGGCAGAACATGTTAGTGCGCTAGACGCATAAAAATGCCCTCCCTGATCTAAATTTGTTCCCGGCGCATGATAATAGTGGTAATATTAATCTTGCTATATTTTCTACTTTCCTATGGTATGTCAATAGTTTATTTAGAATCGAATCGAATACGAATCGAATTGTGATCACAGCAAATCGACTATGACTACAAATCAAATAGTAGGGGTAGAGGTTTCGAATAAGCCGCGACTATTTTTGAAACAGTTCTATAATAAACAATGCTTTATTTAGAAGAAATAGTTTAAGCATTCCCGCAGAAAACATCACGAATAGCTTTAAGTGGCAAAACATGGCAGTTATGTAAACTGAGGTAAGCGTGCATAAGCAGTGACAACCTGCGAAATATTTTCTAACCGTACGTCGAAAAAACAGCCGTCACGTCACACTTGAACTGTGTCACTACGTTTTAAAGAAGGCTGACGCATAAAAATTAAATGTTTGATGAATCAACATCATCAATCTCATGATGAGGCAAGTCGCAGATTGAGGGAACCTTCGCTTGGTGACCTTCTAATTTAGTGCCTTGCAATGTTCAGCTGTGATTAGTACGGCATCGGCATTGGCGTAAAAGTTGCGGGTGCCTGCATCTTGTCAGTTCAACTATAAGAACACGAAAAGTGCTCCCTCGTGTTACAATGTGCTGTTCCTGTAGGGTCTTCCGCCAGTGCTAATTATTCAAAAAATTATTCGAAACAGATTCGGTAATTCGAAGATGTGCTATTTGATTCGTTATTTCGAGTTTATGAAACTCCTACTACTACTATGTGCTGCTTACCTGATATATATATATATATATATATATATATATATATATATATATATATATATATATATATATATATATATATATATATTATTAACTTCGAGAATAGTGCAGTATAGGAAACAAAACAATAAAATATTTATTTATCCTAACAGTTTTCGGCTGGTGGACCAGCTCTGATCATCTATTTCATCTATATATAGTATATCTATAGATATATATATATATATATATATATATATATATATATATATATATATATATATATACTATATATATATATATACTAATGCCAAGGAGAGTATAGGGGAAGTTATTAGACCGAATAGTAAAGTAGTATTACGACAGAAAAGTTGGGTGAAAAGATAACTTGCCGTGGGCAGGAACCGAACCTGTGACCTTCGAATAACGCGTTCGATCACTGAGCTACCATGGCGGCTATACTCCATATATACTTTATTGGGTATATATGTAAATTTAAGCGCGGGAGTGTCAGTCAGCGCCACCAGTAGCCATGACTATGAGTGTGGCACACTCATTATGAGCCTGTTTGGCGTCACGTAGCACGTGAACTTATTACGAGCGGGCAGCTCTATCGTCGTAGACGAATCGACGAAAAGGAAGTGGACTCTCCATGTGAGATGCTGGCAGCGCTGGGGTGTCACACATATCTGTATATATTGCAAATATACTCGTTTCTCTCTTCCGTATATTTGTAATCCCCGTGACAAATTGGTGGACGTGCTGGGTAACGAAGTGCTATACTACGGAGCTCCGCAGTGGTCGTCAAATCGAAGTTTCCATGATAGAACACGGAACTGATCCCATGGCCACTTCTCCATCGGGCTCGGCAACGCCTGCACCATCTACGGCAACGCCTCCACCGGCCCCACCCCCACCCACGTACGTGCTGACGCATCCAAACTCCCATGAACGTTCTGCGGTACGAACGAAGTTGATGTTGACGACTGGATAGCCGACTACGAACGTACCAGTGCGCTCAACCGGTACGACCCGACTTTCATGCTGGCCAACGTGCTCTTTTACCTGAAAGGCACAGCCAGGGCCTCGTACGAGAATCATGAGGAGGAGATCTGCAGTTGGGACACCTTCAAGCAGAAGCTTCGCGACTTATTTGGGAAGCCCATCTTACGAAAGGCGGCTGCAAAGAAGTATTTGTCCATCAGTGCTCTGACGTCCACAGAGTCGCATATGTCCTATATACAGGACGTGCTAGCTCTATGCCGTAAAGTCGACAATGATATGTCAGAGTCTCACAAGGTTGGCCACGTATTCAAGGGGATAGCGGACGACGCGTTCAACCTGCTGATGTGCCGGAATTGTGCGACCGTCGACGATATTATTTAGGAATGCTGGTGTTTTGAAGTGGCCAAAAGCAGGCGTATTGCAAGATCATTCATTCGGCTGCCGAACACTGCTGCGACGTCCTCCTGCGAAGATGGAGTGACCTCTCGTCAGCAGTCTTCACCGGCGTATGAAATTACGGGAATCGTCCGGCGGGAAATCGAAGCGATTACACGTGCTCTTCCCACCAAGGGCCACGTCGATTCGCAAGTACCTCAGGTTTGCTTGGTTCAGTCGATTGTGCGGGGAAGAACTCAGCAATTTTGGCTTCGATGTCTGCGCCGTTGCTCAGTCCTCGACCAATTGACTTTCGTTGAAGGTCGCCGCCTCGCCCCAGGTCACCGCCCCAGGAACGGTCCTATCTATGCTCTCGCAATCCGGCCAAATGGCGAACAGCGGATGACCAGCCGATCTGCTTCAACTGCCGCCGCGTAGGTCACGTCAAATGGTATTGTCACAACCATTGATCTTCGCCCCGAACCCAGTATAGCCCTGCTCGCCGTGCCTACAGCTACTGCCGTTTCCAGCCTCCTCCGCCGACGACCAACAGCTACCGCCGGCTCCCACCCTTCGATTCCTACGCCTTCGATGCCCCTGATACGCAGCACAGCCGCTAACCGTCACCTCCAGGTCACCAGTCCCGTTCGCCGGCTGGACGTCGCCCGTCGTCCCCGTCTCCTCATCACCTCCCCGCTCAATCCTCATCAGGGAAATGAAAGTGGTGCATGTCTTCAGCTCCATCCGCGATTCCGACTTCAAATCCCCTCCTTGTACTGCCGACACGACGAAATTTGTTCGATGTCGACATTGACGGCGCGCTTCTTGACACTGGGGCGCATATTTCTGTTATGAGTTCTCGACTTCGTCACCGCCTAAAGAAAGTGCTCACGCCGGCTGCTCCTGGCATTATTCGTGTCGCCGACGGAAGAAGCCTTGCCATCACAGGAATGTGCACAGCACGCAGAACAATCGCTGATCACCCCACATCGGTTCTGTTGGCAGTTAGTGAGCAGTGCCCAATGACCTAATTCTCGGATTGGATTTCTCGTCTACTCATGCCACACTCATCGACTGTGCAACCGGCTTTCTCCAACTTGAACTGCCTCGACTTGGGGCTGTGCCATCTTCACCGTCACAACGCTTGTGGGCTGTCGATTATGTTCGGCTGTCACCGCAAGCTATCACGTGTGTGGCCTTCACGATATCACGAGCTTTTCCTGACAGTGGCTGCATAGTGTCTCCATTAGTGGATGTCCTCTTGGCCCAAAGTGTCTGTGCCGCATACCATCGTGACTATCGTCGACAACTATATACGTTCAGCTTCCGCTCCTCAACCTGTAGTTCAACCCAAGTCCTCCCGCAAGGCATTTCGTTAGCCCACGTTTCCCCACTTGATGCTTGTTACATCGTGCCATCAGACCCTGAAGACTGCACGTACCCTATATTGCCGCCAGCCGAGCAAACGCACCTACCGACGAAATCACGATGAAGATTGCCCCTAACGTTCTGCCCTGTTAGACTGCGCAACTCGAGCATGTTCTGACGACCAACCAAGATATTTTTGACTTCGATAACCACCCTTTATGTTAAACGTCCTTCTTGCGTCATCAATTACATACCGGCGATGCTAGTCCTGTTAGACGGTGACCATATCGTGTTTCCTATAGTCCGAACGCCAGGTCATACAACGAGAAGTCGAGAAGATGCTCTCCAAAAGAGTCATAGAGGCCTCTTCAAGTCCATAGGTTCAGCTATTGTTTTAGTCAAAAAGAAGGACGGCAGCTGGATATTTTGCGTTGAATACCATGCCTTGAACAAGCTAACCCGCAAAGACGTATATCCGCTGCCACGAATCGAGTACGTCCTTGACTGTCTTCATGGCGCGCGATATTTCTCATTTATAGATAGGCGTACGGGCTACTGGCAAATTTCTGATGACGACGTAGACCGAGAAAAACTGCCTTCGTCATACGAGGCTGACTTTTTCAGTTCAAGGTTATGCCTTTTGGGCTGTGCAACGCTCCGGCAACGTTCGAACGCATGATGGACTCTCTCCTTCGGGGTTATAAATGGTCCATCTACCTTTGTCACCTCGACGATGTGATTGTTCACCTCCCCCCCCCCCCAATGATTTAAAAGCCTCCTAACTCGTTTGTCGACCATTCTAGCTGTTTTTGTCGAGCGGAACTCCAGCTAAACTCGAAAAAGTGCAACTTCGGCCGACAAAAAATCACGGTCATTGGCCATCATTTAAGTGCTGCTGGCGTTCAACCAGACCCTGACAAGATTAGCGCTGTCAATAAATTTCCTCTGCCTTCTTCTACTAAAATGTCCGGAGTTTTGTGGGCTTATGCTCGTACTTCCGACGTTTTATGCGCAATTCCGTTACCACTGCACGGCCACTCACTGACCTTCTCAAAAAGAGTGTGTCCTTTCGTGGGGCCATGACCAAGCAGCTGCGTTTTCCACGCTGATCGACCTGCTCACTTCACCGCCAATACTGGCCCACTTCGACCCATTCGTGATGACTGAAGTTCGCACAGACGCCAGTGCTCACGGCATCGGCGCCGCCCTCACTCAACACCAAGGGGGCCAAACGCGTGTTATTGCGTATGCCAGCCGCCTTCTCTCTACATCTGGGCGAAACTATCCGATCACGGAGTGCGAGTGTCTTTCGTTGGTCTGGGCTGTAGCGAAATTTCACCCCTACTTGTATGGCCGTGAGTTCTCAGTTATTACCGACCACCGTTCTCTTTGTTGGTTGTCGTTGCTCAAGGACCCAAGTGGTCGCCCAGGTCGCTGGGCTCTACGTCTCCAGGAGTATAACTTCGACTTAATTTACAAGTCTGGCAGGTTGCACCAAGATGTCGATTGTCTCTCGCGTTATCCGGCGGACCCTGGTGGCCTCGCTGTCCCTGAGAGCGATTCTTGTGTGCACGCCATATCTGATATCTGAGTTGCGTGACATCGGCACAGAACAGCGTAGGAACGCAACCCTAAAGAGGATCATTGAGCGAGTATGTTATGGAAATTCCGACCCTTCGCTCCGTAAATATGTCCTTCGCAACGACGTTTTGTATCGCCGCAACATGAAGCCTGATGGCCTGAAATTTTGGTTAGTTATTCCCCGACATCTGCGTGTTACCATTCTTCAGCATCTGCATGACGCTCCGATGGCAGGGCACCTGGGTCTTTCACGCACCTATCACCACGTGCGGCAATGCTTTTTCTGGACTGGCCTGTATAGATTTGTGCGCCGTTATGTCACTGCTTGCGAGAGCTGCCAGCGTCGCAAACGTCCTGCTCTCCGTCCGGCTGGCCTGCTCCAACGTATCGACATTCCCCCGGAACCATTCTTCCGTGTCGGGCTCGATTTGCTCGGAGATTTCCCGACGTTCGTGTCAGGCAACAAATGGACCGCTGTCACCACTGACTATGCGACCAGATGCGCTATAACTCGCGCCTTGCCAAGTAGCTGCACTACAGACGTCGCAGACTTTCTACTGAATGACGTCATTCTGCGGCATGGGGCTCCGCGCCAGCTTCTGACGGATCGTGGCCGCTGCTTCCTCGCAAAGGTTATCGACGAAATCATCCGTAGCTGCTCTACCAAACATCACCTTACTACTGCCTACCACCCCCAGACCAACAGTCTCACAGAGCACTTCAACCGAACTCTTACAGCCATGTTGTCTATGTACGTCTCTGGTGACCACCGTAACTGGGACGCAACGCTCTCCTACGTTACGTTTGCATATAAGTTCGTCAAGGTATGACACCACCGGGTATTCTCTGTTCTTCTGTACGACCACAACCCTGCGTTGCCGTTCGACACACTCCTTCCTTCTGATACTATCCAACCAACGGTGTATGCACAGGACATTGCTTTTCGAGCACGCGTCGCTATTCAATTCGTGCACTCTAGGCTCAGTGCTTCCCAGGCCTCACAATAAGTCCGCTACGATGACTGGTACCACGAAGCTGACTACCCTCCTGACTCTTTTGTCCTACTTTGGATGCCCTATCGACGTGAAGGCTTGTGCGAGCAGCTCCTCTCATGATACACAGGGCCATGTTACGTTCTCCGCGACGCCACCGACGTCGACTACGTTATCACTCTCGTTCTACCACACTCAGCTACACCACCTACTGATGTTGTTCATGTGTCGCGCCTTAAACGCTACTATACTGCCAGTCCTGATTGACTTAGGGGCGCCGTGACGATGATTCGTCCACCGGGGATGATGTTACGAGGCAGAGGGCATGGCTCCGCCGTCGTAGACGAATCTACGAAGAAGAAGGGGACTCTCCGCGCGAGATGCTCTCAGCCCTGGGGCGTCACACCTGTCTGTAAATATTGCCAATATACTCGTTTCTCTCTTCCTTATATTTCTAATCTCCGTGAGAATATCAACTAAACACTATATATACTGGGGAAGCCAACCGCACAAAGGCGCCACCACATAAGAAAGAAAGACAGAAAGAAAGAGAGGAGAAATAAAGGAAGGAAAAAAGAAAGAAGGAAAGAAAGAAAGTGGTGCCCCTCAAATCTGTCGATGAAGTTCCCCTCGAATCTTCTCGTTTGCACGCGTATAACGTGGCAGGGAGCCACGCCTACGCGCCCCGTCGTGCCAGGAACGGGGGCGCGAAACTTCGGAGCGCGAGTCGGGTCGCTCCGCCAGCGTCTCACCTGCGAAGTGTGCGCCCGTCTGACGGTTGCCGATCGGTGCCGTTCTCAGCCCGCTCGCGCTCCACAACAGTTTTCTCGCGGGCTCCGCTTTTGCTTTCGGTTTCGCTCGTTTCCGGTGTTCCCTGCTAAACGAAGGGCGCGCGCGCTGGCGCTCCTATTTGTGCGCGCGTTTTGGCGCGCTCGGCATCGGCTATTGTTGCGCGTGACGCGTGCGCAGAGGCACCGAACGAGGAGCGCGCTGTCGAACCCGCCCCCCGCATCCCTCCTCCGCGTCTCTCCTCCCGTGTTCCTCCTCGCCGTCGCTGTCGCGTACATCGCAGGTCACCGGCGGCAGTCGGGCGTTTGGCGCCGGACGTGCGGTGTGCGTCGTTTCTCTGGACGTCTCGCACCTTCCTCTAGGGCGCTGGGCGAGCAGTCGTCATCGTAGCCGGTGCCTACCGGGGACCTCGTGTGTGATCAAGCATCGCCAAGACTACAACGTGTCCCGAGTAGCGCCGCGCGCGCGCGCCTCTGGAGCGCGTGGTGCCGTCGACACGTGACAGCCCCTCTGCGGCCAGTGGCGCTCTTTGCTGGTGCGCGCGCAAATACGGTCGTCGCTAAGTGCGCTGTCCTCCCGGCCGAAATGGGAGGTCTTCCCCGAGCGACTGTCTTGTACGCCTGGGTTCCAGTGCTGCGATCATCATGAGCTGTCTTTGCGGGCGGCGACCGTTACGCAAGTTGAGACGCGAGTACCAGCCCGTCTGACCGCTGTCCCACCACGTGCACTTCATTCAGTGTTGCTCTGACCTCCGCGGATCCCCCTCGATTCCCGTGTGTGCGTAACACCTGGTGACAAGTGATAGCGTGTGACAGCTGTGCTCGTATTTCTTCCTATGCCCAACGCGTGCTGTGCCGGATGACGCGTATGATTTTGTGACAGAAGGGTGCCGTCTGACGATGCTAGACGAAGACGACGAAGCAGTCTGCAGTTTTGTCTTGTGCGTTCCATCGGTCCGCTGACGAGTCAGCGTTTCTGAACGCCCGCACGCACAGCTTCAATGTCACGGCGGAAGCAATCCAACCCCAAGCCACTGAAACGTGAGTAGCGAGCGCTGCATGATGTCACGCCCCGTATCGAGTTATTCGCTTTGTCATGTTGGGGCCGCTATTACGTTTATCATGCACGCTTCTTGGTTGGTTTACCAAATACCGTCGAAGAGAAGGTGAATTAGTTGAGCGAACACAGACTTACTGTGTATTCCTCTCGTCGTATTTTTGTACCGAGCAGTTGGTGCATGCGTGATGCGTCTTGATTTTCTGCACCGTGTTCACCCCGTGAAAAGATTGATACCAAGCTGGCCGATTCTGCATGATGCGGGACCCTTCTGGAGGAAGGAACACCGACTACCGGTCGCTGTTCTTTCGTTCGACGGGAAAAGCGCTTGAGCCTCAATGCACGACTATAGATGCCCAGCCACGCGCATAGCTTTCCTGTGCGTGGCTTGTCTGCCCAGCGCTGTCTTGACCGTCACTATCACTTCCTGTCGTATGCACGAAGCAGCAGCGCGCCCACCGTTTCATTTCTGTTTCTTCCTGCTGAATAAGTTCGAAACTTCATCATTTAGCTGCATGGCATCGTAAGCCCTTAACGCTTTGCGAGACAATCTACTGCACTGGATGTGAGTGTTTTACTCGCCTGCCGTTCCACGATTCGCATAAGCCGGAGTGTTGGAAAAGCCTACTTTTAACGGAAGCTCATACATGACATGGCGTAATGCTTTGGATTCTGCCTACACTATCTGTTTTGCACTCGCGGTTCGCTTTGTGTCGGGCGATGCGTGCATACTATGTCTTCACATAAAAATTCCAGAAGAGCATAATTACAGGAGCTGCTTGCACGGGCTAACAAAGTATCCAACCGGAGCCTATGCTGTCGCTTCTCTCTACGAAAGGACATACTTCAATATCAGTAATATAGCGAGCTTCCATAGAGTTCACGTGAGCATTTCTTTGTTCTATACTGCAGGGCAACATCTGTTGGTGAAAGTTCCACATATAATTGTACGTTTCACACGCGCCCGCGTCGTACCGAGTTTCTGTAGTGATTTTGATGCTATATATATTCGAAGGTCGCAGGTGTGGTACCTGCTCACGGCAAGTTATCTTTTCACCCACTTTTATTTATTCACATTTAAATTACAATGCGGTCGAATAAACTCCTCTTTACATTTCTTGGCATTATTGTCTGTTAGATCTCATTAATATTGTGTCGAAAAATGGAAAACGAGCCCTTAAGTATAAGGCGTGAAGGCGTGTCTGAAAGCGACTAATGCGTAGCCTAATATATGTGACATGTGAAAGACATGACGGCTCGCTCAAATGTACTCATGAAGTATCGGGTTATTTTGGGAATACAAAAGCACCACGCAAAAAGGCGGCGTATTAAACATCTCGCCAGTAATTTAATGAGGCATATCCATGTCGCACGCTGTAGGTCACAGACGCAGTAATGTCTGCTAGGACCAGGTGGGAGTGCACGTACACGAAGCGAAAAATATTCACTGCTTTCTTTTGGTCGCCGTTTCGCATCGTTGGGCCCCTCACTGCCCACGAGGCGAATGTAGTGAAGTGCACAGAAAATGCCCGGAGCCGTAATAGGGTGGTATATACACCTTCGAAGTCGCTGCTAGCGCCGCTTTCACTAGAGCGGGTATATGTCGCTGCGCGAAGCTGGTCCTGTGGGTGAGGAAACCGCGCCTTTGCGGGCGGAGGTTAGCCGTCCTACTTTTTTGTCCACTGGTTTGTCGTGCAGTGCCCGACGCCGACCGACGCGAGCATGGTCTGCACGTTGGCAGCCGGCGCACTTTCCGGCGCCCATTAGCTCGGTTGTAGGCGAGGCTCACGCAAGCTTTGCACACAAACTGGTTGGCACGTGAATCTCTAGGCACTGAATGCTGCCTCGCGCGTCTATTCTTGCACGATAACTGCCCTGCACTCGATTTCGAAGGCACAATAATCTCAGCAGGGAGGAGTAAGTTCGTTTTAATAAGTCTGGCTAGTAAACAATGATCCTGTCAATGATTTCTTGGGTCAAAGAAGACGCAACGTGGTGTCTTGTTTAGGAGAAGCACATATATAACACCCTTTATATTTTTTTGGTCATCGCCCCTCTCCACTCCACGCAAAAAAAAAAAGAAGCCTTGGCAATATTTGCGGTGGTGGGGTACACCTGTGCGTCCTGGGAATATTCGCTTATTGCTTCCTCGAATGTAACGTTCTTTGAGTAGCCCTTTTGTGTGGGCAGAATCGGAGACCGCCGTGTCGCTAGAAATTGTCGCTATTTGTGGAGCGAAAGTCACGCTCTGTGTCTTCCACATTCCGATATTGTGCCCATCTGCATATTTTCAATTCCTACAGTACTGGCTCACCCATATAAACAGACGGCTTTTACTCGCTCATCAAGTTCCCTCGCGATCTTCCACCGCGCAGCAGCAGCGAGTGAAGTGAATGTGCTACGCGGGCAACGTATGTCATAACTTAATTATCGATCAGTGGGAATGTTCATCGGCTTACAAATGGACCTGTAGTTGCTGAAGAGCACCGGCTAGAGTGAACTATATCAGGAGCCCGTGCTTATTAAAGGCTGCGAAGAATATGACACCATTGTGTCGCACTGGCCGCCTGGGTCAACTGTTCACGCCTTGCCGTAGCCGATAACGATTCTACAGGGTCGGTTACCATAAACGAAACCGCGACTCTGAGTGTGAGCTGTCGCGTATATAGAGTGCAAACGGCTATATAGTCCGAAGCGAACCTTTGCAAAATTGATTAATCTTGCGAGTTTATTGTGGAGTGGTAGAGTCCCAAGTTTGGATATTTGCTTGAAGTCCATCTTGAGGTGGCTTTAACCGGGCTAAGACACGGACAGAACACGGCAAAACACCCAGTTCAATGCAGCGAGGTCTGCATCTTCCATGCAGTTCAGCATGCCACGAGGTCTCTGAAGGCAAGGACAAGCTCGCACTTACTGGAGCGTAGATAGCGCACACTACCCGCGTCAATTGAGAACTTACAGCATGTTCATTGTGACGAAAGTTATATTCATCAGACAGGGAATCTTTCATTGCCGCGCAGAATATACTACCCCGACTCTATAGTTCTGAAATTCAAGGCATTCGCGGACACTGCGTGCAACAAAATATTTTCAATATTTTTCATACGCTACTATAAGGGTACTGCCAATAGCGCCGGTGGTTGCGTGACCTTGTATGATTGTGTTGTCACTTTGTATACAACCTTTTTTCACCTAACCTAACCACTGTGTGAAGCCTTCGTCCTGGAAAATATTGCTGGCTTTTCGTTAAGGAAACTCTTTCATACCAAGGCCACTGTTGGATGGGTGGAGCGAAAAATTAGAAAAATGAAATGTGAAGTGAATGCGGCCACCATTTTGGCGTACGTTCAAGTTGCCCGTATTCTACGCACTGTTCTTTTTTTTTTTTGGCGCTATGTAAAGAAAGTCACTCATTGCAGAATCCACTTGAATGATTTACGTCTTTATTGTAAAAATGCGCCAAACGCGTTTTTTTATCATAAATGCGGGATATGGGAAAAATATTTATTCTTACAATACATACATTTATGGCTGCTGGCTGATCTCATCTAGCTTTCCAGATCGTCTATGTATCTGCCTCCTTCATCCTACTACTGCTGCACGCCGGCAGCTTATACGTTACAATGAGGGCCAGTGGAAACTATACATCCTTTGCCGGAGTAAATAAACGTCCTCGTCACGTCTACACTGGCAATCCCACCGACACCTTACTGCATTGTGATTTTTTTGCTGTCATAGAGCTTTACATCCAGCTATAGTATAACATTCTTGGTTACGTCTATCTCTAGAAATTTCTTTAGCTTCCAAAGTGATATGGAGAACTGTAATTGTTCTTTCAAAGTTCTCCGATGATCACTAGGTTTTCCCGCCGGTTAAACAAACACACACACACACACGCACACACACGCACACACACACACACACACACACACACACACACACACACACACACACACACACACACACACACACACGCACGCACGCACGCACGCACGCACGCACGCACACATGGCACCTGCATTTTAGAGCAAGAACGGAACTTTGTGGAGATGCGACCATTTCAACGGTTAGAAATATGTAACACGGCACACGTACCTTCCGGTCACGAAGAAACGGATGGCAACGTCAACTTGTCGTAGGACACGCTTTCATTTCGTTCTTCGGTTGTCCTTGAGAAACGCAGCATCGCGCAACCGTTCGGATTTTCAGCCCTACAGATTAAAAATATCCAGTGCGCAAAATGCGTCACATATCCTCGCTGTAGTTCACAGACACAGAAAACGACGGTCTTGTATAGAGTCGGGCTTGGCAATCCATGTCGTCGTCGGGCTTGGCAATTCATGTCTGTCGAGCGACGAGAGCAAGCGTAAGCACGTCTTCATAGCGAAATACACCGGTCTAAACGGAGGGACGTCATAGCCCGTGACAGACACAGTGAGCAGTCCTGAAAGTACCTAGGTGGCATTGCCTTTGAGTAACACTAACCTTCAATGGTTTATCGCCGCTAGTACGTTGAAGAACGTGCGGTCTTTGGCCCAGTCATTGCGAGCCGCGAAATGAGAGGTCGTAGGCTCGACTCCCGGTGGCGGAACTTTCTTGTTGTTTTTGTTTCCCCTCTGTTAGGGTACATTATAATCGTCATATCCGAGACGGAAATACGTCAGTGGAGCCGTGGTGAACCCTGTCTTGTAACACTTTCATATTTTAAAAAATTAGAAAAAAACTTATTTTGTTGATAATCGGCCATATACATCTATCTGATAGGTTCTCTGTCGTGATATCTCCGACGTTAGGCAGCATCCAATCGGAGGGAGTTAACCTGCGGGGATATCGCTGTTCTGCTGAACAGTCATTGATTGGTATGTGGGCTTTAACGTCCGAAAACCACCGTATGATTATGAGAGACGCCGTATAGTGGAGGGCTCCGGAAATTTCGACCACCTGGGGTTCTTTATACGTGCACCCAAATCTGAGCACACGGGCCTACAGCATTTTCGCCTACATCGAAAATGCAGCCGCCGCAGCCGGGATTTGATCGCGTGACCAGCGCGTCAGCAGCCGAGCACCTTAGCCCACCGCGGCGGTGCTGTTCAGCTGCAGAACGGTTCGCGACGCACTTTAACAATTGAGCCACTCTCTATGCCGACTTTAGGTCACAACTTTTCAGACCTTTGCTTACACAGCGCCGTGAGCAATATCTACGCGCACTCATACAGTGCAGCAAGCGTGCGTAATTTTGATGTTGATATTTTAGTAAAATTTATCTCAGTTTTCGGTGCCTCTATGAATCGAAATTTTCGTTCAGTTTTGTTATTGGCTAAGGTGAAGGTCTCGGCTCTTATTTCAATCGAAAAAAAAAAGAGCACCGAGGCGCAGGAAGATGCAGCCGTATTTGTGTATACTTTTTCTCGTCACGAATGTTGAAAGTTCCTCCGATGGAGGCGGAAATGTTGTAGGCCCGTGTACTCAGATTTGGGTGCACGTTAAAGAACCCCAGGTGGTCGAAATTTCCGGAGCCCTCCACTACGGCGTCTCTCATAATCATATAGTGGTTTTGGGACGTTAAACCTCACAAATCAATCAATGTTGAAAGTTCCGTTGTTTACTTTGCGGGATGTACAGGCTACTTAATTATGTCCTCTTCAATGCGTCAGCTTGTCCACAGGCCTCTGTTAGCCTGCAACCTAAAACAATTCACCCCAGTTGGCCCTTATGTGCCAGAGGTAATATATACACTTGATGCTGTTAATTTGCTATAAGCTGCAGGAAACGAGCATCACAAGCCAGACTCCTATATTTTAAGAGAGTAAATGCACGAGTTTTTGCTCATTTGTTCAGGGCTACACTCGACACTCTCGCGGCCGGACGCGAGATGGTGCACGACACAATTTTCTGGACAATGTGCAAGTCCGCCGTGTCTGGTTACGAGGTAGTACGTAGTCTGTAGCCTCGCGACGACCACAATTCAAAATTTTCACATGGCAGCGCTTTCTTTGAGCAGCTATCTGTAGCCATACACGATCTGATGTGTTCCACTGTATAGTGTGGGTGGAACAGGGACAGAAATATGTGCATGTGAGCGTTCAATTGCGGAGTGAACGCCTGCAAACGAGCGGATCATTGCCGTGTTATTCAGTGTACTGTCTCAGTCAACTGTATTTTATTGTGTACTTGCTAATTTTTGTTCTGTTTAACAAATCTGTAACCACTTTCCTTTTCATTTCCAACGCGGCAGAACTTGTGGAAGTGGACCAGGCGAGGTGATAGGAACATCAACCTCTGCACAGCAAGTCAGTTATATAGAACAGAAGAGAACATCGCCGCAGTGCACTTTCACGGGAATGAGTTGGCTTCAAAGGGTTTGTGTCGCACAGTCAAGAAACCGTTCCGCAGTGCCTTGTCAGAAGTTCGTTCCCCACAAGTTCAACTGTTTGGCTCGAAACTCCACGCTGTTACGTTGCCGATGTGCTCATGTTTAGCTATAGTGTACAGTCTCCTGCAAACAGTGGGCACCGAAGAAAAAAAAAAGGGACACGCTGGACTCGTTATTCACTAAGTGGCATGAATCGTTTTTCGTGGCGGTCGTTGTGAACTTCACTCATTGTTACAGCGAGACAGGCGCGTACGCGAGAATGCGAGGTGGTCATCCTAAAGCTTGTAAATATCTGTAAGGGAAGGGTGTCGCTTTTTGAAGTGATATTTTACTCATTGGTGTGCGGTGTGTTATTTAGTGAACATAACGTCCCATTTAGTTGTATATGTGTAGCATTTCCAAGCTTAATTTTCGTCCTGTCTCAAGTGTAGTTTAATTTCTTTACAAGCGCTATCCCGGTCACCAACTAACTGCTTCGTTGGTGCTGCCTGCTGACCGCGTGCCTGTAATGTGTCGGAAGTCCTAATTAGAGCTCGTGTTTACAATGGTTCTCGTTCATAGTGTTATTTTCCGTTGGGCGCACTTAGTGAATGATGGACGTGTGCCGTGATTCGTTGTTGAAAGTTCGAGTCATGCGGACTTGTGCTCGGTTTCGCTCTTTTATGGACGGTTATGTGGGGTGGGCGATGGAACCAACGCTTCTTGTACGATGCACCACGCAACGAGCCATTCAGCGTGCAATTTAAGCTCTAGCGTATAGATTGCTCTCCATCTTTATTTACTTATTTATTTTTCATTGGGCCGAAAACAATCATTGTGTTGGACGGTTAATCCAAAGCGAGCAGTGGTGAACCGCGCACACACGAATACATTACTATATTTCTATTGCGCCGAATATAAATGATGAATCGTAGCTTCTTCTAAACAATTCGTGCATCGCATAACAGGGGTCAGTGGTTGACTGTAATAAATACTTGAGAACCCATAACGTTGTTATAAAGCGCTTTTCCGCGTGTTCGACTAGAGAAACGTTTACTGAATGAATTTTGAGGCGTTTAAATGGCACCGACTCAGGTTTCGGATTGCATTTGCAAAATACACGAAACGAATAATCGAGTACGTTTATTCCATATATATGCAGGTTTCCCGTTCTGTTAGACAGGTGTTGGCCGAATTTGAGGGGATCACTGGTCTCTGATGCGCACGCGTCTGTTTATAAACCGCAAGAAATGACTTGCGTGAAAAATCTCGAGTCACCTCCATCTGAAAAACGACTACCACGATGAGGATCGAACTCTTATATTTCAAGTCATCAGCCGAGCATCGTAAATACGGACCAGGCCGCGGGATGAAAACACATGCAGTGGCCGTGTGCGTGCACTGCAGCCATCTCCAATCGATTCTGTAACATACGGAGTGCAGACTCGGCTAAGAATCCACGTTCACAAGCTCCCATCTTGTGCCAAGTTTACACACTTTGTGCCGTATTTTCTCACCGAGGACATTACACTGTTCAGGAACATTTCGTCTCTGTACCGATTGCTCCTGAAAGCTTTACTGAACGAATGCGTGCGGTGCAATTAGAGTCCAAGCAGCTTCAAGGGATAGCTGACCAGCTTTTGAAGCTGCAAGACTGTATTGTGTGGAATGTGGAGGGTCGTTTGGGAGCACATAGTTTTGCGGGCTCACGTATTGGTACACAGAGAGCGCATTCGCACGCTGGTGCTTTCGTCAAGACCGGTACGATCACCATATATAGCGTGTCAAACGGTGCTTATTCATATGCGCCTTGAAAATGTAATCTGATTCAGTTGTACTCATGGCCAACGACGAAGCCTGTGTCGGAGGGGCTGCCGTACAACTGCGGATGACTGGTATGGATTGTGCCCATCTCAGGCGCTTGCAGAGGTGTAATACACTTATCTTCACTTATCTTGGTTGCATCCCCCGCCCTTAGGAGAGTGATGAAAAGGGACAGAAGAATGGAGCAAAAAGATGGCTCTTACACCGTTGCGGAAAGCAAAATTTAACAACCTCGCGCACCAGATTTGTGTGTGCCGACGCTTTATCGACAGTGTTTTTTATATGAATAGCCATGCATGATGAGTTGGGTACCACTACAACAATCGCGCGTCAGCTGTACGTTGTTATGCTAAGCGTTTTGACGGTGTCTGTGCAGAGACCCGAAAAAAAGGGTGGGGGGTTGGAGGGAGGGGGTTGGGGAAAGCGGTGTCCAGGAGCGACCTTGTATACACGAAAACGAGGTGTCAGTTTATAGCTAAATGGCCAGGAATATGGCTTCATGTTACCATCTGTTTGCCGGGATGTATAGGTCGCACGTAGCGATCAAACTATATTAAATCAAGTAAGAGGCAAATAATTCAATTGACACTTTTTATATAGCAGACTAGGAAGCACGCAGAACTGTCAGCTGTGATTTTGGCCGAGTACTTTGCGTGCTACAGACGTCGCTCAGTAGCAGGCCGTGGGTGCCGGCGCGTGGTTAAAGGAAGCCCTTTGCCAATTGGCACGGTGCTGGCCGCCTTCATCCGGCTTGCCCGCACTGACCGTGGCCAAGAAGTAAGTGGTAGCTGCGTACGCCTAGGGAGACCAGCGCTGCGGCACTCGTACGGCGACGGCTTGAGTGTGAAGAAACGTGACACGAATACTGCCGCTCACGTAGCTGACAGGCTGAATGACGGCAGCAGACTGCCGCATTCGTTCGTATGGACTCGTTTGAAACGTAGCGATAAAGCGATACCGACAAGAGAGGGGAAAAAAATCCGAGCTCTTGTCTTCGCGAAGTGACGCCAGTCTGTTCGCCTGGGTCGAGGGCTCGCTAAGTATGCATGATGCAACCATAGTTGAGGCTAGCGCCAGTCTTTGAGTCGGCATTTCTCGTTGCGTTTTATGTTCGAGCTATACAAGTTCCCAATAACTACGTTGTCTAGTTCACTCGTATGTTGGGAAGTGAGTATGTCTGCGCGCGCGCTGCAAAGATTTGGCAGCAATTTTTCAAAGGCCAACTTAGCTGATGCACACAGTGTCTTGCACACAGGATATTCTTTTTTTTATGCAATACAGACTTTTCATGCAAATACTTTGACAGTCAAGCTCACGTCCTTTTCGTAGCGAACTCTACGTCGATGCGGGAGTATTTTGCCGCAAGTGAAGCAACATCAAAATGACTCATTGGGGAAAAAAAACCGCTTGAATTGCGGTCTGAATTGTCGACATGAGGGCGTTCGTTCATACAGAAGGTTGTATAGGCTGTCACAATTTATAGCATACCGTTTTTTTTTTGGGGGGGGGGGAGAACAACAAAGGTTGCGCGTATCTTGAACTATTCGAAATCACGTAATAATGTCGGTGTCGAAAGGGTGCACAGGAAACACGACCGCTTTGTTATATGTGAGGCTGGTAACTCGTGGCGGGAAAGTGACGAAGTTTGAATTAGGTTTCGTCGAAGTGGATGTGGTCAGAAAAAAAAATGGCAAGTCGTCTGAAATATGCAATTATACTGATTATGCTAAATTCGTTTGCGATGTGTAGTGCTTGCCTGTTTCTTAAGCAGAAAGCTCTTTCGTTGGTCTTCAAGAAGAAGCGCTGCAGGGGCTGCCGTTGAGTTTTGCGCTGTATAGAGCAAAAAACAAAGATGCATACTTGGGGTTTTTAGCACACAGCGCGAAAGAAACGTATCAGCATGAAACATCACTATCAAAGGTTAGGCAATCCCCCTTGAGATGACTTGCCTTAAGTTGACGACAAGGTGTATGGCCGCGACGTGCCTTCGTTCAAATATCGTTCGTACCATGTCTATCGAAGTTCCGGTCGTATATTTAACAGAGGGGCCACGTTAGCTACGCAACGGACGCACCCGCTCCTTTCATATATTTATAAACATTCGATTATGAATATCTCAGATTGCGTGCAACTCCTGTGAGTTATTAAAAAAAGCCGGCTAGGCCAGAAAGTTTTACTTCCGACAACTTTATCGCGAAAACAAGGGCCCTTAAATCAATAAGTGAAAAATTACTTACCGAGTTTTTTTTTTCAGTTAGTCACTAAAAGATATTTTAGCTGCGGCAAAGTTTTCGGCCTTGACGTTGAGTTCGTGTGTGAAAATGACAGGAGCCTGACTGTCGTATCAAGTCTGTATTGTTATGAAAAAAAAAACTTTATTAAGGTCTGCAAGTGCGTGAACTACAGTACCTATAGGGGCCGCTCGCACTTCGGGACAGGTATGCCTATAGGTACAGCCTCTCCACAGCGTCGCGGACACGTTGGACTGCCCATAGTTGTGCTTCCAACTCCGGACTGCGTAGCGCAGCATCTGTTTTGGACGACGTGACTTCTTCGCAACCTGTATTTTATATTTAAAAAAAAACAACTGCATAATCTTCTTGCGCATGCCGAAAACTACATACGCGGCTAACCTACCAGGACGTGTGAACTACATGAGCGTGTTTTTTTTTTCTCATCGCAGTTGAACGTTCATAGAGACAGTGTCCCGTCTTTGTTTTTTCAATTTGCGAGCCAAGCCTCCTGGTGCACGAAGATATGTATTATACATTACAAAGGGTCACTGAGCAGAGACACGAAATGAGTTTGTATACTGGCAAAGTGTCCTTTTAGAGCTCAATTATTATAGCTATTTCGCGTAAATGGGTTCATTGCCTATGTGATAATACAATCGTGGTTTCTTTTTACTTTCCTTCTTTGTAATTCTCGACGAAAGCTTATCATTGCCAATGCGTCCAATTTACGTCACGTATTTCAATGCGTATTTTCTCCTTCATATTTGGGACGTTGTGGCGCAATATTTCTAGAAGCGTAGGAGTTAGATCGTTGGATCTATTAAGAAACAGAGCCTATTTCATATTTAGCGCTAAACACTTATTCAGTCAATGTCCATGACGCCATGGCGAGACGGCGCGGGAAGGCGTTTTCGCCTCTTCCATGGCTTTTCAAGCATTGTCTAGTGGTGAGGCGAGCTGTGTTGGCACTGCAGGTATACGTATTAAATATACAAAGAGGCATGACGTCATGCAGCGAGCCTTCGCAAGCAGATTGTTTGCGTTGTCATCTGCTTCGATAGTTCTCGTTCAAGAAGACTGGCCCCCACGTGACCCGGCATGCTCCTGGCGGACGCGGCACATTGTGTTTGGTTCCTGGTAGGTTTTAATAGACGCGCACTGCTTCCGGTGTGCCTCTATGGCACCCTGCACACAATTTCACCGGGAATGTCTGTGGTGCTTCTGTAGTTTATTGCAACGTAAACATTTATCGTTGGAGCGTTCCAATGCGGCAGAGGTAAGGAGCTGTCGCACCCGTTGTCCTTGCCGGAGATTGTATACGTACGCTCAGCGAAGATACTAAAATTTACGGCTGCTACGATCCCGCGTTGTAACGACTTTTTCAGGATTTCTGTTTTGTTACGTGCATGCTTGTTGCTAGTTCATTTTGCATGGTCAAGAGTGTAATTTACCAGTAATATTCTTTTTTGAGTGTTCGTTCATTGCCATCATCATCACTGTCATCATCAGTACGGAGATGTGAAGTTGGAAGGGAAAACAGAAGATAAGACAAGTGGGAAGCAACAAATTTCATTTAAGCAGTTGCATACAGAAAGAGATCGCATTAAAAAAATATCATACTGCTCGTCAGAACAGCGTGAAAACTGAGAATAGAAGTTAGATTTTTTTCTTTGCCGTGGAAAACGCACACACACACACGCACACGCACACGCACGCGCACGCACACACACACACACACACACACACACACACACACACACACACACACACACACACACACACACACACACACACACACACACACACACACACACACACACACACACACACACACACACACACCGCTGACCCGTGGGTGCAATGGCGGCCGATGCAGTCGCACTTCGATGAAGGCGAAATGGTAGAGACCCTTGTGATTGCATGCATGGTAAAGAGCACCTAATGGTCGCAATTTCTGGAGCCCTCCACTGTACGGCGTCCCTCATAATCATATCGTGGTTTCTGTACGTTAAATCCCAGATACTATTATGACACAGTAAGGCAGCGAAAGCACTCTTCGCCGCCGCATGTAGCTGAATGTGCTGTTTCACTGATGTACGTATTTTCTTTATGAACAGGGATCGACTTGTCGCGAAGCGACCACATGTATGCCCAAGTACAAGCGCGCGGATGGCGTTTGGCGCGATTGAGCGCGGCGGTTCTGAGAATAGCGAATCGAGTATTTTCCGAGAGTCGCAGTTGAAATGTTGCACAGTGCCATGGTGATGCTATGCGTGCCAGCTGCTTGTACCAACGGACTAGTGCGTGCTGCCTGTCGCGCTGGATTATCGTCCCGCGATGACAAGGTGGTTTCGCAACAGCTTAATCTGCGTACTATACACTCGGGTGTCGACGTCCAGAAGGGGGGTCGAGTTGATTCACGTTCCATCAGACGAACCTTTGCGGCCTACCGCCGCAGAAAAATGTGGCCTACGCGGCGTTCTTTACCGCGCCGCCGTTAATGTGCTCCTCGGGATGCTATACACAAGCGCCACAGCGTTGGCTTCTTTCGGTGTTCCTGGAGGCGCGCCCGCTTGGCGCCGCATGGGCGAGGAATGGCCCTGTACGATGGCTCATTTTTCAGGACGTCCCGAGACAGCCATTTGCTACGCCGATATGACGTGTCTAGTCTGGACGTGCGGCTCCCCGAAACTCGCGAGTAAGGTGCGCAGTGCCGAGAGAGAGATGAAAGAAAACAAAAATGCTAAAAGAAGAGCCACGATAAAGAGAAGCGCTTCGAAAACCTTGACGCGTCTTTTGCCCTTAGCCTATCACTGATGGACGTGTTTCGCAGGGCTGGCCGGAGATACCTTCCTGGGAGCGGCTCTGCTGGTCTCCGATAGACCGAGGAGACAGATATGCAACGGTGATAGCGAGTTCTTCACCTAGCTTCGCGCGGTGGACGATTACAGATGCTCCCTTCTGAGGCCTTCTGCTCTCTCGGCTGACGCTCGCAGCCTGTCTCGCTGCGTATGTATATAGATACGCGTACGCATTGTTGTGTTTTTGTTTCCAGCTTTTCTCGAGACTGGATTTCTTTTTTATATTATTCTCTCGTCTGTAGCGAGTTGGGGCTCTTTCCGAATCCCCCGGCCGTTCGCGTGTATTGATATGACTTAAACGAACGATAGGGAGGCGGCGCAGTGCTCGCTGCGGCCATTTATCGGCCATCTTGCGCGAGCGAGCAGACGTTCCTGGTGGCGCGCAAGTGTCTGCGCCGAATCTGAGACGAATACTATGCGTGTGTTTTGTATGTGCCCCGCGCGGGATCTCGCTCGCAGGCGCGACTTATCGGCGGCTCCCGATAAGGCCGGAGCGAGCTGATAAGGCTTGCGCCACAGGGGCTTGGAATACTCTCGTGTGCCCACGCTTTGCAGGGGAGCCTTTAAGTGGTCTACCGGCGCCCGGCCGACGAGTTTTTCTTGCTTTTCACTGGGCTGCCGATTGGCGTTTTATGACCGCCCTGACGTTGGCCAGGGCGTCGGCAGTGTCGCGGGAATGCCACTATTTGTCGCCTATCACCCCGCATTTTATTTCTCGCCACAGGGGTCACTGCAGCGCAGCCGCATTTACGTACATGCCTCGGAGACCAGTGCTGTGCGGGCGATACACGGCGCCACTGCGTTGTTCACGTGACCATCTCGCGCACCGCGTCGTCTTCGTTAACTTCTCAGCATTGGTAAACGTCTCGACTTTTTATCTTAGCAGAACATGCAGATCGATTTTAAACGAATCAAGTCGAGTCCCGTCAAGTGATCGCATATTTTGGTCCTCAGAAGTGCTAACCTTGCAGTATAAACAGCCTAGTCCAGAATCAAGTTTACATCGTAACTGACATCTCTGAGGAAACAAGGTTGCGCATTTCATTATACTCCCAAGTCATAGCCAACCTCTGATGGTTTTCCGCTTCGTTTCGGGTTCTTGGGAGAGTGGTTTAGACATTGAGCGAATGCTCCCTACATTCTTTAGCGAAAATATGAGATATAAACGAGAAATGCTCTTCACGTCCTCTGCGAGGCTATGTGAGGAGTGCTTGTTTATTCGAGAGAAAACAGCGCAAGGACCGGGCCCTTTCTCTGTGGGAAAATGTTCTGAAAGTACCTTTCTCCGTACCCTGCAACAATTATGCATATTTCTATTAGTGATGACCAACCTAATAGAATGTAGCAAACTCAGCTCTTTGCAAACTAGTCTACATAACAATATACATTTATAATGTTTCACTGCACTTAGAAGGCTCCAACTTACCGTGTGTTTACATTTTAGTCAACACCCTGTTGTTTAATAAAGCGCACCTCAAAGAACCCCACGTGCTCGAAATTGCCGGAGCACTATACGGCGTAAGTCTCTCACATTCATATACGTTATTGGAACTTGACTCCTGAATGATTATTGGTATTATTATTATTATTACCCCTTGGTAGATTGTTTTCAATGAGGTCAATTATACGCTGTCTCTTATATGTTACCTTAGACGAACTATTGTAAGCACATATGACAAATAATTATTCGGTCTATTGTAGAATGGAAGCCTTAACAAAAGCACGACGATACTCGATTCCATCTACTTTGCTGTCATTAATTCTAGTTCGCCTCCTTTCAGAGTCACTTCCCTCATCGTACATGATTGAGGAGTAATGACACCTTCCCTGTCTGATATTCCTCCCTTCATTACTTACTCCTTCCCCAGTGCAGGGTAGCAATCCATACACTTGCTTTCCGGTTAACCTGCCTGCCTCCCCCCATACCATATCTCTTTTTTTCATGACACCCCTTTAGCTCTATTCCCATTACAGTATTTAGAGGTGCAGTATTTTTCGCTCCAACGACCCTGCATAAACTTCTTTCAGTTGTTCACACGGTTAGCTATCATCTATTCATCGGTTTTATTGAAAACAGTGAGCAGCTTTTTGCCTTCAGTGTCTGGGTCTGCCGCTGTAATTCTTATAGAACCAGATGTGTCTTGAATGACAATTTTTAATTACAGAGACTGCACACTAATGACGAGAAACGCGAGGGCGATTTTTCTTCTATTTTTGACGATATCGATTTGGAGTTATTTGCACAATAATTTTGAACACTTTGTAAACGTAAAAAAAGGAGATTGGACCGAATGACTCAACGCGACCACATGAAGCCAAGGGGTGTAGAAACCAAGGAAAGCAGAGGGCGTGGCCTTTGTAGCGTTAAATTGAAGGCCAGTTGTCAGACAAAGAAAAAAAAAGAAAGTGGAGGAGAAAAAAGTATTAAATTGCTACCGGTGGGAACCGAAATGCACAGCCTTCCCGTCACTCATGCGGCGCGCTGTACCAGTTGTGCAATGGCGCCGGCCATTCGCCCGTCAGCTTTATTTTGTATGCCTGTGCATGCAACACTGGGCCATCTTATCCAGCGCCGTTCGGTGCCTTGACAACGAATGTGACACATTCGTTTCGCCCGATGGTGTCTTGTCGCACGTGATCTTTACGCGCAGGCCATTTGTGGAAAGAAAAAGAAATAGACCTATTGTCAGCATAAAGGTGGTTTGCTATTTGTCGTGGTTACTGCACTCGCGTGCCTGCATGAGCCACCGGGGCAGTTTTCCGGCTAAGCCGTTGCGCTGCTAAACTCGAGGACGTTGTTTCGTTTCCATGCATGACCGCGCGTTTCGATGGGAACGAGGATACAAAAACAAAACACTTTCCTGTATAAATTTAGGTGTGCGTTAAAGAGCCACAGGAAGTCTAGATTGAATCTGAGTCCAGCATGACGTCATCTCGGCTTTCGCACGTAAGAGCACAGAAGAATTTTTTTATTTCATCTTTTGGCAATATGAACAGAAACAGCTTCATTGCTATTGCTTACCGAGTAGTTTCTAAAGGTGCCCTTCCAGCATTAAGCTGGGGGACCTCCTTGTGCGCGCTAAAAACAATGTGCATTGCCCTGTGAACGTAATTCTTTTTCTTGAGTAGTTGTTTAACTCCAATAGACTCTAAACCGTGCTAGCTCTCAAGTTTATATACCTATGGGATAAAACATATCAAAAGATGCACTCTTTGCGCTTGGTTCCCACCGAAACAGTTTCGTACACGAAATTTCGTGTTTAGAAGCTTAACGCCGTATGGCCGCCAAAACACTGCGGCAGCTTGCGCCATAAGTATGTATACATTTATAGTGCCTAAATCAAAGGACAGCACCAGGCTTGCTCATGGCGCACTATGGACATATCTTCGGGTATGTTCCGAGTGATATCAACGGTTGTAGCTAAGGGAATGGCGTGAGCTATTTTCGCATGCTCTGTGACTTGCATCGGATGACTACACCGAATTACGCGGCTGTGAACCGTGTACAAGCCGGCCTCCTTGTTTGCGGTTCTCTGCCCTGCCGCATTAATCCACCAGAGGAAGGTATGTACATGCAACGTGTCACGTTCATACAGGTAATGAATTCCCGTATGATCATTAACCTGGAAACTTTGCTGTTCGAACGTTTTTTTTGTTGCTGTAGTTTTAAAGGATTGTTTATTTAGTCCAGATATCGCAGGTCCGCCCACCGGTTGCCTTATTTTAACGGCCAAAATGCTTTTATTCGTGGTGGAAGCTTTTGTATAAAAAAATTATATTCCACAGTTTTATATGGGCTGCAGCTGATTATAAGTCGTGATATTTTTACATTATCGTTGTCTAGCCGGTGTAAGTTGATTGATTGATATGTGGGGTTTAACGTCCTAAATTCGCGATATAATTATTAGAGACGCCTTAGTGGAGGACTTCGGCAATTTCAACCACCTGGGGTTCTTTAACGTGCACCCAAATCTAAGCACACGGGCCTACAATATTTTCGCCTCCATCGAAAATGCAGCTGCCGCAGCCGGGATTCGATCCCGCGACCCGTGGTTCAGCAGTCGAGTACCTTAGCCACTAGACCGCCGCGGAGGGGCTAGGCGGTGTAAGTAATAAGCGTTATAAACGTAGACTTGCTTTGCTAAAAGGTGAGTGTTGATCGAGCCATGGATGGTTCTTGCTGGCTAGGCTTGGTAAATATTGAAAATCTGAGACGTGTTGAACTCTGAGTCCTCCCTCTCCCTCTGCTCCGTACAAGGGAACGATTTAGGTCTATGTGGGAGTATCTGCTGGGAATTTTGAAAAAGAAGTGGCGATTGCCTTGCACAAAACTATATTTTAGTAATTCTTGTGGTGGTCTGCGTGGATTTTTTAAAAGTATAGTGAGTAGAAAAAAAGAAGGATGAAAGAAGAGATAGGAAAACGTATGGACGTCAATCCGAAATAATATAGGAGACGTGGGAGAAGTGATGCATGAGGGAGAGTGTGTGGGGAAGGAAGTGCCTATAGGAAGAGGAGGAAGTGCGGAAGTGCCTATAGTGATATGTCGTATTTTTGAGGGCTGTGAAATGCTGCAGCAACCTGTACTGAAAGTGCCGCAGCAACAGAGAGGTTCAACGCACGTTTACCACGAGGACATATTTGTCCGAAACTCCGTCACTGGTAGTAACATCAAGCACAGGGCGCGCTCGTTCGAACGAAACCGAACGAACGAGCGCCGAGTAGTAGTCCGGCAGTCGGGCGTGTCGCAAAAGAGCGCTTAATAACAAAGAACGTCCTCAGTACTTGTTATATGCAGCGCTTATTTTTTTTTTCTCCTTCGCTACACATGACATGTACCATCTCGGTAGCCAGTTCTACAGCTAAACGAATTTCGCGTTGCAACGGATAGCCGTCTGGAATAGTTTGGCGAGCCAGGCGAAATTACGTGTGGGATCTTTCGTGACAGCAGCACACAGGCGGGGAAAATGTGGGCAGTAGATTGAGCGGTACGCAAAGGCCGTAACAGCCGCGGTGCTGAATGCTATAACGAGCGGGTTGCGTACGAAATGAGCTGCTCGGGGCTTCACGCGGTGTACGACCTTCCGAGGTTCGCGCACAAACAGAAAATACTGCGCCCCGTCCGCAAACGGGTCCTGGTTTTCATTACGTCCATTTTGGTTTCTATACTCCAGCAGCTGGACATTCATTGCATGGGCGTGTAAAGGGTTGTTTGCATCAATGAACGGGTTCTTTAATTGCCGCTTCCGTCGCGCTGGTCATCCATGTCGACTAGCAGGTGGCCCGTGCGGTGTTTTAGGTTTTAGCTTCGCTATCGTGGTTGCTGGGACGAGAAGACGCTTTTGCGTACAGGGGACGAATCTGTGCCTCCGTGGCTATGCGATGAATGGAGTGGCAGTGTCGTGGCGTTCAGTGGACTTCTGGTCCTCGGGAAGCTAGTATTTGAGTACTGGCCTAACATTATCGTTTTTGCGGGTAAGCAGGAAATCCTTTGCCGGAAGTGGCAGCCTGCTTCGAAGTCACGCTGTTTGAGTGTTCGTTTCATGCTTCGCGTATACTGTCTGCTAAGAGTGGTGTCGCAGGGAGTAAGAACGGTAACTTCCAACTAAAATTTTATTAAGAAGCACCAAGAATAAATTCCTGTGACAAGACATTACAATCATATCAACCGATGCACAAAGATGAAGACAAAATAAAACCAAGCAGCAGGGGATTTCACATTAAAAAACCACGTGCCAGTGAACCTATAGTTCTCTTTTGGGGTGGCTTGCTTACGCAGATTTCACTTTCCATCGTCGCCGACTCAATGATGAGTCTTGTGCTATCGTTAGGGTGAGTTGCCAACACAGTTGTATTATGAAATACCGGCATGCATTTCTATTTTGCTCAATGAGTTGGGAAATACCCATCAGGTCCTATTTTGTTTTTGATTATGTTCAAGTAATCGAACATTGAGGCACCTGCCTGTCTGTCCGACATAACTTAGACTGCAGGTCAAAGGTACGCCATATACTGCACTCTTTACAAACTGATCAAATTCGTTTAGGAGCCTAATTTTACGCTCGTTCAGGACGCCTTTGTACCTTTTTTGCGCTTCAGCTGTAAATGAATAACGAAAAAACAAAACATGGAATGCCAACTAGCCCGCTCCCCCACCTTCCTTCAGCAAGGACGTGGCTCCTTTTTTGAAGCACGTCTTGGGAAAATAGTGTAGGTGGGCTGCGAATACGTTCGTGTTACTCACGTAATTGAGAATCCAAGAGCCGCCCCGCCGTGGTGGTCTAGTGCCAATAGTACTAGGTTGCTGACCCGCAGGTCGCGGGATCGAAGCCCGGCTGCGGCGACTGCATTTCTGATGGAGGCGGAAATGTTGTAGGCCCGTGTGCTCAGATTTGGGTGCACGTTAAAGAACCCCAGGTGGTCGAAATTTCCGGTGCGCTCCACTACGGTGTCTCTCATAATCATATGGTGGTTTTGGGTCGTTAAACCCCACATATGAATCAATCAGTCCAAGAGCCGCCAGTGATGTCGCATTGTTTGACATGAGCCCTGCTAAAGTGGCTGCATAGGGGATAAAATAAAGTGGGGGGGGGACGTGAGTTCCCCCATCCTTGCTCTTTAAAGGTCGTTTGCTGTCGCTAAGACGCATGCAAAGACTCCTTAGCGGGAGGGCGAAATTCGAGTCTGGCCGGCCTCTACCAGTGCCTAAATGCTTCAAGGATGAAGACAGATTTTCGAGATGTGGCGTGCAGCAGGGAACACTTGAGGCGCAAGGTTCATAAGTGCGAAGAGTAGAACGGCGTACTGCGTGGTGCGATGGTGTCACAGTCAGCGGTAATTCAAAGCTCAGTTTCTCTATAAAGAGAAACTCGGTACCCGAGGTGCTGCACACCCCAGTCCCTCCTCAGCAAGCAAGTTGTAACAGATATGAACAGAAACCTTCGCATGATCATTAACCAAGATTTACGGCTAGGCGCGAAAATCTCGAAACACAGCGTGTATAAACGATATAAGGTCATCGCAAGCGACACCGCAAACGTTGCGCATGCGGCGAGCACTCGAGCCACCGGAGGGTCTTGAAGATATTCGATCGCCTCGGCACGATAGCGCTATCGCTTCGATTTGCTATCGGTAGCGGTCACGAGAGTACGGTGGCGCATTGTCGCACAGCGTGGACGTCGAGTGACCTCGCTAAAAATAAGGGCTCTTCTTTCCACTTCCTCCGGTGCGCGCGCGGCAAGGCAGTCGCGCGCGTGCTTGACAATGACAAAGCGCCACCCTGCGCGAACTCGCGTACACGAGACCGGCGTGGCGTTCATTAAAAGGCAGCTCTACTTAACAAGACTCCCAATCAGCGATCGCCGTCTGAGATGCCGCCGCCGAGGGGAAAGGCACAAATAAAGCAGAAAGACGCCTGTTTCGCAGCTTCATCCTTCGAGATTAGCGTCGAGGCTATGCCACTCTGTATACATCCCATTTCCCCTGCTTCGCCTGGCCACTAGCCGATACCTCAAGCATGTTGGGTGTGTAGCTTGGCTGTACGCCGTTCGCTCATCTTGTTGCGATGGAGCAAACTGTGACATGGCTCTTACTCGCCGCATGTAGTGCTGCACGAAGAAGAAAAAAAAAAGACAGTGCTTGCTATGAGGCGCAAAGTCGTAATCGTGCAGGAGATGTATTTTTTCGTTTTAATGTGAGACGTCTGCTTGGCTAGGAAACCCCGGTCTTTCTCTCTCAATGGCATCTATTGGCCATCAAAATTCACGCATTTTGGTCAACTTTTATGTTGAAAGCGACTTTTTAACTGGTCAGTGGGATGTAATGTCGTGTCTACAAAACGAAAAACAGCGCTGAGAAGCTAAACATAACAACGCCAGAGTCTGGACGTCACGAAAATTGAGGCTGCGCTCATGCATGTTCCGGCGCATGAGCTACCGAACCTCGTTCCTTTTTCGCAAGCCGCGAAGTATGAACGACAATAGTCATATAAACGTGTAATGTGAAAATAAATCTTGAAAAGTTCACGAGCCCTCTCCCTATGGGCCAGCGAACCTTGCCGTGCGTCACTGAGCTGCTACTGTTCTTGCTTTCTTTCTTTCTTACAGCCTGCACTGCGTAATGCCGACAATCGGATCGGCATTCGCGTGATTAGCAGCGCCACACCTCAGCTGCTACAAGCAAATACGATGTTCGTTCGTTCATAACGACGACTGATATGATTGATATTTATTTTTTTTACTTTCAATAAAAAGATACGAGGCAGACATAATTACACATTCAGAAGTCCCGAAGGGAAAACTGTACTCTTAAGAGAAACTAAATAGGGGTTACACTAATCTCGGAAAACAGTGGGTTATGCAATTTATAATGTGAAGTTCGTTAATAGCAATAAAGAAAAATAATCACAAAATTATCTGTATGATAATCACAATAACAGACATATTGGAAAAGTGAAATGGAATAAAGTACACGTAAATTGAAAACGCAGCACCCATAGGCCAAATTCATACATAGACAGCATACAAAAACTTAAAATTGGCAAAAGTAGATTGGGAAATGTTCTGTAGGGAAAATAACGTTGATAAATTCTATGCGTTTGACAGATTGTTAATGAAAGGATCCTTAGTTCTTCGTGTGAATGATAATAATGAAGATGACTTGATATCCTGGGGTAATGAGTTCCAAAGCGAAATGCTTAAAAATACAATAGTTAATCTACCATAGTTAGTTCTAACTTTAGGAAGAAGTAAATTAAGTTGTTTCGAAAACCTTGTAATATTGCTGGTAATGAGGTTCGATCGAGTAAAACCTGAGATATTGAGGTCGGTATTTATAAGACAAAACATTAGTAGTACCACCTTATGACTGAATAACATACGTATACAGGTAAAACATTTAGGAAACTGAATATAGGAGCAGGGGCAGATGTATGAGGTTGAAGGGAGATGTATGCGGTTGATATGTGTGGTTCAACGTTCCAAAACTACCATACTGTTGTGAGAGACGCCGTAGTGGAGGGCTCCAGAAATTTCGACCACATGGAGTTCTTTAACGTGCACCCAAATCTGAGCACATGGGCCTAAAACATTTTCGCCTCCATCGAAAATGCACCGCCGCAGCCGGGATTCGATCCCGTGACCTGCGGGTCAGCAGCCGAGTATAGTCACTATAGACCACCGCGGCGGGGCGCGTTCAATAACAGAAGGCAGTGAAATGTGGCAACGTAAAATGATAAGAGAACTGGATGAGATTGCCGGATCAGAAACGGCTGATCGCCAACAAGCCCACGATCGAGAGAGCATCGGTGATTGAAAAACGGCGCATAGGAACGCGATCATGCATGGGCGACATTCTTTTCGGACTCATCGGCGCCGAGTTTGTCGCGCACAACGCCGCCATCGGAATCTAAAACTCATAGCAGTCTCCGCTTGAATATAACATCAAAGAGCCAGCGTAAAAGATGACCAAGTCCTTAACCAATACAACTAACATCGTAAAGCAGCTGCTAGTCGGGCGCACGTGTCACAGGTGTTGTGACGTCAGGGGGGAACACGTCCGATTTCAATTATTAGTTTCATTATTTGTCGCTATTCTAGATTTTAATTAATTCGGTCGTCTCCTGGTGCAATGAATGCTTGGCGTCATGCCTATAGTATACGTTAGGGGAAGTTCGCCGCGATTAAAAAAAAAACATGCATGATTCTACGATGACCGCGCGTTTGAGAAATCCCTGTTTGGGGTTGGTGTTGGGTGCGATTAGTCCGGCTTGAATGTTTGCGCCGTTTCCGAGCGAGACGAGTGCCTATATAGGTCATTTGGCTGCAGTGTGAGGCGCCACAACAAGATTGTTCCTTCATCACCAAATAGCCCCCCGTATGCATGCAGCAGCACGTAAAAAAAAAAGAAGAAAAGGACGAGACGAACCGGTCCCGGTGATATGTGGTCTTACCTTTGCATCACGCCTAAAGCATTACATCGTTGCCGGCTCCTCCTTAGGCGCTAATGAACCACAACCAGGACTGGACTTGACTTTCTCCATGCTGCCTGACTAGCGCAATCTGTCAGCGGGCTCAGAACACGCATGAAAGAAGAAAAACATGCGGAGGACCAATTACGGACGAGAGAAATCGCCTACGTGGTGATACGCCGCCGTATTTGATTTCATTCTCACCACTTATTTTTCGTGGAACGATGCGATACTTGCTTTGCTTTTTCCCCTGTATAGCTGTGAAGGCGCCGGTGGAGAAATCTTCGCGGTTCTTCGCCTATACTGAAGCTGCCTCTGACGTTCCAGACTGGCCACACTATATTTCGTTACAGCTCATAAGGTTTTCCTGTGAAAAGCCAAGCTACCCTAAAAAAAGTACGACGGGTCCCCACGTGGTGCGACGGAACCTATAACACAATTATTGAGATGAGTGTCATGAAGCCGATATATCGGCGTATGCAGTCGCACGTATTATGTTGCGTCATAACTTCTTCTGCAATTGCATGAATAAACAACAAGATCAACATAAGTTTTGGAGAAATGAGGCCACAAATAGAAGCCCGGCTAACCTCAGACAAGGTCATATAAATAGCTATAACTAATATGTGGTTATGCGCCCTGTGAGGGGTTCAGTCGTATGTACTTTTCTGATGCAGTGCCTGTGTAATAAGAAAACAAAATAACTAAAACTTGAAATAAACCACTGCAGAGTTAGCTCCCAATAGATGAGAAGCCTTCAGTATATTGCCTAAAGGAGAACGTACCGTACAGTGCGGCGGAAGGACAATTGAACGCCTTTGGCTTCGAAGTCAAGTCGTGCTATACTTGGAAATCGCACATTCGTTTAAGTAGTTTTATGTCCTTGAACAAGCCTTTTGTTCACAAAATGTAAGGTGCCTTGACTGCATGCCTTGTGCGCCGACGAGCGAGTGTTCTAGCAGCGCTTGTGGTGCAGTCACGCCCGGCTCAGTAAATTCAATGCCCCCCCCCCCCCCGCCCACTTTCTTTAAAACCTTAGATGAGCCAGTCGTTCCTCTAAATAATATAATTGTTGAGATTTAATGTCCCGAAACCACCACATCATTATGATAGATGTGGTAGTTGAGGGCTCCGAAAATTTCGACTGCTTGGGGTTTTTTATCACGCACCGAAATCTAAGCACACGGACCTCAAGCACATTCGCCATACGAAAATGCAGCCACCGAGGCCGGGCTTCGATCCAGCGATCTGCGGCTCAGTATCGTTCCTCTTCTAGTCCTCGCTTTCTGTCGCGCTATTATTCGTTCAAGATGAAAGATAAAAATCACCACCACGTGATGTTGTGACGTCATCGTGTAGTCACAATGACGGCACATATCGTCGCTTGGACAAGAGTAGGCCCCCCGCTGATGCAATCAAAATCCACTTATGTGCACAATTTGAGCTTGTTTTTCAGGAACCGGATAAAAATAGCATGGTCATCAAACTGAATGTTTCAAATAGCTTTGTTATATCATTTTGGCGTCATTATCGTTACGTCGTAGGAATTCTAATTAACATTTTTACTTTCATATGGCTGAATGAGCGAAGCTTAAAGTGTTGAAGCCACGTTTGTTGTAGACTGGACGCACCAAAGCGAGGTGTATAAAAGTGTTCAAGGTAGTTGAATAAGTATAGTTGACTTTCTTATCTGACGACCGGTCGAATATGAAAGAAACCAGCCTTCATAATAGATGCGAATGTGATAATGCAGAGATGGCTGATAAATGCAGAGATGGCGTGGTAGATTAAGGCTCACTGTGACTGCTGATTATTGGTCGTCATAGGAGAATTTAACCATTCCTGAAATTCCCTGCAATATCACAAAGATTCCCATTTTCCCTTTGACTCGAAATGAAAGGTGAATATTTCCCAGAAAAGGGAAAATTTCCTGCACGGGACATCACTGAGGTGATAAGTGAAAGCAGGAAAGGGCTAGTGGAGAGGGTGGTGAACGGCTGGATCGGGCGAATCTGGCTGGCATTGATAAAATAGATTAGGCGTTGAACCAAACATGCAAACATAACCCTGAACTTAAGCGATGACGTGACAGGCACCACTGAGCAAAGGTATGGGCCAAGCTTGGCGCACCCCTCGTATGATTAAAGGGGCAGCCGCCGCCCCTGCACGCCCTCTACTCTCCCTGTTCGGACGCCCATGGTTGCGACCATGCAGGATGTGTGGGACGTCCGTACGCTGTTGGCTACCATGTTATTCTCTGTAGTCTACCCTAATCACGACTGAGCCAAGAATCGACACTAAGGAAACTTAGCCGTCAGTGGGGATTACTCAGAGCTTTAAAAAATGACAAATTCCGCATAAAAGACATTTGGGTCCAAATGACAAGATAGGCATCAGTATTTCAATATTGCGACAAAAACAAAGTATATTTTCAATCAATATACTACAAACATCTCACACACATCCACACTTGACTGGTTAAATCAGAATACAACTCAGATGGGTTTTAACAGCAGTATGGAAACAATCAATTTGCACCCACTTACTTGAAACACGAGCCATCGAGAATACTCATGAACAATGCGTCCTTAATATCACGGGCTTCGCGAGTCCCTTTGCGTATACACTGCAGTGCTGACGAGTGGTTCCCTTTCGGCAGTCAGTGATCTCACATGTCTCGTCTCGGTGGCAATGCCTTTAAAACTCTTCTTTGGTATATACTCGCACGGGGTCATCTCGCAGTGTTCCCTACTGCCTGACGGCACAGTAAAAAAAAAAAATCCCAGTTTGGAACTATACCAAGGGATACTCATATATCCTAATTTCTTTCAGGCTCCACACTTCCTCACGTTCAGACCTTTACGCACTGTTCACATCCTCAAACTCTCGTTCATACTCACGTGTACTTACACTCGACGCGACTCACTCACGTTAATACTCACGCTTAGTCACACTCACGAGTACTCATTAACATTCGTACTCACGCCCGCTCACACTCATCGACACTCGCGCCGCACGTTTCAGCTTTCGCTGGTTAACTATAACTATTTGTACGGAGTGCTTGGGCGGTGATTGTTTTTCATGCAATGCCGTCTTATGGCTGATTAGTAAGGTATGTCGGACTATACTTGGGCATGCTGTCCAACTACTCCTCATAAGAAAAAGTTTTAGTCAAATAAGTGTGAACTATTTGCGATCGCCATTGCTGAGGCTGCATAATGCTCAACGCGTATCCCAGTGCCGTTTAGCCTGCATGCAATAGTCACTTGAGATGTTGCCTTCGCTTTAAACTTGTCTGTACTTTTCATGAAGCCTTTATTTTGCAAATACATGCTACCGCATGCCAAACGCGCAGACAGCGGTTACTCAATAACGAGCTCGTATGCAGGAAGAAACGAACTATGGAAGAGCAGGATGCCACGTAGCCAGTCATAATTACCAAGCGAACTCCCCCTGCATCATTTTCCTCGCGTTATATTCCGCACTATCGGCCCAAATGTGAACCCCCGAAAGAACGTGGATTGGCTTTGCCTGCGCTGCGCGCACACTCTCCTTTGGCGACCAAGAGTTTGGGTGACAACTTCTCTATTTTTTTTTAATCAATCATGTTGCCCATGCAGTTTCAGAATTTTTTCTTGCTCTTTCGTGCGAGATTGTGGGGGACATTCTTGCGTGGGGGCAAAAAAGACAGGAGACTCTGACATGACAAAAAAAAAAAAGACTAATGTCACTCCTTGTCAGAACCTCACAGAGCTTGCGCGAAGCGTAATGGGGGCGAGATTTGTTTGTAATGCGACAGCTTCACCTTCGGCCGCAAAACCGAGTGAATGAACGGACGTTTTTTTGTGGTTGTGCGGAACGCCGTGAATGCAGCGGCGCCTGCATGTCGCCGACGATCTCGTTCGTGCCAGCCGGCGCATCGTGAGAGTCGTCAAAGTGCGCGCTTGTCCACTTCGATTTGGCGGGGAGGGCTCCTTCGATTCGCGGCCAGCGAGTCCGGTTTTGTTGATTTTAACAGCCTATAGAGTGGCAGCAGTGTCGGGGGTGAGGGCAACGCGTTTTCATTTCGAACATCCTGTGGGAACGACCTCCATGTAAACACCGCCGACACGACACGGCGCACGCAAACAAAAGGAAAGCAGCCGGATCATCTCGCTTTCGCCATCGCCCCGTGGGCGCGCCGACGAAGGGTACGGCGTCGAGTGACGTCACCGCTCACGCTGAAGACTCCCCTCCTGCGGTATCCCTCCCCCTCTTGTGCACTACAACCGAGAACTGGTCCGTCCGGTTGCCGCTGCCGATCCTGTTGCACGCCAATCTACGGCTCGAAACACACTCAGTCGCGCAGAACTCATGCGCACAGGTGCCCTGTTCCCCCGAGATCACCGCATTCTACATCACTCGAGTATGGTGCGTGTCGTAGCATTCAGTGGTCCATATTTCTCATTAGTTGAGGAGGAGGGGTTAAGGAAGGCAGCTACGCTCATACCTCTGGCACACGGCCGCCACCAAACTCTGTTAAACTCCGTCAACGTAAATCTTCCCAAGGGAGTTCGACGGAGATGGAGTGGTGGCAGTGTCATGCGGCAATGACAAGGTTGTAATAGTTGCCTCGGGGGGTTCAGCCGGCGCCGTTTGATTTTCGCAAAAGTATCCTGAGTGCATCTCCAGTTGCTTTTTTTGTGAATCTTCGTTATGTGGTTAAAAAAACACACACTATTAAGTAGGTCTGAAGCGAACAAAGCATTAAAATGTATTTTTAAATGAAAACACATTCACTAAATGTAGCGATGCTGGCAGTGACGCTGGCCACCTTGTACCAAACGCTATGTTTGTTTACAATTGCACCGTGTTCGACAAACAGTTGTTTGTATACGGAAGTCCTGGCGTTTCCTTGCTCGCGAGCGCACATTTTGCCTTCTGTATTCTGTGCTGTGTCTTCAGCAGGGGACGATGATGCAGCGCTGTCAGTCATTCCTTTCATGGGCAAACGCAAACACGGGGACAAAAACAACCGCACGCACGGACGCAATATCCCGGCCCGACTCGCGAGGCATGGTGAGGAGGGCATCGGTGTGGAGAGTGTATACCCTCCGGCGGGCGTATACACATGTGATGAAACACATGTTCTGAATGAGTACTGTAACGGAAGAACGTTTAATATTGCCAAAATGTGTTATTGTTTTCGCTGCGGCAATTTAGCGCTTGAAATTTTTTTCTGGCCAGCTGACTATTTGGGACGAAAGTATACCTCAGTCTGCTGCAAAGGAAGATCGCCGAACTTTCTTTGCAAAATGCTCCGTTTACCTTCGTTTGCGTCCGTGTGACACGGACCGCGTCTCCCTAGTCCTAAGGACGAGGGAGTTAAATGGTGTTCGAGGGTGCCCGTGTGACAGGGGTATCATTGAGCCCAAGCAAAAAGCGCGGAATCAAGGAAGAGGCCGTGCTAATGGCGTTACATGACCTAACTGTTGTAAATATACATTCAGTAATATGATGCACACAACACAGGAGTTATACCTAGCAAATCGATCCGGAAGTCATAGCTTGGCTAAAGATGTTATGCCTATACAGTGCGACGACAAATGCCGCACTGTCATTTTTATCTTTGGCGTTGTTGCCGAATTTAGTCCTATGCGCACATGATAACGTAGTTGCAGTGCCATAATTTCTTGTGTCGACATGTTTCCCTCTTACGTCACCACGGTCAGTTGCCAACAGCTGTTGAACCAGTATGTCGTTTCACCTCAGTGACGGCCGCAAGAATTATATGGCGGCATTATCGGCAAAGCAAACACTTTTTTGTTGTTGATGATAAACGAAAAAAAAAACCTATTTAAAGCACCACATTACGTCATATACAAATACTTCCTGTCAAACGGCTATGTTTTAAGATTTCTTTTATGCATGTAAGTAAGTGTCGTGTTTTTTTTTTGAAGTTCGTGCGTCTGTTTTGCGGGAAGTATGTAGAAGCAATGTTGATGATGATATGTGGGGTTTAACGTCCCAAAACAACTATATGATTATTAGAGACGCCGTAGTGGAGGGCTCCGGAAATTTCGACCACCTGGAGTTCTTTAACGCGCCCTAATTTGAGCACACGGGCCTACAGAATTTCCGAGAGAAACAATGTTTGCTATAGTGGAATGTCCATTATTACTCTGTTAGCAAGGACATTCTGTTGACGTAAATATTGCACTTTTATGCAGGAGAGAAAACTCAGTTTAATAATGCCATAATATAGTAATAATATATTCTATATGTGAAAAAGAAAGAAACAAACAAACAGGCTCGTAAATTCACAAAGTGAATAATTGCATAAGCAAATGATACAAAAATGTCATATACAGATTTCCGCGCCAAGTAACATTCAGGATCACCACTAGAACTATAAAACGACAGAACTTTGGGAGGACCCCCGCCGCGGTGGTCTAGTGGCTAAGGTACTCGGCTGCTGACCCGCAGGTCGCGGGGTCGAATCCCGGCTTCGGCGGCTGCATTTTCAACGGAGGCGAAAATGGTGTAGGCCCGTGTGCTCAGAATTGGGCGCACGCTAAAGAACCCCAGGTGGTCGAAATTTTCGGAGCCCTCCACTACGGCGTCTCTCATAATCAGATGGTGGTTTTGGGACGTCATATCAATCAATCAACTTTGGAAGGACAGTAACGAAAGAGGGCATGGGGCAGCAAATGAAAGACAAGCACCACAGCTTGTTTCTCACTTTTGCAAGTGCAGCTTCTTAGATTCGGGAATTTCGGTGCGACGTCGTATACGCGAAAAAATGCGGCGCCGGCGAGCGTGCTGATATACGGTCCCGGTTGATGGTCCGGTCACATGCGCACTTGCATCAATCGAATATTTTATCGGGAGCAAATGACGCTGTTGCCGAAACAGAGAGACACCGGTTCAGCTGCCGGTCCTCATGTGGAGTACGATTGGTTCAAAAGGCGAGAGTCGCAGGAGAAGGAACGACACACACCGGCAGCTAAGTACATGCAGCGGCGCGCAATGTGGTCAGCGTCAAAACCACAGCACCTGCAACGACATTCTTGGGTGGATATTTTGTTTCGCTGAAAAGCACCCGAAAAAACAGAAACGCCATAAGATAACGTATATCGCCTAGATATACTGTGAATTTGGACGCCAATTGATTTGCTCGCTTTCTAGAAAATTGATGAGCCAACAACGGCTCATGTATACCATCTCGTGCAGCGCTGATACGTTTCCCTTGAACGTTGTGTGTTTAATCGGTAAAGGGGGAACACTATTCCACTCCGCTGTGATGCAGCGAGGCGCCGCTACAGGACGAGACGCCTGTATTCAACGTGGTCCTGAGGCCATCTTAATGAAAAGTGATGTCTGGCTTCGGAGTAAGCGTTAAGTGACTTCGAGAACCAAGTGGAAATAAACACTTCTATCAAATAAAGACACCATAGTGTCTTTATTTACGCGAGGTCACGACATAAATTATAGCAATATGTTAATCACAAATTGCATAGACTGAAACAATTCGTGTGCGCGTTCTTTCTTGTTTTCTTTCTTTTTACACGGCACCCAACTGAGCAAAGCGCCACCGGGTAACTGCTGACGATGATGTTATTGTTGAGGGAAAGAGAGAGATGTTATGCGAAATGATTGTTCAGAATCACTGCGATGCACAACGAATAGCGTTGAGCACCATGGTAGTCGCTTTTATCAAAGTTTACTGAGTCGTGATTGAGTGTTGAGTGGAAAGACCTGCTGCAATGCGGGGGTCAAGCATAAAGTTGCTTTTATAGAGAAGATATCAGATTATGCGGACGAACACACCGTGTTGGGGCCTTTAACTTAATTAGGTTTGGTTTGGCTGTTTTCTGGCCCCAAAAAACCTGGAATGGAAATAATTTCAAAAGTATTGGTCGGAATACGGAAAGTTTATGTGTAAGGGCGTCGTTTCCTTCACTTTTGGGCGTGCTATCTGGAGCGGGCTATCTATGCATTTCTTACATTTGTACCAGGAAACATTGTGCGTACATTCTTTCTTCACCATGGATTTCTGCAGTCCGCTTAGCTTCAAAGTGCATGGCACAATGGTGTTTTTATTATTTTTTTCGCGTTAATTGCTCGCGGCAGTATACCTAGAAACGGGTCTGCCCACCTAATTGCTCCCGAAGCTACACAGTCTTGTGTGGCCTGTAAAACTTCGGCTCGGGCAAAAAAAAAAGAAAGACAACTAGACGTATAGCCGTAAGAGAGCAACACATAATTAGTTCGTGCTATTAACGTGGTCTAATAACGATACTAAGAATATTCGTATCGTGGCAAACGAAGTAAAAGGTTATAGTAACTATTTTTTTAAACCCGCCTCTCAATATTCGCGGTTGAGAATGCATGTGCGATTAATGGCCGTGGTCCTTAATGACTGGTCATGTGTGTCTATCGTGGTGTTCCGAACCGCCATGCAATGGAAAGGGCGAACGTGCGTGGCAAAAATATGAAGGCAACAGACAATGAGGCGTTGGGAAACACAGAGGAAATAAACTGCGATTTTGAGTGAAATGCATGAACGATAAAAGAAAAAAAAACGTAAGTGAACAAGAAAAGCAACTTGACATTGTGACTAGTACATTGTGCGCGTATACAAGAAAGCTCGGCTCCTGCAAGTATATTTTTGTTCTGCTTTCACTTATGCGTTTACTATCGTTTTCGCATTATAGGGAAAACCAAAATCAACATCTCCCTTAATTTTTTTTGGCTTTGTTGCCAGTTCGTTTGGGAACAGATAAAAAGGAACAGAAAAAAAGAAGAAAAAAACGAGATGAAAAGTAAAAAAAGGGGGTCGGGTGTCTCTTTGCTTTAGTTATATTGTACCGAACGCGTTTAGGAGCTTCTTAGAAGACCTGAAATGCTAAGCATAGCCCGCTTCTTTAACGGTCACGATGAACGAAATTGAAGCGCACACATTTGTATACCATGCCACCTTAACGATCGATTATTGCGAGGCGTTCACATAACCTAATGTTACAGCGAGAAAACAAAAGCACAATTCAGCAAGAGCGCGACGTAACAGACGTATACTGAACATGGTCGTTACACACACACACACACACACACACGCACACACACACACACACACACACACACACGCACACGCACACACACACACACACACACACACACACACACACACACACACACACGGAATTTCCAGACCCTAATGGTTAATCGGTTCGCGCATATAACCTAATATTGCGATTAATAGTTATAAAGCCAACAGGCTTCGGCGTAATCTTTGGAAACTCTGAAAGTACTTCAGCCACTCCAAGAACGCCTGTAGGATCTCCCGGACAGAAATACGACCACTCTTAGTGCTTTCAAGAAGCACGCAGCTCGCATGGCAGGAAATTTGACACTCACCCGATAAGCCAGCGCTGCAGTGGGGGGCGACATTTATCGAGTTAGCCTTTACTTCTTTAGCCTTTGTCTTTTGTCGGATGCGTCTGCTTCACGAACCTGCGAATGTCACACCTGCAGCACGTATGCAGCGCAATGCGAATGCTGGTGGAGCGAATGAAGCAAGCAGCGCACGTGCTCCAGCACTTCAGGCAGCTCATCTCGATGAATGCTGTGGCGCATGCAGCACGAGATGGCGGAAAAACTCTCAGCGCCCAGACCACGTAGTACTGCTTGCTTATCATCGCGAAGCGGTTCTGGCGTATGTGGTTAGACTTGTATGCCTGAAAACTGAAAGATATCTGAGTCAATATCAGATATACGTGCATGGAACCACTTACGTGGTATTCAGGCATAACTATATGGGCCGATTTTCTGGCTCATAAATACTATTCACAATCAGAGAAACGTCACCAACAGTGTTGTAACCGTCTGCCTAACCAGCTCATATGCTACATGAGCCTTTGCCAATGGCATCGGGATGTGTATAGCTGCATAAAACTGTACAGTATCAAACATTCCTGAGGTCACTGAAGTACCGCAGGTAGGTATGCATGAGGGTACAATGAATGCCTGTTTTATCGGTCTGAGGCCTCAACCACACAGGTGGTCGAGTCTCATTTCGATGCAGGCAGGTGTGTTAGAGCTTCGCTGGCGTGAGTACACATGTCAGGCGAATGTAAAAAAAAATTAACTTTAACCGCACAAAACTGCAAGTTAGTTGTAGTAGACATCTTGTCGAATGACTTCGGATTAGCTTTGGGCATTTGGGAATTATTTATACTGTCGGCAAATGTCATAGTAAGTGATTATAGCTATTTCATAAGCGCGTTATAGGTCACATAAATTGACGTGTGTAGTCGATTCTTTCTTCTTTCAGTGTAGTTGTTGCTGACTCTTGTAGGGCGATGCTTCACTTTTACGTTGATTGCTGATTTTAGTTTTGCCATCTTTGTTTTGGATCCTCTTGTTACCATCACTTACACGAGATTATTTTATTCGCTTAACAGGTTCTTCGTTGGGTCAGTTTGTCTTGTAAGGCTTTCACTAAGGTGTTAAGAGCTGCATAGAATATTCCATGTCTTACCTGATGGTATTGGTTGGCAAACTCACTCAAACTCAGCTAGACTAAGTCAGATCGGGTAGTGAGTTAGTCCGAGAGAGTCCGGTTGAGGCATATATTGGGAAGTCGGAGTGAGAGTGAGCCCTAGCCGTAAAATATATTTCTTCTTGAGTGAAGCTGAGTGGGCTCCACTTCTATGTCCGACCTTTGGTTCTATTTACTCATCTCAAGAATTACTAATAGCTTTATATCGTCTTACGTTGATATTCAAGTCTATTCGCAGAAATCTCAACGCAGTATAACGTTCAAGCGCTACCCTAATATTTATTAGTCAGTGGCGCGTGCTTGGAGGAGAGGGGGGTTTGCATGACATCTCCCTGCAAACTCTTTCACGGCAACATAATCATAAAGATATCTCGTGTGAGTTCAGCATTTCATAAAAATATCCCTACTGGATTGAAATGACAGATAGCTCGTATTTGAAGATGGAAGATCACAAGGGGTATCGTTAGGCACCGATTGTGCGGTATATTGGCGTTAAAGAGCATTGATATTATGATCGAGAGAACTCACTCGGACGGATCAGACTCCAGTCAAGCCGTGAGTCCGGCAGAGTAATATATGTCAGTGAGTATCAGTCCAAGCGTCGAGAAAAAAAAAAGTGAGTCTGAGCCCGAGTGGGTACGGTTGAAAAGACTTTGATGAGCCTGAGTGAGTCCCCAGAGCAAAATATATTTTTTTCTTTAAGTGCCCCTGAGTGCGCTCTAGTTTTTTTGCTGACATATGCCTGATGGTGTTTCTATCTTATGAGACACATTTAGTCTGCAGAAATATTCTCCGTGATTATCGGCATGTGCATTTGTGACGATGTGGTCACGTGATCAGGCTCTTGCATGAAAAATGCTGGTGTTTTTCCAGAATAAAGAAAAAATGTGTCGGTGTGCGCACGTGGTGTGTTGCTCCTTCCTTCCGCCTGTATTGGTGGTTCACGCGCAGTTTTGTCCTCACTCAAAATATACACAACTAGCTCTCAAGGACGTCCTACTCAACAATTACAAAGCGAAAGGTATTACTGAATGCAGTTTGTGGTACACAGTCGAGACAAGAGTATTGCAATGTGCTAATCGGGTCGTGATTTTTGTTTTTTCAGTAACCTTTATGTACGAAACATCCGTTCCGTGCGGTGTGTGCCTCTTCGGTACCATCTGGGTGCGAGGAGTCGCATATCTAGGAACATGCAACTTTATCGCGGTCGCTTGTACACGGTGCAAGCAGGCGTGCGCCTGTGTGCACCTTGTGTAAAAAAAAACTTCACTTGCGATGGGTGGAAGTGTCGACGCGGTAGCACCTTCATTCGCAGTGACAGAGCTCCCGATAACGTCTGCTCATTGAATGACAACAAACGAAACAAGCAAAAAAAAAAGGCGTCTTCGTCGATGCTTGGCACAAAGCTGCAGCTGGACGACGCTGATGACGTCAATGCACTTTTCCTCACTCCCAGTGCTGCCACATGCTGACGTGCGCTTCGAGCAGCGCGCCTTGACGTCGTCCCAGCGGCCGCCTAATGCGGACTCGGGGGGTCAGCGCGCGCGGTGTATATTCGCCCGGAGAGCAGCGGCACAGCAGCAGCAGCAGAGAACGGAAGCGCGTCTATCGCGCCGCGCACTCATTTTGTGTTGTTTCTTCCTGCGGAGCCCGTCGGTCGGAAGGGATGCTATCGGAGTCAGTCAGGCGGGCAGGGGCGAATCTCCCAGTCGGGCGCCCTTATCGGCTTTTTTCTTCTCCCCCCCCCCCCTCGCCCCATCCGCCCGGCCTGGCTTCTAAATTATGTCTCGCGTGCCTTATCTAATCTGCTCCGCAGACTCGGTGCTCGTGCATATAGATTTAGATTGCAGCCTCTGCTTTTTGGGTTCTTTGGCTTCGCCTGATGGATCGTTATCTTCTCTTGGCCGCCCGTGCGTCCCGAGTCGAGCCCTGGTGTCCTCTATGGCTGCCATCCGCCCCCCTTGCCAGGTTTATTCCCCGGCGGCCTTTCGTGCCACCCTGTTGTTGTTCTCGGTGGCGCCTCTTTTATTATTCATTCTCTCGTGCATGGATTTCCCTTCGCCTGTCTCGCATTTTGGCATCATCTCTCGACCCTCTCAGATGGCGTCGTCGCGGTGTCGATTTTATTTTCGCCCATACAGCGCGTGCTGGTTTTGTTCGCCGTCGTACGTGCCGCTCGGTTATTTTTCTCTGCCGGATGGCACGACCGGTTTCCCTCGGCTTCGACGCCCACCCTTGCTCGGGCGGCGGCCGTAGCGGGCGCGAACGCGGGCTCGCTTCCCTCCTTTGGTGGCTTTTCGGATCGCATTTCCGTTCTTCTATCTCGTTCCCTTTCCAGGTATGCTGGCGGGCTCAGCCGTGTTATTTGAATAGCGGCTCTTCATGGCAGCACTACGTCACGTTTGACAGGCCGGAACGCATTCCGTTTCTCTACGTTTTCGGCGCAGCGTGTTGCTTGGTTCACGCGGCGCACCGAAACCGCCAGCGGGAAGCGAAGACGCGTGGGCGAGCTGCTCGTATAGTGTGTGCGCATCGGCACGCCGTAGCCGGTAGCTTGAGTCGCAAATATTTGCGTGTTGTGCAGGCCAGAGTGTCTCGTGATGTCACACGCCCTTGAACAGAGACATGAAAAGTATGCGCTCCTATGGTTAGAGTCCTTGCACCGGTTCAGCGTGAAAAGTTTGAAATATTACTTTCGTTGTTAGAGGGTCGCTAACGAGAAAGTGCAACTTGGTTTACAATTACTAACTGCACTCTGAGAGCTGTAATGACACATGTTTGACGTAAGTCCATTATTAGCGGAGAAAATCAAGGTTGAAGGTTCATTTTTAAATTTTGCGCTTAAATTTTTGTCTGTGACGCCAAAATTTTCAAGTTGTATTTTTCATATTTTTATGACATTGGCTAGGTCAAATTTTCTGAAACTTAGTGTGCTAGGTCTACGGCACCAACAGATCACTATGTACTCAGTTTTTTAGATTACAAGCTACGCAGGTCCCAGTAGATGCCTTAAAAATCTATGACGTCACGGTTTTTGGTGCGGCAATCTTAAGGTGGGGTCTCCACCCGGATTTTCTTTTCGCGCGTTTGCTCAGCGTCGTGTCGTGGTAAGAGTGACATTTGCAAGATTGGAAGTTTGTATTTTACGAACACGCGGAAAATCGCCTTGCTCTTTAGTGTCCCTTTGACGTATGTGTCGCTTTGCTTATGATTTTTCGTATAATGTAGAATCTGCCGTAATATTTCTCTGCACACTAAACGTTGTTTCACAATGTTCCTTTTAAAGACGTCTCTGTCGGAGCGCTGAACGAAAATGTAAAGAAGTATGTAAAGGGACAAAAAAATGTCCCAATTCCACGATCTCAGTGGAGGCGGGCAGCGTGGACGAGCCACTGACAGTGCGCGTCGCTCGGATCAGAAGTGTTACACGTCCGTGGAACGGTGTTTTCGGGTGTGCAAGTCCATTTTGCTTCAGTTGCAAAATATACTAATACCGAGGAAGAGGAACATGGTCGCTTTTGTAATGGAAATGCTAGCTTCGCAGGTGACAAACCGCACTACTTGCAAGTGTGTGCCTCGACAACTTCGCTCGCTCCCTTTCGGAAAGAAGGGGGGCCAGCGAACCTGCCCGCTTTGTGCTAGCCACTGAAGGATGCAGTGGTCAGGCTGGACTTCCAAAGTTTTTCTTCGTCGCAACCTTCCTTCTAATCATCACCTTCTCTATCCTTTCTAGCATGCCAGAAAATGTATTCAGGCTGACCTCTCAGCTTTTTTGCCACAATAAACATTTCTCTCTCTCCTTCTAAGTGAAGTTCATCCTTCATAATGTTTGGTGCTACATAATGATACTTTTCTTCGACGGACTTGTCATTCGGGTTAAAGGCGAATAACTTTCTCTGGTGCTATATCGTCCTGTTTAGACAAGTGAGCTTTGTCCCAGCTGTGCTCCAAATTTACCAACTGCGTGAGCTGTCTGTGCGATAATTCCGTCGATGTCATCAATAAAACTGGAAACCCTGCAATATGTTTGGCGCAGCTGCTGTGCATATCAAATCGCATTGCACGAAAATAACGATTCCCGCTGCGGTGCATCATTCGCGCCTTGACAGCGCGTGCGCCAGGGACACTGCGCGCGATCACTGTTGCTGTTGATTCGCGATTTCGTGCGCTCAAGATGGCTGCACCTGGCTTCCGCCGGCTTTCTCGCGACCAGTTTCATTTAGGTTAGTTTGGGTCGCTCCCCCAGGCATTCTGCTGTGCCGCTACAGAGTTCATCCGCGTGCAAGAGGAGAGATCGCGCGTTCTTTCCAAAGCCTCCTCCGCCCGCATGGACCGGTCTTACTGCTGTTTCGGTCAACCGCTCCGGATCTCGCTATACACTGTCATTTGGTAGCGCGGTCTGCGGGGTGAGTTAGTAAACCATTTTAACACGGTGGTGAGTAAAGAAGCGATGGCACAAAGGGAGGGATACAAACCACGGCGGCTGTCGTTTTGTCAAACATGGTAACACGTAACCTGTCACACAGTAGCACGGTAACCTGATTGTCACCTGTGAAACACGGTAACGGTCATTCAGAAGCCTTTTAAGTCACGTGTAGCGACTCTTGAGATTATTGCACCTATGTGGGCTTGGGAATTCTTAAATAAAATATTCTTTCGTTATGCAAAAAATTGTATTGAAACGGAGTAAATCACGGATAATCTGACCATAGTTGGGGTGTGGTACAGCTGAACTGAGATAAGGCTGTAGATGATCATCAACTGAATACGACTGTCTCTCTGTTCATTGTTACAAGAATATGTATGACTATGTCGTATATAATCATGAGAGCTAACAGAGAGTTCTCATTATAATTGTGTCTAACAAAGAAAATGAGCCCTGCGGTGGTCTAGTGGCTAAGGTACTCGGCTGCTGACCCGCAGGTCGCGGGTTCAAATCCCGGCTGCGGCGGCTGCATTTCCGATGGAGGCGGAAATGTTGTAGGCCTGTGTGCTCAGATTTGGGAACACTTTATAAAGAACCCCAGGTGGTCGAAATTTCCGGAGCCCTCCACTACGGCATCTCTCATAATCATATGGTGGTTTTGGGACGTTAAACCCCACAAATCAATCAGAAAATGAGCCCTTAATTTTACACTTATTTCATTTATGTAGTATGCATGTAAATGTTTTGATGGTGCTTTATGATGAGTTCGTACATTTACGACGAGTACTAGTTTCTGCGTACCTGTGTAGACAGAAGGCGCGGCCGGTTGTCAACCACATATGGCCTCATCCCGTTGGCTGCCACACATGCTACGAAGGCGAAAGGAGTAAACATTAGCCACAATTTTGATTTGAAAAAGTTTTAGAGGCCAAATCCGACAAGTTTTATTATAATTTCTGAGGCCGGCCGGAACGGCTAAGATACCAAAATGATGTTTTGAGCTTGTGATGTCACATATACCGGCGAGTCGATTTCGACTTGAAATATAATGGCGCTTTACTTCTCAAATTATGTACCGATAAGCTTTGTAACGACACGAAGAATCACAGAGCTAACACGGTCGACCTTACTGTTTACTTCAGTTCTTCCTCCATCTCCAGGAACTGAACACTTATATCTTCTTTTCTGTCTTCTTCCTTACAAGCTTTGCGCGGAGTGCATTAAAATAGGAAAGTTATAACTTGAAAAACGTATACCATTTGTTGGAATTCAGCGCTGTGTTCGCGTCGCTTTTCGTCCTTGTCGTTTTATGCGCTAAAAAGTTAGGCAGGAAAGTTACCATTGTTAACTGTTCAATGCGGATCTTTTAAGATGCTGCCTGCACCTTGGCCACGGCTCCGTACGTCCAACTCTATTTAGAAGCGTGGTGTTATGGCCATGGCGGACCGAAAACTTTGGACTGATTACGTGGCGAACACACTGCATTTTGAGTCCGAAACGCTGATGTTTCGGATGTGGCCAGGATACTTCAAAAAGGCTATTTATTATAAAACACATTAGCGATAAGCGTTCGAAACATGTAATTATATGTGCTCATCTGCTTTCCGTTCGTTTTATCTTCGTATGACGGGACACGTTGGGATACCGTTCCGATATTTTCGAACTTTCCGGGATAAAAATTCATTGCGTTTTCCTTCAATATTGCTGGCAATCTTATATCTCTGTGAATGTAGCTCGTCCGCCGATGCATGTTCACACAGGAGATCCCGTGCAGGTTCGTAGCCAGAAATGTTTTTCAGTGCGAGGGAGGGGGGGGGGGTACCTATTTAGTCTGCAGTGGGGCACGGGCTGGCAGATGTGGTGGAGTGACACTTTGGGCTGTGTTTACCATGGCAAAAAACAATTAAGGTTAGAGGCGGGGGACAAGGGCCCAGTGTGTCACCCCCTATCTACGCCAATGCTCGCTTGCAGTCCAGTTGTTTTCAAGCAGCGCATTGCCCTTTATGGGCCCTTGGTAAAGCTATACGCCTGTGCCAATGAATGGAATGTGGCGCAGAATGTATATTACTCATAGTTCGTTGCATTCGCAAGATCCGCGTGCAGAATGCCATTTCGATGAATATATGTACGTGTTCTGAAATGGGACGTACAACCCCACGTGACACACTATATAAGGTTGCGTGCGATCGAACATACACAATTAGCGCTGACTTAAACTACTACAGACAAACTTCATTATAACCGGTTATAGCGAAATGTTGCACACAATTAAGTTATAATTGACTTTCCCATTAGGACACATGCACATTGAGCCTTGTTTTAATAGTTTTAACAAAGTCAGATCGGTTTGTCAATGGATATTTCACCTTGCACCGTCCTCACTGTTCTAGCCCCTCCCACCCCCACCCCCCGACCTCCTCTACCAACGGGCTTCTGTGTTGCGAGATGCTCCTTCATGACGGACATGACATGCTCTTCGCTCTTCCTATTTGACTGCGTCGCCGTTTCCTCTGATTTTGCCGGTATCGCAGCAAATATGCCGAGCCGAAGACGACGTGGCTACATCGGAAATTCTCGGGTTGCTTTAATTAATCTCAAACGTGGCTGGATAGCATTAAAGCGGGCTGCAATGCTGTCACTTATTCAGAGAAAGGGGGGGCGCTAACGTCCCAAAACCACCATATTACTATAAGAGACACCGTAGTGGAAGGCTCCGAAAATTTTACCACCTAGGGTTCTTCAACCCTTTCAGCCCTGATTTTTTTTAACTAGCAGATATGTTTGTGTCTCGCTGATTTGGAGTTAGTACAACCTGAAGAGCACGAAAGTAGTTTTTTTCTGAGCATGCCATCAGTGTACAGGAAAAATGGCTCCATGTTCTAAATATAGGACACGTGGGCTTAGTGTTTGTAAAGTGATATATGGTGAATTTAAATACATTTATTCATTTACCTTGTTAGTGCAAGTTGTCGTTGTGAAAATAAGATACAGTAATTACGTATTAGTTAACCAGTAAAAACCATCTTTCCAGTTAACCATCTTAGAAACAACATGAACAATTACGATGGCTACTGACCTGATAGTTAAATAGTAAGGTATCATTCATTCTTTGGTTGTGGCGAGTGTCATCGTCACCAGAATCCGCCATTTTATTTTCTACTTTGCAGAGTTCAAAAGAAGACGACAAAAAATTACTACCTCTGTTTGCGCAAGTGTAGTGAGGAAAGTTCGGACACCTTTTTCAATTTCTGACTTCATTATGTCACATTTTGCGGCTAAATGTTTTCATGCTCTTTTTATAGGTCGCCAGTGCCGAAAGCGTTAACGTGAACCATAATCTGAGCACACGAGCGTAGAGCATTTCCGCCTCCATCGAAAATGCAGCCACCGCAGCTGGGATTCGATCCCGCAACCTGCGGGTGAGCAGATGAGTACCTTAGCCACAAGACCACTGCGGCGGGGCTACAGTGATCTCTTCCTTGCACGTTTAATGGTATATGTGTCCCCTTTACTGCAGTATGTCGCAATAATAGATATTATGATGTGGTTTAGGCATTCCCGAATGCGGCTTCGTTTTTACGAGGTCTCATAAATTGTGCACGCACAGCTGGGATGTCGTAATATCGTTGTTTGTTCGAAGATGCTGAACTAAGCCACTCCTGTCGGTTGTTACCACATATGCGCTCGCCAGTTTGCTTGTGGCACGACAAGGGTGTACCTTGATGGATGGCCGACGACTGCTCTCCGGGTTCGCCGAGGTCCAAGTTAGGCTCGCAAGTTACCGCATGCCATTTCAGAGATTCAATTTTATGGATGTTTTTTCCGTTTTATCTTTGCCAGCCACCTTCGGTAATGCATCACACTTGGCTAGCATCTGTTCGAGCTTGCCCCGCCGCGGTGGTGTAGTGGCTAAGGTACTCGGCTGCTGACCCGCAGGGCGCGGGTTCAAATCCCGGCTGCGGCGGCTGCATTTCCGATGGAGGCGGAAATGTTGTAGGCCCGTGTGCTCAGATTTGGGTGCACGTTAAAGAACCACAGGTGGTCTAAATTTCCGGAGCCCTCCACTACGGCGTCTCTCATAATCATATAGTGGTTTTGGGACGTTAAACGTCACATATCAATCAATCAAATCATCTGTTCGAGCTTGAAAGAATACTGTGCCCAGAGTTCTTCTTAAGCCAAACTGATGACAGTACGCGGTTATGTGAGATTGATAGAAATCCGCGTGTGCTGACTCGTCAACCGTATTGGGTGGCTCTTGCTGACGGCCTCTAATGACCGCCCTGGAAAAAAGCACCTTATATTAGCTAATTGATGAAGCTTCGGTTTCTCATTCTGGAACAAGTGACGGGTGGGCGCTTTTTTTTTCGCTCGGAAACGAAAGAAAAGAATGAGCACGTTTCTCTTCTTTCCTTTATGCTCGTCGTTTGTTTGCCCTTGGCGTTCGAAAAGGTGGCACGGCGCGCCACCCGTACACACTGCCGCATACGTGCGTGGCTTATCAATCCCGAATCGTAGAATATGATGGCTGGAATGACCGCGCCACTCGCAGGTGGATGACCGTTCATCCCTTGTGTATGCCCCGCGCGAACGCTGCTACAACTCACTGCTTTTCGAGAGCTGCCACGTGATCTAGCAGATAGCCGAGTGCTGTAGCGAACAGGTAGGTGGGGGGAGTGTGTGTAAAAGTGGGTGAATCGGGGGTGAGAAATGATGGAGAAATTCTTTAGCCGGCTCGTGTGCACTGGTTCCCGATTGCGTGGATGCCTGAAAGAGCCGAATGCATGCCCGCAAGGGTATACATGCTACCGGCTAACTTCGCACCACGAACCGTCCGCTCTTCGAGAACAATAACTTCGGTATCATGGTTTTATCCTTCGGCAAGGTTGTTCTCAGATATAAACAGGTGCTTACCTAACTAGCGTGAGGCAAACTTATCAAGTTTCAATGTAACGTATTCGCTTCCTTTTGGAATTCCTTAAGTTACTTAGAAATAAAAAGAACCGTCTTGATTAAATAGTCAACGTCGCGCCATATGAGCGCCCGTGGTGTCTGTGGGTTTTTTTCTCTGTGGGAGTGTTCATTCGGTGCGACGTTGACTATTTAATCAATACATGCACCAACTAGCCCAACTAGTGTTCATTCGGTGCGACGTTGACTATTTAATCAATACATGCACCAACTAGCCCAACAGCGAGTTCTATTAAAAAGAACCGTGTACGCTTATAAGATAGTTGCTGCTGTTGATTGGTGTTCTATCAGCCGTTTTCCTTTCAAAGGTCTCGTGAAACATCTTGCCGCTGATGGTGCTGGTCCCACGACCTTCTTCTTGAATGCTGTTTCCTACGCGTAAAATTTGTATGTCTAAATCAAGATTGCTTTTGCTTGCTCCCGCCTCTTCAGAAGAGAAATATATCTTCAAAGCGCCACTGCAGCATCTTTTCAGCTTGGTTAGAAAGCGCTTGAGGCTCCTGAGAACAAGCGAGCTACACATTAGAGTGCAGTACGTGGCCTGGAATTTGCAATGCATTTTCAAAGTCAGCTAGAAATATTTTATTGATACCATAATTTCAAATGAGCGCGCCGTAAACCCTTGGTCCACGGCCATTGCCTGATTTGTGCTTCGTGAGCTGCATAGTTGCCGTAGCCGCCGTAGGATGCCGCCACGTGCCTGCGCGCATGCTCACACTGAAAATAAGCTGCGCGTTAGAAGAAGTGCTCGAGATCACGGCGCATGCTAAGTAACGCGCGCATCTTCTGGTCCTCTTGTCATCTCCCCATTGCCTTGCGCTGCTTTCATTGCTTTCGCTGTACGATGATAGAGAATAAGCGCTTGAAGTGTGCGACAAATCCAATCCTATTGACTCCGCTAGTACTTTACGGATTATCAAAATTTTGCCAGTTATCGGTTCTTGAGGCTATGAAACTCCTTATTTGAAGCCGTTAATTAATTAATTAAGTAGTTAACTTTTATTTTAAGTTCTTATTAGCGCACGAATACACACGACACTGGTTAGAGCCGTAGCCACTGGTCAGTAAGAGGTCTAATAAAATATACATTTACAAGAGCAGATTGTTAAGCAAAGCAGATGTTAAACGTACACTTCAATCGTAACGAGAAAAAATGATGAAAATATAAAAAAAGAATTTGGGATAGGGCAGTCACAAGAGCACGCAAGGTGGTGTGGGTATGCATGTAACATATTATTTTTATACTTTACATCGAATATAAATACACAAAGGTACGTGAAAAATGTCAAGTGCGATATACAATCAATATGTCATGCAGTAGAGATTGCAGCTAGCGTGCTAGTCACGGTAAATGTTAATTTTTTGAAGGAAGTGTTTTTTAGCGCACAGGAAAAAAATTTTGCTTTCTTTTATTTGGTACAGTGTAGTATTCCAGATCTTGACTACTGCAAATTGTATTAATCGTTGTCCATAAACATTGTGAGTAGGTAGAATAATAAAATTGTGTAGTGTGGCATGTCCGCTAAGGCGGGAGGAAGATGAAAATATCGATATATTAAAAGGCACGTTGTTATGGATGATGTCATGGACGGTAAGTGCAGTCTTTTGCTCTTGTAAATGATTGAAGTGGTATTACATAGGTCGGCTAAAATTGCTGTATCTCATGAATATCTCTAGACGTCGCTCATGAAATATAATTAGCGCTCCAGACTCACTCAGGCTGACTAAATTTTTCTTCAGCCTGGACTCACTCGGACTCAAGCTCACCAAAATGATACTCACCTGGACTTTGACGGCTCTATCCGAGTCTGAGTGAGTCCGAGTGAGTCGACTCAATGAGTCCTTTAACCTAGTATTAGCTTTTTCAGACCATGGTGTCAGTGCTTTCGAATTCCAATATCTCACGCACTCAGTGCTCTTCTTGGCACCGTTTGGTATAATACCCTCGAATACCAGTTGTAAGTGCTTGCAAACCAGTAAAGCAATTATGGGAAAAAGATGAACTCATATGATATATTTGGGAGGAGGAGGTGGTCAAGGCACCCTCCTAAGTAATCTATCTGCACCTATGATCAATGTTTATGGAAATGGTGTATGAACCACAGTGATTTGAAATACGTGTGATTAGATGAGAGTATAAATGTGATTCCAGGCAAGGCTGATAGTAATGCTGAAGACGAGTAGATTGGTATTATTTGCATTTGAGGAAACAATGGCGTGCTCTATTTATCATATCTATAGCGTTGTTTATAATTCGAAGTGCTCGCTTTTGTAAAATGCGTATGGATTCCAGATACGTTTTAAAAGTCCATTCCCATGAATCTATGCAATATGATACGTGATAATCAAAAAAAGCGAAATAGAGCATTCGGAGAATGTTACTTTGAAAATAAATTTTAGTGGTCAATAATATGCCGCCACAAGTTTAGAGCATACAGACGTATTATGGTTTTGCCAGTTTAAATGTCTGTCGAAAACTACTGCCAGATATAATATGCCTTGTCTGCTGAAGTACACATTCAATTATTTTAATGCACACAGGCTCATTACTTATATCTTGTTAATGAGAGTGGAAGAGAGTATGTTTAGTCTTCTTAGCATTAAGTGTCGATTTGTCTGCGCCGAAAACCACCGAGAAATATTTCTTTAGTTCATCCTTTGTTCTGTGCTGTAGATCCTTGATATTTTCGGCAGTAACTATAACAGCTGTATCATCAGCGTACATTAGCATCTTCGACGATGTTAGTATGTTGGGTAGACCATTTACGTGCAATAAAAACAACAGGGTTCGAGTAACGACCCTTGCGGTACCCCTGTGTTTATATTTAACACGGAGCAGGTAAGATTACGCACGATGACCATCTGTTGACGTTCGCTCAAGGAAATAGCAAATAAGTCATATATTTTACCGCATAAGCCATAGTGTTTTAATTTCATTATTATCACAATAAACCGTATCGAATGCTTTCCTTTAAATTAAGTAACACCACTGCTACAAGAAATGTATTATGTATTGCTGCATTAATTTTTGTGATAGTTATAGTACAGCAGTGGAGATGGAATGATGTGACCTGAATCTATGTTGCTCGTGGCATATCGGCATGATATTTTTCTGAAAAGACGCCTCACCTGTTTTGCTGCAATTCTTTCAAGGTTTTATTTATTGTGCTTAAAACAGATATAGGCCTATAACTGCAAGGGTCAGAGCGATCACCATCCTTGTACACTGGTACTACCGTAGCTTTTTTCAGACAGGATGGGTATGTTGCCGTACGCAATCAGTGGATGAGTGTATAGCATAAGGTTGGGCCCAATATGTCTATATTGTCTTTCACTATTCTTGTTGTAATTCCAGTCTATCCCACTGGCTTTGTTCGTAGCCAAATTAGCAATAGTTTCTTGAATTTCACTGAGACTAATGTAGTGCCCTGCAAATGTGTTCGGCAAAGATGGCGAAAAGCATTGAGTAGTGCAGGAAGAAAACTACACTGCCAAGGCTGGACCAGTTTCAGTGAAGTATTCATTAAAGTTATCAAGAGTTAGCGCATCAATAGTATCAAGTAGCGCGTGTTGTCCGGGGTTGGTTGCCAACAACCTCGTTTACGATCTCCCTAGTTTTCTTCGAGCTGTGAACAGATGGACGAGACGCAGTGACGTACGGACAGATGGCACGCACGGACAGAGGGACGGACGCATGGATGGACGCACGGATGGTCGCGCGGACAGACGGAAGCAAGAAAGAACGGACGGACGCACGAACGGTATGACGGACGCCGCGCCCCAGTCATCGTCATTCACTCCATGGATATGCTGTGATTTTTTTGTGTGTGTGTCTCCCCTTAGGTATGGCCCTCTTGAAAACAATGCTGTGGGCTCAATAGGCACCTTAGCAAAGAGAGTGAAGTAATTTAGCTCGCCTTCAGCGTTCACCTTTGTAAACGCAGCCTCAGCCTACCGTAATCGAAACCTTTGTCATCGTGTTCTGCAACTTTATGGCTGTGCCGCGAAAAAACACGACGGACTTGCCGTGACTTGACGCACGGATGGGCTCGAACAGTGCAGTACGAATAGTTTTTTTTTTCTGTACCTTCGCGTATCAGATATAGTTGCTGCTTCGCTGTTTGCAGTAATGGAGTGCTGTTCGGTCTGCAGTAACAAGAGCCACGAAACCCACACATTGCTGTATACGTATTTGCTGTGCACCACAGCCGCGAAACTTCATCGCATAATAATGTTTTATCGTGATAGCAATTATATGGACAGTCTCGGCTGACTTTCTGCCGTCGCCACCGTCATTCACGTATATGTATAATGTATGTACATGTATACGAGGAAGGATGCGCAAGCCTCCTCCTTCTGCGGAGCGAACATCGCCTTTCCAGTCGTCTGCGCGTGCGCTTATCTCGTGAGCGAACAAGGGGAGGGGGGAGGGGGTGCTTATTATTGCCGCGCTAATGCGGCAACGATCAACGCGCGCCTTGTGCGCTTACAGCAGGTGGGAGCTTCTACGGGCGGCGCTCTCAACATGGAAAAAAGAAACGGTGTCAAGAGTGTACCTGGTACGATAAATAAATAAATAAATAAGTAAATAAAAGGGTACAATAGTTAATAAATAAATGAATGAATAAATAGGTGAATAAATAAATAGTCTGTCCCATACATCGCGAATACGTGTCAGCATGGCGCGCGTGGGCTTTGGTGCTTTTGCTGCGCCATGCGGGTGGCGCAGCCTGGCAACGCTCTTCACCATTTTAGTCTAGCCCAGAAGACAGACCGCAGAAGGAGAGCACAGCAGCGCCGCATTGCTTTCTTTCAGTGCTTGTGGTAATGTCGTCAATGTGGACTAATAACGAAAGCAGTGGTAAAATGGCACACATCATTTCCGGTGGTCCTTGACAGCCGTTGCGTGTTAATCGTATGTAATAATATATACCCTTAACTATGTTGTATCTGCCCTTCAAAGGTGCTCATGGTCGCTGACTCTGCTGCGCTACTGAGCACGAGGTCGCGGGACCGATGGCGGTCGTGGCGGCCGCATTCCGATAGGTTAAGATGCAAAAGCGATCGTGAACGGAGTTCTGGCTGCTCGGTAAAATAATCACAGCAGATAAATATTAATCCCCCGGCTCTCTTCACACCCTATCAGTGTTGTATATAGTGGCTAAAAAGCCGCCAACCCTGCCTGTTTGAGAGAAACTGTCAGGTTTATAGATAAACATTTGCTGACTGGTATTAATCGCTCCCGGAAGCGAAGCCCCCCCCCCCCACCCCCTGTCGACAAACGAACAAACAATAAACGTAAACGATTATGTATTGAGCAGAATCATAATTATCGTCATCATAATAATAGTGATCTTCATAAGCCTGACTACGCCACACTGCCAGGCAAATGCCTCTCCCATGATTTGCTAATCAACCCGGTCTTGTGCTTTCTGCGGCCACGTTATACCCGCAAACTTCTTATTCTCATCTGCCCACCTAACCTTCTGTCTCCCCCTAACCCGCTTGCCTTCTCTGGGAATCCAGTTAGTTACCCTTAACGACCAGCGATTATCCTGTCTACGCACTACATGCCCGGCCCATGTCCATTTCCTCTTCTTGATTTCAACTATGATATCCTTGACCCTAATTCGTTCCCTAATCCACTCTGCTCTCTTCTTGTCTCTTAAGGTTACACCTATCATTTTCCTTTCCATCGCTCGCTGCGTCGTCCTCAACTTAAGCTGAGCCCTCTTTGTAATCCTCCAGGTTTCTGCTCCGTAGGTAAGTACCGGCAAGATGCAGCTGTTATATACCTTCATCTAGAGGGTTAGTGGCACATTATCACTCATGACTTGAGAATGCTTGCCGAATGGGATCCACCCCAATCTTATTCTTCTAGTTACTTCACTCTCATGGTTTGGCTTCGCAGTTACTACCTGTCCTAAGTAGACATACTCTTTTACAGCTTCCAGCGTCTCTCTACCTAGAGCAAAGTGCTGTTTTCTACCGAGACTGTTGCGCAAAACTCTGGTTTTGTGCATATTAATTTTTCAGACCTACTCTTCTGCTTTCCGTGTCCTGTTCAGAAATCATAAGCTGTAATTCGTCCTTAGAGTTACTCATCAAGGCAGTGTCATTAGCGAATCACAAGTTACTAAGATACTCTTCATTAACTCTTATCCCTGAATCTTCCCAATATAGGGCCCTGAACATCTCCTGTAAACACACGGTGAATAGCATTGGAGGGATAGTGTCTTCCTGCCTTACACCCTTCTTTACTGGGATTGTGTCGCTTTCCATATGGAGAAATATTATGGTGGCTGTGTGTCCACTGTAGATTTCTTCCGGTATGTTTATGTATAGGGTTCTTCGATGCCCTGATTCCGCAGTGCCTGCATTACTGCTCATGTCTCGACTGAGCCAAACGTACTCTCGTAATCTACGAAAGCTATGTATAGGGGTTGGTTGTGTTCCAGGTATTTATCTATAACCTGATTAATAGTATGAATATGGTGTATTGTGGAGTGGTCTGTACGAAATCTTGCTTGGTCCTTTTGTTGATTGAACTTTTTTGTTGCCTTAATTCTATTCGATAATATTTTTGTAAATGTTTTGTAGAGGACGGACAATAAGCTGATCGGCTTGCAATTTTTCAAATCCTTGACGTCTCCTTTCCTATGGACTAAAATTATGTTGGCGTTCCTCGAAGATTCTGGTACCCTTCCCTACAAGAGACACTTCGTATATAAGGTGGCCATTTTCTAACACAATTTCTCCGCCATCTTTCAGCGGGTTCGTTGTTGCCTTATCCTCACCAGCGGTTTTGCCTCTTTGCATTCCTTCTAGGGCTTTACCTACTTCCCCTGTCTTTACTGGTAGGATGTCGAATTCTTCTGGGCTCCTTAAGATATCACCCTGGTTGTTTCGGCTTCTGTACAGCTCTCTGTAGAACTCCTTCGCCACCTCAACTATCCTATTGATATTGGTTATGACATTGCCTTCCTTGTCCCTTAATGCACACATCTGATTTTTGCCTATGCACAAGTTTGCCTTCGCAAATTTTAGGCTTCTTCCGCTTTTTACAGCTTGCTCAATTCTCTCCACGTTATACATTCTGATGTCGGCTTCCTTGCGCCTATTGATTAGCTTCGAAAGTTCTACTAGCTTTATATTGTCAGTTGCATTTGAGGCTTTCATGGTTGTTCGTCTCTTTGCGAGATTTTTCGTCTCCTGAGACAGTTTGTCACTGTTCTGCATAGTGGCTGTAGCTCCGACTTCTATAGCACTCCATTTGATGATACTGGTAAGATTACCGTTCATTGTGTCAACGCTAACGTCGTTTACCTCGTTGAGAGGCTCGAATCTATTCCGAAGTGAAATTCTGAATTCATGTACTTTCCTCTCACCCCTAACTCATTTATTGGCTTCTTGTGTATCAGCTTATGTCTTTGATTTTTTTAAAAAATCAAGGTGAATACGAGCTCTTACTATTCTATTGTCACTACATCGGATCTGGCCAACTACTTCTACATCCTGTACAATGTCTTGGTGTGCGCACAGAATGAAGTGTATTTCATTTTTAGTTTCGCCATTAGGACTTCGCTACGTCCACTTACGGTTAGCCCGTTTTCTGAAGAAGGCATTTAATAGAAGCACGGACTGCTGGGCGAGTTTGTAGTTCATCCTTACTTGGTTGGGCGAAAAATTTAAGTACAAAAGGAAGACACCTAGACAGAGCGCACACTAACAACTAAATTATTATTAAAACACAGACATATATAAGAGGTTATGAGACCACGTACAGTGGAAGAAATGATTAGATGAGCAAAATGATTGTGTTAATGACGAGTCTTTTTTTTTGTACTTAAAATTTTCGCGCTACTCAGTTTAGAGGTATTCAAGATTTGTAAATTATTACGTTCTGCGAACTCGACTGATAACTAAACTCTGGCATTTCTAGCACCGCTGCCATATTCCTCCACTGCATAGTCTCTGGCCTATTTCTTGCCTACTTTCGTCCATCAGAATATTATACTGTGCCTTTACTTTATTAATGGCTGATGCTACGTCTTCATAGAAGCGTTTAACCAAAAGATTACCATGGCTCGATGTAGCCGCGTAGGCCTGTACCTCCTTTATCTCTTACCTTTTGTTAAACTTTATTACGATACTTGCACCCTCTCACTGGTGCTATCGTATTCGTCCTTGTTGCTTGCGATATTTTGTTGCATGAGAAGCCCCATCCTTAGTGCTTTTTTGTATACTAATCCTCGGTAGCATAGGACGTGTCCGTTATCCAGCTCTGCAAATGCCTCACTTGTCTTCCTAACTTCTCTGAGCCACATTTGATCCCATTAAACACACTCCAATTCCTCGAATAGCACAGCTAGACTAGCCTCACTAGATAGCGTTATATCGTGGAATGTAACTTCAATTCAGATTTCAATGATGGCCTGTCCGGACCCAGATATTCTTAGCATCCTCCGCCGCGTCGCCGGTCTGACCGCCACCTTGCGCAGTTGCTTCACAGTCGCTGGGGACTGAGGGCTAAGATTTGATCGGCACTTTCATAAGGGAGGTAGGGGCCAATCTTCTTTTGGTGAGGAAGTGCATTACCGGCAGGTGTTCGCCAGTCAGGCCGCACCCCAGACCTCCTTTTCTTTAACGATTCCTTTGTCACGCGTTTTCACTACATATACGATTGCAAATGATCCAGCATCTGCATTTGAACCGAATTTTGTCATTGCATGCTAGGCTGCTGCGTTATATCTAAGTATAGGGTTCTGTTGCACTTTGTTAACGCTGCAGAATACCACCTGACAGCCTAGCAGCTCTAAACTTCACATGACTCGAAGCTCGCCTGGCCTTTTCTTAGCAGTTCAAAAGTTCATTCTTCCATTATTAAAAAATAAATAAAATGACGCTGTCTCGAACTTCTGACCTTGCGGCTTGGGCCGCCTTAGTGCCCTGGATAACCCTCCTTCTTACGCGTTTATTATCTCCTAACTTCTTCCTGTCTTGCTCAATTTTGACAATTCGGCTTCAGAGGGTCCGCAATGTCCGAGTTTTGCTGATTTCGTGTGGTCGCACTTCTGCTTTGACGTTTCCTGGCAACTGACCAGTCGTGCGCTCCTCTTCTTCGAACTGATCGGCTACTTCTATGCGATTGTTACGTTGAGCGTATACGTCGCGGGTGGTCGGAACACATGAGAAGTAAACTCGAAAAGTTTCTAACTGCTAAAGAATAGACTGGCGCTGCCTCTAACGCTGTATCCTATTTAGTTCGCGTTTTGGAGTAATAATTAAAACTGATAATTACATATAGTAGTTGTCCTCAGTCGGGAGTCAGATGTACGTACTATTAGGAATTACATATATTGCTAGCCTATAGTAACGTGGAATAGTGGATGAAGAGGTAAAAAGCTAATTATTTCTTGATTCCATAGAGTGGCGAAAGGCACGGAACTTCGTACGAAGGCAATGACGGGTTTGCATCACTCACCGCATAACGTCAGCTTGAATCGATAAACCCCGATGGCTCTGGGCGCCACATATACATAACAATAAGTCCACGCGACACGTTCAATGACATGATCGAGTAGAATACGACTTAACAAAACAATGCAAGGGCCCTTTCCCTGCAGGGAAATCAGGGGCAAGTGGAGCCTGCAGCGTGTGCATGCCTGACCTATAGCGATTGCTTTATTTATTTATTTATTTATTTATTTATTTATTTATTTATTTATTTATTTATTTATTTATTTATTTATTGGGGATCACTGTGCAATGCTTCCACGTGCTCAGCAGCGCAGCACTTCGGGTAATATAGCCAACAACGATCTTCGTGCCTGGTCGTGCGTTCATATCCGGGCAACAATGAAATGTACCAACGTGAAGTTATGAGAAGCGACGTCAATAAAAGAGATCAGATTACTATATCAGAGAAAACTGATCGCCGGCAAGCCCAGGACCGAGGCAGAATCAGCTACTGATTGCTTGATGTGTGGGCTTTAAGATCCCGAAACCATCATATGATTATGAGAGACGCCGTAGTGGGGGGCTCCGGAAATTTTGACCACCTGCGATTTTTTAACGTGCTCACAAATCTGAGCACACGGGCCTACAACATTTGCGCCTCCATCGGAAATGCAGCCGCCGCAGCCGGGATTCGATCCCGTGACCTGCGGGTCAGCAGCCGAGTACCTTAGCCACTAGACCACCGCGGCGTGGCGCCACCTAAATCTGAAACTCATCCCTGTTCGCTTGTGAAAGTCGTTTTTAAATTGCAACTCTGCAATTAAGTTGCACTATCTGCATTTTGACTGAGTCACCTTGCCGCCTATGCAACGCACCTAAGTTTTCGTTGCCTTGGCTCTCATGCGCCATAACAGAGCCTGCGCCGCCGAAGAAAAAGAAGGCGATGAGAGGCGCTCGCAAATGGGGCCGATAAGCGAGGAGTAGGCGATAAGACAACCGGCAACCTGACAACGAACTGCTGCCACTAAGCGGTCTGATAATAGCGGGTCCGGTTCCGTGCGCCCGATAACGCCATCTGCAGCCGAGGACGCCGATAACGATAAGCTGCCTGCCATCCTGCCTAGCCCGGAGGTCACTGGCGATAACGGTGCTTTTTTTCTTCTTATCGCCGAGGCTTTGAAGCAAACTAACGCTTTCGCTGATAACGCGGAGGTTGCGTCTAAGGAGGAGGGGGAGGCGTAGGAGGTTATTTTTTCCTTGTCGGTATCTTGACGGCTAAGGCTATCTCGGTCGTGCAGTCAGCTGGGCCCAGTTTCTTTCGCTGTACACCACATTGCTTCATTTAATTGCGTGTCCATACGCTGTGCAGAGTCTAAATGGGTCACTCAAGTCAGCACACGGGGCCGATTGGATAGCCCGTACGCCGCACAACGACTCGTTTCGCACGGACTGTGATCTACACGCTTGCGCGAGGATTCATACGAGCTGTTATGTTTGGTCCGGGAATTCGTCTGGCTGCCTGCCACCTCTGTTCTCCCATAGCATGTTACGTTTGGCCTAGGAATTCGTCTGGGCAGATGCCATTATGCGTAAGCCGGCCTGCTAGGGATACTTTCAACCCCATCAGCGCCCAGTCTGCAAGACGTGGTCCTGTAGATGTTCTAGGAAGCAGTTGGGTCTCAACGAAAGCTTCGCGAGACAAGCCTTTTTTTGAACAGACTCGAACAGCGGGGGGATGGTGCCACTGTGGCTGGTCTCATCAAGACAACCTCTTCACTCGGCCATTGTCATCTACGCGAGGTCTTCGCAAAGCACCGTCAGTCTGGAAACGTGGGAAGACGTCGAAGGAGCCGTTCTCAGGGATAGAGCGTTTGGACTGTCTGAAGCTGAAAGCAGCATGAACCGCTGCTGACGTTCGGGTCTGCGGCCATCTCCCCGGAGGAGCTCAACCTTCCCTCTCCGGACTCTACCTCATCGCCCTGCGGCGCCTTCAAGGTGGGGGCCAGGTGCGTCATTGTGTGGTGCGCTCGTGCTCCCATTGGACCACTGAGACTTCGTCACCTGATTTGTGGCGAGAATGCTCACCGCCTTCTTCGGATCTCGGTGTAAAGGAGACGGCGGGCTATAAAAGCCGAAGACATTTTTGTAAATAAGTGGAGTCATGTGCGGAATCATGAACTGAATCTCTGTTGTACATGTCGCGGGATCTTCGGGATCCCTGTACAGTTCATTTCTTTCATCTATGATGGAAATAAATCTTCGTTCAGTCTCTTTTATTGCGTCTCTCACTGGCGAGCATCGGCTATGTGGACGACGGCGGGGTGCCAGCTGCCTTAATGAGAACCCGCCGTGCTACCATCTACTTTTTACCCTTTACAGTGCTTCCTACATGGGGTGTGGCAGTGGTTGGTCAGAACATATTTTGGCGGATGCCTTAAGGCGGCAACGGGTTCTCAAGAGATGCTTTTTTTCGAATAAACTTATTGATGCGAGGAGTATTCCCACTCTCGCCCACACCCTACCGCCTCGATTACCCCTCGTCACTGATTACCCGATCCATGTGTGCTCTCGCAATGAATGTCTCGAAAAACCACGCTTAAAGAAAAAAGTGTCCATAGAAAAAAAATGAGTTCAAAAGACAATTCAGAGATGACAGGTCGTGGCTCTAACGTCAGGGAGAGCGGATCCGTGATTCCAAATTATCTTTGGGTTTATGTGCATAACCGCTCGGTCTATCTCCTGCTTCTTACACGAGCGTCGTCACTTAGGTGATTTATGAACTAGTTTGAAGCTGGGATGTTGCGTGACACAGACGCACAATCTCCTTATGAAACACATGTGCTGAGGAACTTCAGATTAATTTTGAGTTTGTTGAATTCGAAGGGGGCGGGGGACTACTTAGCGTATGTTACTCGCTATATGTACGCGAGCATTTTTACATTTCACTGTCATGGAGTTAAGTCCGCCGCTGCCGAAAATCGAACCTGCGACATCGCGTTTCGCGAATCGGGGTGTTTTACTTCAGAAGCAAACATATCCGAAATGTGAAGGTAAAAATGATACAGGTTGGCTTCAAAATACAAAACGAGGGTTGAGTAAGTAATGTCTACAACATTACTTATGTTCTCCGGGTGTCTCATTCTGCAACAATGAAAGAGCAGTGATGTGGCAAAAACGCTGTAATCAAATCCAAGCGAGCACACACATCGTTGACTATTAGATCAGAAGTAGTGAAAAAATGACCTCTTAATAATCCTGTTAATCACAACTTTGCCCATATTCTTGGCTTTGGTGACTGGCTATTCACGGTGATGAATTGTGTTAAGTAAGAAGGAAGATTCGTGGATCTCTATATAACTTCATTGTGGTAGGTTCGTGTCTAATTTTATAGCACTATTGTATATCAACAGTGGCAAGGCCGTTCACATTGGCGTGGTTTCTTGATAGGCCGACGATTTCACTTGCCGCTATATTAGATGACAGAGTTTCCTTACCTTATTTTCGTTGACGCACATCATACACCCTAGCTACATGTTCGTAAATATTAGGGGCCGAATTCACAAGGTTTTTCGTTTGTTAGTGTCGTTTGTCATGCATGCGTTAGCCGGATGCACCAATGGTGGTCCGGCATCAGAATTAAGTCACTGAAATTTTCTCCTATGAACAAATTTAGCACAATACTTTTTGTGAATGCAGTATCTGGGCCCGTATTTACACAGCCTGGCATTCGTGTCGTTTGTGGTTCGCTTTCTCCAAATAGTATGTCCAGATTCAGGATCGGCCCCCCAACCTCACCTTACAAATAGTCGTAAAAGGTTTTTGTGATTACTGGCACACGCTACTTGTTCACAAAGCTTTCACAGTAGAAGTGGCGCCTGCAATTTGCTGTCGGCTAGCCGATGTCCAGATTCAGGATTGGCCCCTCAACCTCACCTTACAGATAGTCGTAAGAGGTTTTTGTGATTACGGGCACACGCTACTTGTTCACAAAGCTTTCACACTAGAAGTGCTCGCCTGCAATTTGCCATCGGCTAGCCGATCGCACACGTCAATTGGCAGCTTACAAGAACGACAGACACTTGAACACTGGCCACTGGAAAAACGCACACTCTTGTGGGCAATGCGCTCAGTGAGTGAGGGCGCGGAAGATTCTTCAAAGTCATTTTGCTTCTGACTCTGGTGCCTGCCGAGGTAAATATATAAAAATTAAAAGTATACTCTCGACGAATACTTGGCAAGCGTACCGAACGACCGGCCGCGGCCTAGTTAACGCAGTGTCTTTACTTCAATGCCATTGCTCTTAATGTTTCTTTAGCAGTCCGAGAGGCGTTGCTTCCACGCTATCACGCAGGAATCAGCCGTCGGTTAATGGTGAACGATAATAAAGAAATTGGATGTAACAGAATTCAGTCCTTCGGCGCTCTGTTCCTGGAAGGTTCTAGAAGCATGTTATCTGTGGTATACTATGCGGTGTGGGCGAACAAGTTTGTCGTACTTCTTTTATCTTACACGTCGTCTTTAATATACATGTGCCCTGAGAGGATCTGACCTTAATGACTTACGTGAATCAAAGTACCTAGCGAACTGTGCAAAGATAACCTCACTGAAGCCGTACGCTTTCTTTACAAATTCAGTTCTATTGTCCTTGATTTTATTGTTGTTGGTTCATTGGTTCCTGGTGTACTATGTCACAAAGAACTGCTAAGGTAATGAGAGATGGATTACTTGAGAGCTCTGTACTAATTTCGTTTCTCTCAATCTCTTTAACCGTCACCTTAGTTTACTTTGGTGAGGTGGTTCAGAAATTTCGTGTGCCGCAAAGTAACCCTTTAAGCAATTAAGACCCAATGCCTGAGCAGAAAAAAAAGACGATATGCAGCACACAGTGCGCGCAAGAAAAAAATGAGATGGAGAACACGATTGATGCAGTAAAATTTAATACCACGCATATCTTCGACAGATGCTGCTATATATATATATATATATATATATATATATATATATATATATATATATATATATATATATATATATATATATATATAGGAAGGTTCCGCGTAGATATTTGCTCAGGTTTCGCAGAAGCTTTTCGTCGAAATCTTTAATGGGTATGAGATGTCGCCGTGGTAGAGAAACATTGAGCCAGTCACGTAGTACTTGCGTCATTTTCTGAAAATAGATTAGTCATAGAGTCTTAGTGAATACCTTCTATCGCTTTTGTTGTCGCGTAAACTTGCACAAGGCTATATTTTACACCGTGCTACGACACCTGGACGATATTGCTACGTCAAGGTAGCAGTGCGCCCAGATACGAGCCATGTCAGGTGCAATTCACAAAACCTTGACTACATGAGGAGCAGCCGCATGGCACCCACGTGGCGGTGAGCGTCTGTGTGTCAGCAGTTGTGGCAAAGCTTCGTTCTTGGGTTGAAGAACTTCGCTCAGCCGGTGTTGATTGAGATAAGGTCGTTCAGGTGCGACAACACATCTACGTTGCGTCTAAACACTTTGAAGTGCTGCCGGGCTTCATCAGGCGAACGGAACAAAGTTTCAGTACACTGCGAACTCCACGCGAGGTCCGCCATTGGTAGCTATCTTCGTGCTTGCCGTCCCTGCGGTTGTGCATGGAACGGCTCTCTCGTATCGACGCTCCTTTTTTGTATGCGTGTCTAAGTCTCCTGGGGATATCGTATGACTAGCCCGCCGAGTTTTTTTTTTTTTGCCCTCTTGCTGTGGCGCGTAGACGTAGTGTTATCTTGACGGCTCTTTCTCTTCTTAGCTTCTAGACTCCAGATAACTGCTTCGGGATTTTAGATGGGAATTTGACGATGCAACAGTGACGAAGCGGTGGGCTGGTAGCACTTCTTTCAGATAAGGCGTGTGCAAGTCGTGGAGCTTGTCCCGAAACGAGCCTCTGTGGTCGAGACCGGACGCGACGGAACATCGTGCGCCCGCCGTTGGAGCAAGGGGAACCCATAGGAGAGACTGTGTACGCAGGCGTGCTGCTTTTAGCGCTTCCCACTCAGACACTAGACTGAGCTGCGTTGCTACCTGCGCAGAATAAGCCCGTGGTAGCTGGGAACACACACGCGCTAATCAGCTTCGTCGCATTGATTGCGTGCGGGTGACCGGGGATACTGATTCACACATTTGAATGACTACACTGGTAAAATTCGCTTGCGGTTGGTCGATATGCATGTTCACGAAATGACCAGGGTACGTCATAACTTTGTTAAATGGACGCTAAAGAGCAAGTAATTTCTTCAATGTTAGAAAAGTACAGTTTCACAATCTTGAAAACACCACTCTGACCGCGACATGACGCAATTAGTAAGCGAGAAAACACGCGAAAAGAAAGTTTGGGTAGTGATGCCATCTTGAGATTTCCGCAGCAAACACCGTGACATAAGCAATTTTGAAGGGTCCTACGTAGCTTACAATCGATAAAAATAAAGCACACTGTAGTCGGTAGGTGCCATAGACTTAACATACGATGTTTCAGAAAATTTTATCGACGTAATGACATGAAAATACCGAAAGTATGTTTGGAATTTTTCAAGTCTCGCGCGGAGATTCGGGCGCGAAATTTAAAAATGAAACTTCTACATTGGTTTTCTCTGCCAATAATGAATATATGCTAGTTCAATATCATAGGTTACATATGCCCCGCCGTGGTGGTCTAGTGGCTAAGGTACTCGGCTGCTGACCCGCAGGTCGCGGGTTGAATCCCGGCTGCGGCGGCTGCATTTCCGAAGGAGGCGGAAATGTTGTAGGCCCGTGTACTCAGATTTGGGTGCACGTTAAAGAACCCCAGGTGGTCAAAATTTCCGGAGCCCTCCACTACGGCGTCTCTCATAATCATATGGTGGTTTTGGGACGTTAAACCTCACATATCAATCAACCATGTGTTACATATGGCATTGGAGTTCTCGGAATGCACTTTGTCAATCTGAACCAAGTCATTTTTTCTTGTTCCTTTTTAGTGTCCCTTTAACAATTTTGAGCGTCCGGGTAGCCCTGTCATGCATTCTTCGTCTGGTAAAGCTAAATGAAGTTCACTTTGTGTTGACATTTAGAAAAAATCTTTTTTGAGAAGTTCTACTATGTCATGTTTTTGTTTGTTTGTTTTGTTTTTTCATCTCGACGAAAGATAAGTGCTATTTTCTTTATTTTAACAAATGTTGGATGAATTGTATAAATAGGATACTTCCTTTCATACACGGCGTGCAATGCTGTTGAAGCTACGTAAGCAGCCCGTTTATCAATAATGTTTATCTCTGCGCGTCAAGTTTCGTGGTTGCAAATTGTCACGAACGCCCAGTGCGAGCTTGTACGTGGGCTGCCGTAATGGGCTGTGAGGAGAAAAAAAACGCAAAGAAAGACTGCGAGACGCAAAGTGTTCTAAAGCAGGCGCCGAAGACAGTTCGTTTCTTTTCAAACTACCCTTTCTACAAGTACCATCTGCTACTCGCCACTAATTTATTCACAAAACACGTGGAGTGAAAGCACTAACCACTGAGACAGTCAGGGTTTCGCGCTTTTTTTTTCATACTACATGCTGCTATCTCCGCCTGTGCAGTCGCAAACGCAAGAAATGAAGTGAGATCAGTGAATAGCGCACAATGGGCGTATCAGACAAGAGAGAAAAGACATGCAACACCGTGGTAAAGTAGGGTAGAAAACAATTCACAACAGTTATCGTTCGTGTATCGACCAATTGAGAGCTCATTACATCCTGACGTCACGCGAACAAACTGCTGGCGTTCGCTGCAAAGGTTGGAAATGCCGGAAGGGAATAAAGCGCTCGTTCTTCGTATTTTCAGTTTTTTTCACGGGCCCTTTCAAGGCATCAACTCGACAGCCGTAGCTCACTGGGCGCACCAGTCGTTAAAGACGCATATTTACTAGAAGCGTGCAGACGCAACGTGCTAATAAAAGACAAAAAAAGCAAAAACAACGCGAGTGCCAACTCATGACTGGAGACATAATGTTATGAACCACGTATTTAAAGAAAATGAGCAACGAGGCTTTCCGCAAGCTGGGCCTACCGTCCCGTATACCGGAAGACACTCCTGAACGGCCATCACGGTCCTGCTATTTGCGGCTTTGTCGAGTGCTCGAACTCAATGGGGTCGTGTCGTAGACGAGCAGCCCGCTCCTCTGGGCCTCTTGGTAGCTTGCTTGCTTGCACCTTAATTCTTGGCTGCCGCCCACTATGGAGGATTGGCCATGGAACCAGCGGTTTTGAGCCCCTGCTTTCAGGCAGCTTAGAGCTGCTGTCTTGTATTCTTTTTTCTTCTTGGGATCCCGCAGACTGCCCGAAACAACATTATTCTCTCTTCCTCCCCAAAAATCAGCATAATAGCTCACGAGATGCACATGACAGCAACCTTCTGTGCTCACAAATGTATGCAGCTAGAATGTTGTAAAAAAGCTGGTTCAGTACAGCTCTAATCTATTAGCTAACATGACAGAGGTATAGCATACTATCTGATGGAATCTAACTACATTGGGACATGGCGTGGATGTGACAACAGTACTACAGTATATGTCAATACTGTTACGCGAATAAGAGTACTATATGAACAGCAGCATACTGGGTTACTAGTGGCTCACTAGTACTTAATTTACATGTGAATAATACAGGCATGACTTGACGATCGGCCAACGTTCAGTGAGCAGGTAAGGGCTCTCATCATTGAAGCAGCATGCTGCGTACCTCCTGATGCTCTGGCCTCCTGGATGCTTTGGCCTGCATACGCTGGCCTCCAGAGCATCCAGGATACCCCCTGGATGCTCTGAACCTGATGCTCTGGCAACAAGATGCATGTGGGCTGAAGAAGCTCTGATATTTTTAGCTGTCGCAATAAAGTGATAACAACCGACGGCGCCGCGTCGTGCTGTGGAGTAAGCTTTGCGAACAACGGCGGCAAAGTGTATGTGCTTCGATGCGACTGGTTTGTCAATCACCGCGTGACCGCTGTCAGAATACCTTTCAACGACGGTAGCCTGGCGTGCTTAACTCCATGCTTCTCCGGGGTGACACATGCGTCACGCCGAACTGTAGAAGTCGATCGAATTTGTGTTAGTTTATGGCACCATTATTCGCCTATTATTAGTGCGTTTTTTTTTCGCAACTATAGTGCCAGGCACGTCGCGTCTATATAGTAAAAGATTATGCCTTGCTCACTGGCTTTCTTCAGTTCTGGAGCGCGTTAAGGCTCCCCTTAAAAATACGAAATAGAGAGAGAAACATGGTGAAAGTAGTTTTCCGCTCCATTTATGGCGCAAATTATGATCCTCGAGACTGCAACAAATTGTGGCGAGCAAGATTGTTAACCTGGACTTGATTCTTGTATTGTTGTAATTGTTATCGCTCTAATTAATAAAATAAGGCCTGAATAATCATACACGATATTCGCAAACACACTTAAAAGTTTGGTCAACATCTCGTGTAGCTTTGTTTGCTGCGCTGCGCGAATCAGCTGTCTTGCATAGGGGAGCGCGGATTTGGTTAGGGAGAAAGAACACCCGATAGAAAAGACGCTCACTGAAAACCTTTTTTTTTGTTAAAAACCAAGCTTCATTCACAGCAGTTACACGTTTTGACTGATTAAAGGTACCCTCATTCAAGCTACATCTTAAGTTATTACCGGATTTCCCAGTGATTTGGAAATTTACGACAGTGTCCGTTGTGAATGCGCTTGTGCGTTATATCATGGTGTGAACCTTTTTGGAACGAACTCCGATGAGAGTGAGCGTCTTTTATGTTGTGTCGTTTCTTCCTAACCAAATCTGCGCTCCCCTGTGCAAGATGTCGAACCAACTAGCCCAGAAACTGACCATTTTGAATCAAGTTTATTGATTCATTCATAACAATGTAAAATGTGGACGTTGCCTGTCATATTGACCGCTTTAGAAGCCTGATTGCTCTTTTGTGTTTATGATTAGTAGGAAATAAAAGAGGTGCGTGCCAAGTGTTCCTCCCGGGTTCCATTTCATTTGGAAGTAGAAATTGATTCCGATTAGGCCCGGACCAACAGCTTCGGTATTATGACGACTTCACAAACGGCGCAGATTCACGCGGAAGGGGCAAAGGTGGTCGTCGCTCAGTAATTCAGCCACAGATGGGGACGATACGGAGCGCATGAGCGATGACGAGATCTCATGTGTGGAACGAGGTTTCTCGAACCTGTTCGGGGTCTTTAAATGCGTCGTTATAGTAATTAGTAGCCGCGGGTTACGGATAGTGATAGAGCGCGGTGCCAAATCGGGGTGAGGTCTGCCGGAGAAGCCCGCGCGCGGTCGCATAGGGCACGCACGAAAGGGGAGGGCACTCGCCAGCGGCGCTCCACGTGCATCGGTCCCCGCCCTGCGAGACTTGCCGCAAGTTCAACCGACTGCCTTGATCGCGCGATACGGCGACCAAGGCGATTGCGCAACCACGTTGACCGACAGGGGGAGCCTGACGTGGATCGCCAGATAGCGGACCCTACCTTTATGATGGATTACCTCGACACTTCGTATCACCGTGCGTTTCTTGGCATCTCCGCGTGGTATCGGGTGTGTGTCGTTTGCGGCCACGGCGCTCTTTGCCAATGCCGCCGTGCTCGGAAGCCAGCCAGTGGACACGGCGCTGGTCTTGTAGGTGCGTCGGTGATAGAAAACTAATGGTGTGTAATGGCGATCGCTTTCAGAATCGCGAACGCGCTGGACGATGAAGGAACTGATCTCGCAGTACACTTGTATACCGTATGCACAGGTGTTCTGTGCGCATAGGTGCTAGAGTGCACGTTGAACACATGAAATGTAGTAGCATCTACCACATCTCTAGATATGTTTTCCGAATTAACGTTTGGATTACATATAGCATGGCCTAAGTAGGCCGGTATTAAAGTACCCTATAAGAGGCGCACGTTATTTATGACGAACCAAGGAGTCTTTTGGCTAATCACGAAGACTCACTGATTAGCTCTATGATAGGTACATTCCTAAATGAATATTGAGCCCAATAGTGGAAAAAGTACATACATGTTGTTTAGAAGAAATAAAGCCAGACTAATCTTGCTTTGAATATATTCGTTTAAATATGTGCTTCATTTCCTTTGTATGACGTACTCTGCCTTGGCATCGGGTATGGAAATGTGTTGGTGGATGGCGAAGGCTGTGCCAAAATTTAGGTCGCACAACTTAACTAGCAACGTGAATGACATTGCTAGACAGCAAGCTTGTCTGGCTGTTTCAAAAGGCACACTGTGTCTTGTTAAGCGCCTTAGCTGCTTTTCTGCAGTCATGGTTGTACTGACGTTATTTCTGAGTGAACATCTATACGTTTATAGCGCACATAGCCGACTTATTTCTTGTTTTATTCATTATGCCTTATTAGAATGAACAGAACATTTACTAAACCGAATTAAAGGCCCCGCCATGCTGACTGATTGCATACATATTGAATAAGAATTGTTCCGTCGACGAACTTGAATACTAGGTTCAAGCCAGTCTACATAGAGAGAAATGTTTCCGCGGAACCGATCGTGTTTGGGGCTAGAAAAATAACAACACGTGACATTTGAAATTTCGACCGCATCCGCAATCCTTCCAGCTGTTACTTCCAAGTGTGTGAAGCAAGGCTCATGGATATTACGTTATATATTTTTACAAGTGAAACAGGGTAGTGAAAAAAAAAAAACTGGCAGATCTCACGTACAGTGGGAATCAATGATATGCGAAGCACAAATGAGAAAGGTCGATATGTCACTTTACAACGTTACGAGGCGGACGTCAATTATGCGTACATGACTTTCATGTCATGATTATTATGTTTGCGCCTGACATTTACGTTCGTCATCTATCACCTCCTGTATTACCAAACTTGGTATGTGAAAGCTAACAAAACAGGCCGCGAGCGTGCTATGAGTGTAGCATGTAGTCATGTTGTTACATGATACGCATGTCATGATTGCTCCTTATTTGTACTCTTTAGTGCGCCTATGTAATTTCTTTGCATTTTGTATATTTTCCCCGCTGTTTGCATTCAACACTGCAAGGTCACTTTAGATTTTTGCAGCTAATTTTGCCTGATAAATACTTGTACCTTCCACCCTGTAACGGCCCTCTTGAGGGCTAAGAGTATTAATAAATAAAATGAAAATGAAATTAAATTTCTACGTTGGGGCATGTCACTTATGTTCGACATGCAGTCATGTCATACCATACCAGTTTTGCAATATTTCATGCGAACGAAACCACCGCAAGCGCAGCAAGACCATGACATGTAAATCAGGACATTGATGACATACACTTCATGATTTTCACGTTATGACTAGCCACTTATGCTCGTCATACAGTCATGTTGTGCCATACCAATTTTGGTATAGATCCCAGTATCGGAATGGCCAGGAGCGCTGAAAGTCGTGAGCGGCTGGCTAGATAGATAGATAGAGAGATAGATAGATAGATAGATAGATAGATAGATAGATAGATAGATATATTAGATAGATAGATAGATAGATAGATAGATAGACAGACAGACAGACAGACAGACAGACAGACAGACAGACAGACAGACAGACAGACAGACAGACAGAGATAGATAGATAGATAGATAGATAGATAGATAGATAGATAGATATAAAATGCTTCGCATTTAAAAGTGGCATCTTTCTTGAATGATGTCACCTTTATCTCAATCGTGTGAGAACATAGAAAGTGCGCCTGCAGAATGTTATCGGGAGTAATGTTCGGTATTCACCTAATTTCTCATTCAGTCGCGTAGTCCTTGAGACCACCAGCAGAGATTTCAACTTGCGCGTCGCACACGCAGTGCCTCGCCATCAGTCGCGAGAGTGCCGCAGCTCAAGCACAAGCTGCGTTGAAAATGCAGTGATGTCTTCAGATTCTCTTCAGAGTAAGACCAGGAACAGTCACGAATGACGTGTTTTAAGTCTTCCCGAGTATTGTATGTTGCACAATTGAAGAGTCTGTCTAATCAAATATTTAAAGTATATTAGTTTGCGTTGGTGATGTCTAGTATGATCTGATGAAGGTATGCCACACTTAATTGCTTGCGCAAGGCTTCGTGGCATGCAAAAGTTCCAAGGTGGGTCTATTTTGCGGAGTGGTTAGCTGTGGGGACTAGCATGATGAATTACTCGTCTCTCTGTCTTCCCCACGTGGCTCGGCTGTCTTCATCTCATATTTTTTCTTTTATATCTACGTCCATGAGCTATAAAGGCATGTCTGGCTTTGAAGGGTCCCTAAGCCACCCTAGTTCAAAGGCGAGACAGCAGTATCCTTTCACGCCTTCACTAACCTCCCTACAAGCGCTGTCACCTCCTCGCCACTTTCTTCTTCCGAAACACGTGGAATGTCTGCACTCGGCGTTGATCCAGTAAGGATTTCAAGCTTTTCGACTGCACGCTGCTCTCTCTGCTTGCGCAGTCGCAAACGCAGAAAACTAAGTGAAATCGTATTATCGCACATGATAGTCACGCGAGATAAGGCAGACCAGGCACGCGACTTCTTGGGAAATCAGGGTGGGAGACAATTCACAATAGATACCTCTCATATATCGACCAGTCTATAGCTTATTTCATCGTGATGTCACATGAACAAACATCTGATATCACGAATTGTGCCGCAAAGACTGGAGACACCGAAAAAAAATAACGCTCTCGTTGTTATTTTCGGGGGTATTTTAGGGGCTCCTGAAGAGCATTCTTCTCTTGAGGAGGTAACGCATGTGGCCATCTCGTGCTGCAACAGAACTGTGGAAATAAAATTCGATATTTCAGAATCGGCGTCCGTGTTTCATTTATTCTGCAGATCGGTGTCGATGCTGCTGGCATGCCGACTTCAAATCACCTTCGTAAATGGCCGTACATGGGACATCGAATAAGCCATTATTTTCCCTTTGTTGGCCAATTGTTATGCCATAAGGGTAAACGGACATTCAATTTTTAGTCAATAGTTATTGGAAAAGTAGCGAGTCATATTCTTGAAGTCACTGGCTTGAAGTAATCCGTTGCGTTAAATGGGAAGCCCACAAATTCAATTGAATTGCATTACTCGTTACAAGAGCAATATATTTTAATTTCCGCGATTTCATTGCTGTAGTTTCATTACTGCCTAGTGTAGAAAAAAATGCCCGGGTAGTCCAAATTGCTCTCCACTGTGGTGGGCTCGGCTGATAATTATGTGATAATTTCGGCTCGAGAGACCTAAGAATTGAATTTTTGTTGTTTCCTTACATCTTTGCTTTTATGTTGTGCGATGTTATATGGCAGTGCTGCTAACGTTTTGAACAGAGATGGGTGGCTGGTGGCGAGTTAATTGTGATTTGTGCCAGCGGGTCACGTTTCAATGCAGCATTTGAACACTGGATGTCCGGTAGGATTGAGAGATGAGCTAGTTGGTGAGATATCATTTTAGCGTATGTTGTAGTAGCGCAAATTCGACGGGGACACAGAGTACAAGAAAACACGAGACCGACACTTTCACTGGCAGTCGCTCGACACCCTTTGTCACAGGTTGTTGCTAGTAGTAATAATAATAGTAGTTCTAATAATAATTGTCAGGGTTTAACGACCTCAAATAGCGATGTGATTATGAGGGGCGCCAAACTGTAGCGCTCCGGGGATTTCGACCACCTGGAGTTCTTTAACTTCGTATAACTAAACGGGCCCCAAACATTTTCGCCTCCATCGGAAATGCGGTCGGCGCGGTTGGGATACGATTCCGCGGCGCATTGGGATCAGCAGTGGGCCACCGTGGCGGGTTACTCTTACATAGCATTCGTTGCGGAAACAAACGATCAGTCCCTATCGCATCTACTCGTCGGGACATGTCGGTGCGTCTCTTAGCGACGGGCTCTCGAGGTAGCGCTTCGATCTCGAATTCAGCGTGCGTGGCTGTGGATAGTGCGCGATTAGGATCGCCTAAGGGGGAGCGAGAGCGGGAGAGGCGCTCTTTATCGCGGTACGCACGCCGGAGAACGAGCTGAGCGGCGCAAATGTGCCTTGTCGATGAGATAAGAGTCCGGTGGGAGAGGGCACCATCGCCCGTTGCACCACAATCGCGCTCGGTCGATCTAGCGGAGCGATCGATGCGAGCCGTCAAGTTCGCGTCGCGATTCCCCCACCGCCGTTCGCACGGCTGTCCCGCCATCGGGTCGGTGGCGTTCTCCGTGGCGCTGTAGAGCGCAAAGCCCAGCGGTCGCCTTCGCCGTAGAGTTCCCTAGTACATTTTTGTTGTTATGAAACTGTATGAGATATGTGACGTGGAGACCGTCATGCGCATATCCGTGTCAACTCCGACGGTGCGTGACCAAAAGAACTGCGGCATTCGACGACGGGGACCAAGCCGAGCACCTCTAATGTGGTCATTTGCCACGAGATACGCTTTGCGTATTGCAGAGGTGGTCGTGACGGCGACATATGAACGGCCGTGGAGACTACAAGTTTTCTGCTCTTCGCGCTGAAGATGAAACGATATTTTTCACAAAGAATAACGTTTTCACCCAGCTAGGCACATCGTCACGCCAAGTTGCGCTATTGCGAGGCTACCAGATTGATGATGATTTGATTGATTTAGATGTGGCGTATAACGTCCCAAACCACCATATGATTCATTATGAGAGACGCCGCATTAGAGGGCTCTGGTAATTTTGACCACCTGGAGTTCTTTAACGTGCACCCAAATCTGAGCACACGGACCTACAGCATTTTCGCCTCCATGGGAAATGCAGCCGCCGCAGCCGGGATTCAATCTGGCGACCTGCGGGTCAGCATCCGAGTACCTTAGCCACTACATCACCGCAGCGGGGCATAGAGGCCACCAGATTGCCATCGAGCGAAGCGTGTGTGTCCCTACCTGAACCAGCACACATCCTCCTGCATGTCTCTCAGCTCAGCCGGGGGTTCCACTGGGATAACAAGCACGCCGACGACAACAAGAACAATGCTTATTACGTGCACTGAGTGTTTGGCATCGTTGTCACATACATGGATGTCGCACACTTCGGGTGAGGCCCCGCCGATCCAACATCGACGTGCGGCAGACTCGCAGGCTTCCACTTTACGCTTCGGCCTGCGACGCCTGAAAGGCCTCGAAGTGGCACATTTCGAATTTATTTGCGGGTTGGTCGACCCGTGCGGGGTTGCACGTGTGTTGATGTGTGGGCCTGACCGACGCACTCATAAGCAGACACGGAGACTTTATGCAAAACGAACTAGCATTTAATTGAAACAAGGGCAAATGCAGGAGTTAACAAAAATAACAGAGGAAGAAAACTGATACGCGATGAGAAAGAAAGGCTATAAAACAAACTATGCTCTATAAGAGCACTACGAGAGGCACAAACAAAAGACAAATATGCGGAACATTAATAAATTAACAAGATGGAAATCGTAAAAGAGGGTTACAAGGAAATAATTACAGAATGATCATTGGTCGCGCTTTTGAATTTCAAAGTGCGTCGCAGCGCACAAAACTACAAATAATAAAAAAGGCTGGTTATATTAATTTACCAGTTTTAAAAAAGTCACAATAAAAAGTTCCATACGGACCAGGCCAGCTCTTGATGCACGTAGGGGAGTTGACGGGTGCCGCTGAAGATCTCGCCGGCTTGGTAGACGACGAGGGTGCCCGGAATTGCAGCCGTCTCAATACGTTGCGCGGGTCACTCCATGCTCGCCGCCTACGTGAGACTCGCGACACCGACGACGGCACTTGTTGCTGGCTGTACGTCAACTGCCCTTCCGATGCAGTTCAAACCTCCTCAGGGGCGTACACGTGCTCCCGTCTCATCTGGGAGTAATTTTCCTTGTTTAGATCGCCGGTGCCCCTTCCGGTACCGGTGCAGAGAAGACGAGCCGGCGCCACGCTGGGTCGTTATAGTCGCCGGATGTCGTCCCCCCCAACACAAAAGCGCCCTTCCTTGGAAGGTGGGGCCCGCGGATGCTCCGAAAATTAGAGTCGTTTGTGACAATGGACATTGTATGAATGCAGTCACGTTCGGTATTCAGGGTTACCAGCTCGTGTCTATCCGCTTATAGCGATAGCGTTCGACAGGAGTATTCTGTGAGCTATGTAGTACCAGCTGGTTACCTTGGAGAGGCTTATGGTTTTCGCATAATACTGGCGCACGCAGAGGTTTTAATTTTCGACAGATCGTTTCTCCTTTATTTTTATTTCACCGTTTAGCGACCCCTACATAATATGGCCGGGAGTGTAGGAAAGGTGGGTCTCAGAATCACTATAAAAGTATAGAGTAAAAAGGGTGTCCTTGTTCCACAACAATAACCATCATCCGGCTTGCTTGCGCTTCTTCAAACTCGGCTCTGGCCACTTTCCTGCCAAGAAAGCAATGTCACACCGATAACGCGCATGTCGTTCGAGACCGGAAAGTGCCAAGCGCGCGGGTGACAGTCCAAGAAAATGAACGCTAGATGAATGACCGTTATTGTTCTGGGACAAAAGAACGCCCTTTTTAATGTGATTGCATTTCTTAGTTGGGCTATGTCAGGCATCCGGCGTTGTCCGTCGCAGTGGGGTGTCCGCGCCGGCGGATGTTATTTCTCCACTCTCACCCCTCTCCCATATCAACAGCTGCGTGCGCTTAGCCTCGCCCTTAGCAACAGGAGCATGTGGCGCGAGAGAGTGTAGGAGAGGGTAGGCGCAGGGCTTCGCTGCTCCTTCTGTCGCCGTTCGCTCTTTCCTCCCTGCGCCCCACTCTCCCGTTAGATGGCGCCTCACTCTCAACCGTTCGCTGGCTGGGCGCCTCTCAAAACATCCGGAAATGTTGATTGATATGTGGGGTGTAAACGTCCCAAAACCACCATATGATTATGAGAGACGGCGTAGTGGCGGGCTCCGGAAATTTCGACCACCGGGGCTCTTTAACGTGCTCCCAAATCTGAGCACACGGGCCTACAACATTTTCGCCTCCATCCGGAAATGTTAAAGTCCCTGGATATTTTTAGGAAAGTACCGTCATTCTTTTAACCGACCCACCGCGCCGCGCACCCTCCTTTCCCGCCTACCGCCTCTCCGGCATCTACTTGGAGGAAGTGGTTATAAGAGAGAAAAGAAGATAAAAGTGAGCCCCGTAACTGTCTGCATCAGGGTGCGACACCTCAACAGTAGCACAGAAGGGATGGGGGTGAGGAGGGTTTAATTAAAAGGATAGGATTAAAGGTATATATATATATATAGAGAGAGATGCGCTGGGGCAGGGAACGAGGACATATGGGGAATAGGAGAGATAGGAAAGATGGAAACACGGTCACAGGAGTCCGAGGACGGGGCACCACTTGCGAGAGCTCTTGTCGACGTCAGGAGATGTCGTAGGGCAAGTCCAGTAGGTCAGAGCTACGCTGTCGTCGGAGATCGGCGTCAGGAGATGACGTAGGGCCAGCGCAGTCGGCCAGAGCTACGCTGACGTCGGAGATCGCGAGGGCAAAACCGGTCGGCATGGAATCCAGCGCATCACGCGTGTATTCTGTGTGCCATAGCATTCTTGATAGGAAAGTACCGTGACCCGGGTTGCGGTGCCGGTGCCCGCGCGATGTCCGTTCGGGAGGGGATATAGATAAGGTTTAGACACTCTAAAGAGGAGGCTTAGACACTCTGGCGAGGATTAGGAGGAGAGTGTCGGGTCTTTATATTAAGTGAAGCAAAACGGAAAGGCGAGCGAGTTGGCACTGATCCATTACAGCGTAAATGTGGCGCGAAAAAGACACTAGGGACTTTAGAAAATGTGTGCTCGAGACGCCGCTGTGAAACGCCAACGCCGAGCCTAGAACGCTGGCGCCCCACTCTCCTGTCCGTTTGCTCCTCACTCTAGACCGTTCGCTGGCTGGGCCCCTCTCAAGGCGATAGAAGAAGTCGGTGAAGGCGAAATGTCTGACGGGAACGGTGCCCCCTCTCGGCGCAAGAAATATATTCGTGTTTCCTCACAATGCCCTTCGGGGAAGTGGGTGTATGTTTATTGCGATAGCAATTATATGGACAGTGTCGGCTGTATTTTTTTCTTTTTTGTTGCCGCCGCCGTCTGTCATCATATGTTTCATATATATGAAAATTCAAGAAAGAAAAAAAATTGGCGGATCCCGGTAGAGTAGGAATTGATAATATGCGAAGCTAGAGTGAGTAAGGTTGATATGTCACTTTAAATTCAGCACAACGTTATGAGGCGGACGTAAATTATGCCGTACATAACTTCCATGTCATGATTATCATGTTGGCACCTAGTATTGTGTTCGTCGTCTATTCGCGTCACGTAATACGAAATTTGGTATATGAGAAGCCAGCGAGGCGGCCGCGAGCATGCTATGAGCGTAGCATGTAATAATGTTTTATATGACATGCATATCATGATTGTCATGTTTGGACGTCTCATTTACCTTCGTCGTCTATTCACGTTACGTGATACCGAATTTCGTATTGTAGAGCTAGCGAAACGGCTGCGAGCGCATCATGGGCATAGAATGTTGTCATGTTCCTACATGACGCGCATGTCACGATAATCATGTTTGCACCACTCATATACCTTCGTTATTCATTCACGTCTCGTAACACAAAATTTGGTATATGTGAAGCTAGCGAAACGGCCCGAGTGCACTATGAGCGTGTCTTGTAGCCATGTTCTTACATGAGACGTATGTCATGATTTTCACGTTAGGGCCTGCCACATATGTTCGCCATGCAGTCATGTCATAACCAGTTTTGCAATATGTCATGTGAACAAAGCCACTGCAAGAGCAGCAACACCGTGACTTGTAAAGCATGACATTCATTACATAAATGTCATAATTTTCATGTTATGGCTAGTCACTTATACTCGTCATACAGTTATGTTATGCCATAAAAAATTTTGGTTGGTATAGATCCGATCACGGAAACGGCCAGGGGAGCTAAAAAGATGCGTAGGTGGCTAGATAGATAGATTGATTGATATGTGGGGTTTAACGTCCCAAAACCACCATATGATTATGAGAGACGCCGTAGTGGAGGGCTCCGGAAATTTCGACCACCTGGGGTTCTTTAACGTGCACCCAAATCTGAGCACACGGGCCTACAACATTTCCGCCTCCATCGGAAATGCAGCCGCCGCAGCCGGGATTCGAACCCGCGACCTGCGGGTCAGCAGCCGAGTACCTTAGCCACTAGACCACCGCGGCGGGGCGCTAGATAGATAGATAGATAGATAGATAGATAGATAGATAGATAGATAGATAGATAGATAGATAGATAGATAGATAGATAGATAGATAGATACGCTCAAGGTCGCCGAAGTTCGCTAAGAAATGCCTCGTTTAGAAAGCCGCCCGCGCTCGGCGTCTAACTCGTCACGATGCTCCTTATCCCACGCGTACTTTGCGCTGCCGAAAGGGGGGGGGGGGCTTAGATGCTTGCGCGCGTGTGCTTATTCTTCTTCTTCAGTGTGGAGAATCGTGTGCCTTCAGCTTTCACCGGAACGATTGAGTCAGTTGCCGGGCCCACGAAGGTCGATTACCTCGCTGCGCATGCAGGCCCCGCTTGCGAAAAGAGTGCGCTTTTCATACACAGCGAAGTATAACTGGGACACTTGCTAGGTTGTACTCTTCTGTACAAGTGATTACGTTTCGTGTGGCGTTTTTGTTTAAACAGCGCATCAAGTGTCGAGTGGTAAAAGTTGTTAGTTTGATCTTGTCGAGGCTCCTGCGAACACGTCAGCCAAACATTATGGCGCACCACGGAGCCTGGAACTTACAATTAAATTTCAAAGTCTGCTAGAAGTCGCTCGATCGCACTTCTGTCGAATAATGATGCAGTAAATAAGTATGGTGCTGTCATAAACAAAAAGTTCACGGGCATTTTCTGATTTCAGCAACGTGAGCTGCGTATAGTTACAACTATGGGGGCAAAGCCAGGGGGTGGCGGCACACACACCCCGATTTTTCGGCATGGTATAGAGAGGGAAAAATGGTCATTTTAAAGAGCGTCCCTCCCGAAAGCAAAGTGGTGCCCCCTCCCCTTACCCCCGGAAAACAATGTCAGGCTACGTGCCTGGTTACAACCTATAACGCGTGATATCAGCGACGTGCACGCGCTGCACTCTATAGCGCTAAGATTTACGCGGTGGAGAATTACACCAGCGCGCTCGCGATCGCACTGCAAGTAAGCCGCGCGTCCAAAGGAAAAAAAACAAACAAAAGTGCTTAAGGTCATGGCCTGCACTGATGAGCGGGCGTAGCTTCTTGGCCCCTTGCCATCCCCCGCAGGGTAGCTTTCAGCGCGCTTGCCTGTACAAGAGGAGAGAGAAAGCGCTACAAATCCCTGAAGCTCCGCTCGCACAGGAAGGATCCTACAAAATTTTGCGGTAGCCTATTAGTTGGGCAAACTCCTTTAATGGTGCGATTCGATGATTACTTGGACAAGCGTTGCAGGTCCCCTTTAATTCCGGTTCATGTGTGCATGCATATTAAGTGCACGTACGCCACTTCGCTGCTACACACACATATACATACATACATACATACATACACACATACATACATACACACATACTACATACATACATACATACATACATACATACATACATACATACATACTACATACATACATACATACATACATACATACATACATACATACATACATACAATGTTTGCGAAAATCACGATTGTGGAAGCCTTTATACTAGCGTTAACGAAATTTCCCCTTTACGTGTTAGATTTATTCCTGATTAGTGTCGCATTTCTGCAAGCTTTTTCGTGGTCAAAATAATGTCCCATCGGTATTTTTTATTCTGTAAACCCCTGGAACATCGCTTCTCAATTCGGTTCGGTTCCCTACAGCGCAACCAAACTGCTTATTCGTATTATTAAAACACGTTCTTGGGCCAAGGCTATTCGTATCATGTTCGACCTGAAATGGAGCGCCAGGCGATGAGTAAACAAGAGCCGCTGGCATAGCCGGGAGTTGCACGAGCTTTGATATCGAGCGTTAAAATATCATTGGGAAGAAAACAAAAATCACATCATACCCACGGAGTCACTTATGATGAGTGGGGCGAAGCGTGTCCGTCCGTCCGTCCGTCCGTATGTGTCTGTCTGTCTGTCCGTGCTTCCGTTTGTCCGTGGGTTTGTCCGTCCATCCGTCTATGTGTCCGTCTGTGCTTCCGTTCACGCTTCCAGGCGTCCGTCCGTCCGTCGTGTTACTGTTTGTTGGTCTGTTTGTTTATCTCATACTGCCAGTTACGCGTGTTTCAGGAGAAAGTTATACTAAGAGGGGATTCGCCCCTAAAAATGCATAGTTGACAGGGTTGCGCGTCACGTGTGCGTTTCACATTGTTGAGAATTATAAGAGACAATGTACAGGGGACGTGATTTTTAGTAGTCGTGTTATAAAAGGAAAGGTGAATGAGAAAACAACTTGCCGCCCTTAAACTCCCCTCCTATCGCTTCATTGATAAACTCGCTTTGGCAGACTTGATTTTTTGAGGCAGTATGCGAAGGACTGTTGGTCAGCTACCAGCTTTTGAAAAGCTCCCGTACTACATGACAACAGCAAGCAAAACAAAAAAAAGGTGTTCTACACTGGCCATAATGGCCGCGAGCGGCGCTGACTACGCGCCCAGATTTGCGGCGCTCGTTCACCCGATAATGCGAGTGGGAGGACGAGCTCGATCGGAGGGAGCATCGGATGCGTTATTCTAAGGTTGCATATTCGTGCCCTGTCGGCGGCAAGTTGTGTTTTCGTCCACTTTAAATTCTTCATATTTATATCACAATTACAACAAATAACGGCCCCTAAAATTTTTTTGCCGTGATCGTCTGTTGGTTCACGTTGTGGTTGTGTCTAGCAAAGAAAAACGAAATTCCCTCCTTTACATTTCGTACTTCGGAGCTTGCACAGAGAGATCGTCAGCATTACGTCACGGGAGGTTGCTTGCGCCGCAGCGGGAGCGAACGTTACCACACGCTTTGCGCGCAGTCTATGGCGGGAATGTTCCATGCATGGGGCGGTATAGAATCGCCGATAAAACGAACGCCTCTTTGGGCGCGCCGCTGTTTTTGTATACGTCGTGCCGAGCAGACGAAATTGAAAATGCCGAAGTCGTCGTCGAGCAAGTCGCCAACTGGCCCACTGGCGGCAAATTGAAGTGCCGCAGCTCGGCGCGCCCCGTCCCCAGGAAACGCAAGGCCCGACCAGCGACAACGACGGCGAGCAACCCTCCGTCGGTTGAGTTGGTAACCCTCCGGCAGTTGCTTCAGCGGCGAGGAAGTGACGCTGGGGGAAGTCCGATGGCCAGCTTTCGCTGCGCGCTTCTCGCGTGTTTTATCTTGTCTTCGTAATTTGCGAGCCCGATCGTATCGGCATCGCGGGATGAGACGAGCTGTAAACGAACATCCGTTGTTATGCTCCACCTCACTTTGTGACATTTTTTTTTTCGTTGTCGAAATGATGTCCCGGCATTCGCGAGTGGGAGTTGCGCCGCCCAGGTACGCCCTTGAAGGCGCGCCTGCTTCGTTATCCGGAAGACCATGTCGCGAATGTTTCCAGTAGTTGGATGCCGCGATGAGCTTTTTATTCTGTGTTAATATAAACAGTTTCTTTCTTTTTCTTCTTTCTAACACGGCTCGTACACCAGCAAATGAAGAGCATAGCGAGGATCAATAAACTGCCCGTAGAAGAGAGGAAAGGCAAGTGCTGACCCTGGCAGCCGAGTACTTCAGAAGCTACTGCCGTAAGTGAGACTATATGGTGTGCTGGTTGGTCCCTCATAGGCATTTTTGAAAGCATGCAGTGCAATGAAGGATGTCGTACGTTTAATGAAACGATTCATATGTGGGGTTTAACGTCCCAAAACCACCATATGATTTTGAGTGACGCCGTAGTGCAGGGCTCCAGAAATTTGGACCACCTGAGGTTCTTGAACGTGCAACCAAATCTGAGCACACGGGCCTGCAACAATTCCGCCTCCATCAGAAATGCAGTCGCATTCACTGTCGCCAAAGCTGGAGGCATGTCGGCCACTTGCCAGCGAATTAAGGCAGTCGACAGTCACAGCAGCGGCTATCTATACACATTATGTCAACAAGTTCAGCTCGAAAATGTAACGTCAGTAAACGAAGTATTAGCAAATGAATAAACTATCGAAGGTACGCATGAAACGCGCAGGTCGCGGGATGGAATCTCGGCTGCGGAGATGCTGTAGGCCCGTGTGCTCAGTGGGTGCACGTTGAAGAACCCCAGGGTGTCGAAATTTCCGCAGCCCTCCACTACGGCGCCTCTCATAATCATACATATGGTGGTTTTGGGACGCTAAACCTTACATATCAAATAAAGGTACGCATGAAATTACAATGCAAAAGTGAGCGATGCCTCGTTGACGTGGCAATGCGCTGCACTATAAACACAAGCTCTGATAACAGATTGCCTGGACACGAACCCACATTTATGGCACTCGACAAAAAATTGAGACAGTCAACCATTTAGACAAACCTGGGATAAACCCTATAGTTAACTTTGACATAAATGAAATTACGACCACTTGAAAAAGTTGTACTGAATTTTTAGTTTTAGTTGATTGCCCCTCTTCACCTACAGTCGTACTTGAGTCGTCGGTGGGCGTTGATGCCTGTGGCAATAGGTTTAGTTCCGACATTCGCGACCCATATGATTTGACCATGCCACATCGGCCACTGTGCATTGAAGACAACTAAATAAAATTGGAGGATACTTGAGCTTCGCCTTCAAAAGAACATAATCGCCCTCTGAACGGCTAGCCTGGCTTGCTTCTCGGCGCAATCCTCAACCGTGGGCGTAACATTGGCTGTTTAGAAGTATCATTGAATGCCTACAGCAAGCACAGTTGTGGAGTGCCCACTGCGCCATAATAATTCATTTTGCGAATCAGCCAAAGGCCGACTAAGTCAACACGCGAGCCTATGCAGCCGTTCACTTTGTCGATGCTTCTGCTGCTGATGATGATTATATATGTCTCAGCATTTTCTCATGGATGGACCAATTCTGACGTCTGGCGTGATTCTACGCTTCTGCCACGCAACATATGATGCTTATAAAAGCAGACTCTTCCACTACCCTCCTGACACCCAGAGTAAATTTAGTGTCATGGATTTTTGTGAAACTTTCACAGCTGCTTTTTCTCAGTGCAAAAGTGAAAAGTGTGGGGTAGTTTTTTAAATACATGATGTTACTTGGCCGCAGCACGTTGTCCAATATACTCGCATGTTGGGATGCTAGGGAGACCTTTTTGAGGAACAGAGAGTGATGCGTAGTTGAAACCAGTGAGTGAAAAAAGCATTTTGCAGGAAAAATATACAATTATTACGGCGAAAGCTGTTATGGCATCACAACACGGGCCTCGCGCAGTGCTGTAGTTGTCCGCCGCCGCCGGTGTCCGTAACCACTGTCGCACGAAATAAAAAAAATAAACCTAGCACCAATGACAAAGTGAGGCTCGAATCCGGGTCCGCTGGGTGCACCTGCCCAGTATTCAACCATTGTGCCATGCCGGTGCTAGGGATTTGTTGGCGAACTTGCCTTAGGCAGGCTTGATGTCGGGAAAGCAATCGCGTTAATGCGACTTATAAGGTGTTTTAAAACAACGAAAGAACAACCAGTCGTCGCACATTGCGAATAGCGTAACGAGTGGGTCGTCCAGTGCTCCAACCCATTACAAAAGATTGTTCTTGTTCTACTATTAACTGTGGCGCATACCCAATTCAGGCATAATTCCTCATCGTCGTCAGTCACTGCATGAGCAATTGGCACAAAATGTCTTGCAAGTGTTCAGTGGATACCACGCTTCTCAGAGGAAAGACGAAAAATAGCAAATGCCGGCCTACTACCCAAAAATGTTTATTAGTCGTAAAATGTGTGCTTGCAGCAGTTTCCAAATAAATGTTTAGAAGAGGCTCTGAAAGGCCGCTCTTCTAGCTTTCGCTGTGACTGTGCTGCGCCTTCCCCGCAGGCCTGGCGCTTTTTTTTTCTGCGTTCAGACCGATAATAGAAATATGATTAGTAATATTAGCGTCGAACAGCTCATTTCGCAGGAATTCCGGTGTCGGCGTCGTTGATAGTGAGCTAAAAGTCATGCTATTTGTGACCTAACAAACGAGAAAAATGTAAATAAAATAAACAATAAACTTTGGGAGTCTGAGTGAGGATCAAATCCGGGCCATTTGCGTGGTTAGCAGGTGTTCTACTACACGAAGAAACAAAAAGAACCAAGCGTCTGCTTGGATGCACAGTGAAAATAACTTTCCGCGCTTGGAAATGCTGTGAAAATAACCTTCATATATTACAAACACACGCCTCCTGTATGCAGGCTTCACAATATAACTTCTTGCAGTAATAATGCGTGGTACAAGCGTACATTACCAGCGAGGTCAGAACAGGTGATTACTACTACCTCCTGGTGTAAAGTAGGCCACCAACTGCAAAAGGCACGCACATTACGGCCAGTATTTCCCTAATTAAGACTGCGTAGATGGTGTATAGCAAGTAAGAAATCGTTTCATGCGCATAATTACTCTTGGTTTAAGTCACGCTACCGATTGCAGAGAATGAATCGGGGACAGGATATCGCAATCGCGTTCAACTCGTGAAGGGGAAGATGTAGGGTGCGTAATTTTTTTTTTCACCCGTGGCATCACTTAGACGACTCATACTTCGCTTGTATATCTGCAAAAGAAAATGCACGAAGTTTGGATGTAATAAGGAGAAAACTGCAGGGAAAAATGTATCGCTCTCGGTAAAGCTTTAAAAGAGCGCATGAGCGAACCGTCGTGTGTTTTCAGTCATTGCGACCCAATGTCCAATATATTGGACATTGTCACATTTGCAACGCATGCAAAGACACATGTTTTGCTCATATATGAATCGATTTGTTTGCATCAACCTCTTACGAACACAAATCAATGCTTCAACACGTTGTAGGACATCCGTGAATTAATATAAATTCACTTACTTCTTAGGGGGCAGTAGTAAAAGCGATTTGTGCTTAACCCCGCCATTTCGAGTTCTCCTGATTGGCGGGAAATGCACCGACTTTGAGCATATTCACTATATGGTAGCGCGGGTTCCACAAGCAGCCGATAAAATGTTTTGCGAGAGCAGGTAAGCGCTTTGAAAGCTTTGGTGCGCTGTGTTACAATGTTCAATATATTGGACAATTTTCCATAGCTGGGTCTCATGAGGCTACTTGACATTCATATAGATGATGTTGTTTTCCAAAGTAGTTTAAACAAATGTCGTGACTCTATGGATGGACACCTGCTTGCCAAGCAGATGGCTCACTCGAAAAGGAAATTTTTGTAGCGAGAGCTGCCTTGGTTGTCTTCTCCCCGTTTTGTTGTGGCTGGTGGCGTGGCTACACCGTGAGCTGAGCCGCTGCCTAGCAACTGCTGCCGTTGGCAGCGCCGCTTGCCGCGCCACCTACATGACGTCAGAGCCGGTGAGACAGCGCTGCAACAACAAAGAGGATGCCAGCGTTAGATCGTACATGTATGGCAAGGGCGGCTCGTAGGGATTTGTCGGCAGATATGAAAAATGAGACGGATAGACTGAAAGAAGCCAGGCATCGCCGTCGGAACGAAACGAAGCAGAGACAGCGAGCTGACGAGACGAAGGCCGCACGCACCAAGAAGCAAAACAGTATGAAGAACTAAGCTAAATATTAAGATTACCCGTACTCTAGCTACGCACACCTAAAGAAATAACTGTGTTGTAGGCCCGTGTGCTCAGATTTGGGTGCACGTTAAAGAACCCCAGGCTGGTCGAAATTTCCGGAGCCCTCCACTACGGCGTCTCTCATAATCAAGTGGTGGTTTTGGGACGTTAAACCCCACAAATCAATCAATAAAGAAATAACTGAAGCCAAAGCCAGTTTTTTTATTATGTAATTTCTTTGGATCTTTCTCAATTTTTTGGTCGTGGACAAGATGATGATTTTTCGCCCCCCACCAACGACGCCGACGATGACGCCGGAATATCCGCGAAACGCGCTCTTCAACACTACTGCGTTAAAACCGATATTAGAAAGTTAACTAAAAAAAAACGTGTACTCGGCTAAAACCACCTTGTTTGCCGCGAAAGGTCGTGCGCCGTGGCTCGCTCAAAGCAGCCACTGGCCTTCGAGCCTCGATTTTGTTCCGTTGCTTCACCTTGGCACATAAATTTTTTTCTCAGCAGCACACCCTTTGCTTCTTCGTGCGTGAGGGGCGCACATCAGTGCGAGATTGCTCTACCGCTGCACGTAACCGCTAGTTACGAGACGTAAGTGGCGCCCTCTATAAATTTCCATCGCTCATTGCAGGGGCGCTTGCCTTTGGACTTACGGGCAGGTGTAATTTCATTTGCAAACCTGCCGTGAAAATCGCTACGAGTGAGTCGAATGAAACAACGGCATCCATTAAAAGCCCGTTGCGCGCGGACTGTCTTCTATACCGGCTGCCAATTAGTCTTGGCTCTGTTTACGTCCGGCAGCAACCGGATTCGCCCAGGTTGGGACCCGAACCAGGAAGCGGGTTGTACCTATATACAGTGCCGCCGGTAAAGCCCTCTCGCTTCTCCTGCACCCTTCAGCCGTCCCCGAGCGGCTATCGTTGGCTTGGCGATGTCTACCGAGAAGGGGCGCTCCGTGTGGTCCCCTTAGACCAGAAGCTAGAGCGAGTGCCAGTGATTCTAAGCAAGGTTTCGATATAACAAATCACCGCTTGTTTAGCCCCGGGCCCCTGATTTTGTTTTCGTGGAGACATGTGATGGCTTTTGTCCCGGGGACGCGCAGGCAATACCAGCATCGCAGAAATGATTAATGGGAGCATTTAAGCCGCACACATAATGGATCGTAACGTGCACCGAACGCTATATGGTAGGTTGGTTTACCATGTACTTACCGGTCCGAAATTCGTGTTTATTGCTGCAGTGCTTCAGCTCGCCCGCGGCGTCGATGTAGAGACGGCCTGGCGCGTGTGGCTGAACCCGTTCCCCTTTGTTTTGCTTGGCACCGCCGGACGCGCTGTCGGGCTGACGTCAGCCGCACGGCCGGTTCCGAGCTGATGAAGCGTGCGGCCAGCTCTGCAGCCGGATCGCAACCGGAGATGAAGAAAGCCGATTAAATGCTCGCTGTCAGCGACGCCGATGCGGAATCGCGTCCTTGGCCTCTAACACCGCGCGGGGACCTTTGCGCGGTCTCTTCTCGCGCTCAGCTGCCAAGCCGAAGCTCTTTTCAAGTTCCACCTATTCCGGGACTGTGCGAATATTCTACTTACGAAACGCGTTCGCAAAGGGATGGGAAAACTCGCTTCTTTTTAATAAATAGTCGGAACAGTTTGCAAGCTCGTATTTCTTTTTATATATTTCGCGTGCCTCCTTTTATTCGTTCCCCAGCAAGGCGAAACGCTATTGGCCGCAATGGCGATAATGTATGCGCGTTTGGAAAACGCGGGTCGATTTGTTTTGCCTGCGTGTGGTTAAGTAGAACACGAAGAACGGAAGGCGTGAGTCGATCGCGAGTTATTGCCTCGACTTTCATCAAGAACGCCCTTCTGCTCCGCCATACCTCCGTTCGCGATCATTGCGAAACTGGTTTCCTCCCCGAGCCCTTTGAGCGTTAATTGCGGCGTGATAGTTTCCAGCGACCAGACGCGTAAGCTGCTGATTGAACTGGTCGCGAGTGTGCGCTCGTGCACTCGGGTGTGTTTAACGAGAAGGGGTGCCGGGGTAACCGTGATCAGAGCGGTGGTGCCCCCAGGGAGAGGTGCGGGCATTGCACAGCGGCAAGTGTTCGTCCGAAGCTGCTGCACCCGAGAATAGGTCTTGTATATATATATATATATATATATATATATATATATATATATATATATATATATATATATATATATATATATATATATATATATATATATGTGTGTGTGTGTGTGTGTGTGTGTGTGACAAACAGAAAATCAAACATATATGTACGCTTCTGTGCGTAACCAATAGTTTCGCCGCGTCGAGCACGATAGGTTGATTGCGGAGTGCTGTGGTGCGTAGGGGCCGGGAAATAGCTCCTGAAGCAGCTAGACTAGTGATAGTTGATAGTTTTTCAATTGTGTTTCCCGAATACTCCGTGCACAGACATTTTTCCAGTTAGACACTTTTATCTCAGTGCAAGTACACCTGCACCGAGATAAAATCTGCTAACCGGAAAAATGTATGATTTTATCCGGGATGTTTACCGAGTTGCAAACTGAATAGTTTTTTTCTTACTTGTAAGCACGCCAGGATTGAAGAAGTAATTGCTTAATCTGCGTTAGTTTCGATTGAGTGCAAGCGCAACGAATCGTGCTTTTGAATTTCATCAGCGTGATAAACGAAAAATGTTGAACGAAAGGATTGTGTAATAAAAAATAAGAAAATAAAGGAGAGTGCCTGTGAGAGCACAGCTCCACTTTTTATTGAGAGATACTAACTTCAGGATAGGTGATTTGATTGATTGATATGTGGGGTTTAACGTCCCAAAACCACCATATGATTATGAGAGACGCCGTAGTGAAGGGCTCCGGAAATTTAGACCACATGGGGTTCTTTCACCTGTACCCAAATCTGAGCACACGGGCCTCCTTCATTTCCGCCTCCATCGGAAATGCAGCCGCCGCAGCCGAGATTCGAACCCGCGACCTGCGGGTCAGCAGCCAAGTACCTTAGCCACTAGACCACCGTGGCGGGGCAGGATAGGTAATTTGATTGAGTAATTAAGTATAAAATTATTCATTAAAGACTGCAACTTCCAACGTGACGCTCAACAGGTGCGGTCTCGTGTTTGGATATAAAAAATGAAGCCATTGTAAGTCTATATGAAATACGGCCCCAAAATGTGCGAAATAGATTTAAGCACTAATGAATAGTTTTTCTAGAGTGTCGGTGCAGCAATTCGTGAGGATCTTAGAGTTGGAATGCATGTGCATATTTGAGAACATTCTGGCCAAGTACATGCCGAATGCGGTTTTTCTTGCAACGCTCTTACTCCGCAGGCGGTACTTCGATACAAGTTGTTCGGCTTCAAGTGCATACTCGTGACATGACGCCCGGAATAGTTATGAATTGTAATTCATGCAAATATTTTTTATTAAATGAATCGGTTTGACTCGAGTCACGATTTTGGGCAGTGACAGCGGCTGCAAAAATAATTTGGAGTGTGTATCAGTTCTTTATTTGTGAAACTTCATATCTTTGTTATAAAACCAAGCGCACGTCTGTAAATTTCTCCAGTTTATGTTTAGTTCGTCCATTCTATACATATTTATGCCACGCTAGCGTTGGCCAATGTGGGACTTGTGTATTCTAAGTTTAACGTGAGGGCAGTAAGTTGCAGCGTTGATGTGTGTTATCGGTGCGACGCCATTTCTTCAGCTACGTTTTGCAACTTTGACCCGAGCGGCTGTCTGCCCTGCCCTCATTCATTGCATAAAACGAATTATGAAAGCGGAGGCTTCATAAAGAGTCCGCTGCTTGGCAAGCGAATGTACTTATCGGTTCATTTTTATTACTTATTTTATTTCTAGTGGTGGTGAAAATGATCAGAAGTATAAAAAGAGGCACTTTTGGAGAACACACAGCACTGAGAATATATTTCCTCTGTACATCCGTGCTTTTTCCTGCGATGGAAGAAAGTAGTCAATGCCATGCCAACCCTCTTGGCGCCCCGGCTAGAGTGAGAGACGAGCACGCGACTAAAGAAAGCGGCGCACAAATCGTGCGGTATAGCATTCGCCTGATCTGTCAGTGCCACGATATGATTATGAGGTTAAGTCGTATAGTGGGGACTCCGAAACACGTAAGCACCGCACTTCAAGTGCGTAAAGAATAAGCGGTCCACTTGGGTGTATCGGGCGGCCTGCCGTTTTTACTGATCACAGGGCGAATGTAGTGGGCACATCACGAAGTCTCGCACAAGAAACACGAGGCGCAGGTACTTGTCACATTGTGTTACGACGATGCGCATTCTTGCAATCTTTTGTCTCCTCTTCGCCGCGAGAAGAGACGGTGTCGCGTGGCGCCTTTCTTTCCGCGTCCGGTGCACTCGGTTTCCACATCGCCATCGAAAGTCCGTAATGAATGTCTCGAATGACGTGTAATTTATTATTATGTTTTTTACTAGTTCTCTCATTTTTCGCTTTCATACCTCTCTGTACCCCTTATCCTTTCCGCAGTACATGATAGCAATGCAGATTTTTTTTTTCTTCTGTTTAACTTCCCCGCCTTTCACTTCTCTGTGCCTCTCTTTCTCTACGTGCATTTCTTTTTATTTATGAAAAAAAAATTAGTATGCTTGCGCCGTGACGCTCTATGGTTTTCGTATACGAATAACTTCCCTCGAGTTGATAATTTTAAATACAGAAGTTTTAACAACTAGTGTTCTAAAGTAACTTGAGCGGCGACAAAGTATTTTCGGCTTGAAGTTGCTGTGGGAACACAACAGTCGCCATTTATACTGCAACGCACTTTTAATTCAAAATATGTATCAAGGCAGCCATTTGCGCCAACCTAAAGGTTATTTGTCAGCACTAGAATAAAGTCCATCATGGCGTAACAACGATAAAAAAAAACGAGACATCGCACCCTGTGCGAGACTGATTCGGCGCGCCGCGGCAGCTGCTGCCACGTTTCGATTTCTTCTCATGTAACATCGATAGGCCGGGGTCGCTGCACGCGAGCCAATTATCGATAAAACAATCGAAGATCGGTCGAATTTATTATCATTGGTTCCGCGGCGCTGATGCTGATTGGTCGCAGCGACCGCGTCTGTCGGCGCTGCGCAGCTGGAGATAGGGGACATGCTACGCGGCGTGTATCGCTCAGCGCTTGTTTCTCCCCTACACCGGAGGGGGGGGGGGGGGTGCAGAGAGCGAGGGCAGCGAAGACGATAAAAATAACGGAAGTAAACAGTGCAAGCCGTCGATCGTATCGGCGCTGGCTGAAAACAAAAAGCGGACGCTCATTGAAATAGTGGCAAAGGGGTGGGGGAATATGGGCGCTCCTGATTGCCGTAATTGGTGCCGACTGGCCTGACGAACGACACTGCGCTCGAACATGCTGCTGGCACAATGGGCGGTTGGCCAGGGCTAATGGCGGGAAAGGGCTCGTTCGCATGCAAGGTCGTGTTCTTTATTCTCATTAACTATACTCGCACGAGTCGTCGAAGACTTCGTGTACGGCTCACGACAGGGTCCTTTATAGCAACTGCCGCTTTCTCCGAGGTTATCGGCACCTTTGGCATATACAGACACGCCCTGTTGGCCGTAGATAAATGCACGTGTCAAGGCATGCACGTGCTTCCGTTGCTGAACGGGTGAAAGTGTAAGGGTTGTGGCCATCGTAAGGAGGATGTTGGTTCTTTCTCTCGTTCTTTTTTTTTCTCTACCGTTTTTAGTACATATAATTTTATACGTCAATCTTAAATGAGTTACAGAGTGCATGGTGACTTGTAAGGGACAGAGTAAGCAAAAATGCAAATTAATGCCTGACAGGATGCAGGGTCACTCGTCCCAGTCAATAAGGCACACAAGGGGCAGTTATGTACATACGTTAAAACACTTTAAAACAAACAAGTAGCGACAGTTTCACACTTTTCACCAGAGTTTAGAGAACATTGTTAGCAAAACACTGATACTTCGACGAGACCCGCCCGTAAGACCTAATTTGAAGTCCAATATTTTTCTTCAGACAATGAAACAAGGAATGTGTAGAAATAACGAGACTTCTTAAATAACAGCATGAGATTACAAATAACTAAATTAAAATGCAACAGATATTTATACAGATCAATTGTAACAAAAAGGGGCAAAGAAAAAGAAAACCTCTTTGATTCCATAAAGAGAGGAAAGTTATTTTGAAGCATTACTTGATATGTGTGTATTTTCTTTTTAAACGCAATTATTGAGCAGCTCTCTTTCACTATGGTGGAAATTGCAGGATGTGCGTTCAACATTTCAGGGATCATATGCCTTTGTGTACCGTAGTTCGTTCTTTCGCTGCAGTATGCGTCTAAAGTTGTATGTATTTTACCTTCGAGAATATACATCGTGAAATGCGACAGCGTTAGATTTCAATTTATCATATATGGTCATCGATATTCTTTTGCTTAGGATATTCTGAAACGTTAATATGATGTGGTGAAAGAGTGGGGCAGAAGGGGTTCTAGAATGAACCCCTTCAATTATTCGTACGATTCTTTTCTGTAGTCTATGAATGCAATCTTCGTTTGTCTTAGTAGTATTACTCCATATTAGTAAATATTAATGGATACGTGAGCATATTAAAAAATAATACAGTTGCCTTGTTACCAAAATAGGTAAAAAAAAAAACGTCTGATTTCTTCGATTACCCCAATTGAGCGTGAAAGACTAGTGCGAACTTTGTTTTTGTGATATGTCCAGTCGAGTTTTTCATGAAAAATAATACCAAGAAACTTTTGACATGTGACCCGTTCAATCAAATCTTCTTGAAATTTTACTTCAATGCCATGGGGTATAGATTTATTTTTTGGCCGAGAAATAACATAGTTTTTTGTGTTTAGTTCAAACTTATTTGATATTAACCATACTGAAAGGTGTTTGAGCCACCCGTTTGCTTGTTTTTCCAAGCTGTTGATGTCTTTGCTAGAGCAAAAAAGGTTTGTGTCGTCGACGTATAAGACCATGTCTGGAGTTTGTGGTATATTTACAATGTCATTTACAAGGAACGCCATACTTAATCTTATCCATTTTCGACACCGCGTGCTGCGTGTCACAATACTGAAATCGATTTGTTAGATAACTACCCAATCATTTAAGTGAAATACCTTATATGCCGTATTGATTTAGTTTCATTAGAAGAATTTCATGTTCTTTTTTAAAATCCAGGAATATTCCAAGCGTGTAAGATTTCTTTTCAAAATTATGTAAAATTTTGTACTTGATAGACAGCAAAGCTTGCTCTGTACTTTTTTTTTCTGAAATTCATATTGCTGTCATGTTAATATATTTTCTTGGCTACAAAAGGTTGCGATTTTGACGTATAAGACTCTACAACTTCTGAAAGTATGGGTAAGACAGATGCGCTGTGATGTCGCACCAGTGACCTTATGGTATTCGTGCAGTATGACTTGTAAGGCATGGAGGTGAGTGCTATATATGGTCTGAAAACCTCGATTATCATGCGAGGGGTTAGCTCCGAGAATACATAGTCCGCTTTGCGGGAGAAACTGGCAGAGCGTAAAATCATAATTGGCTTCAGTGAGGGTGGGGTCGTTGCGGCCGCCGTTTCGCTGGTCAGCCAGCAGAGGGAGTGAAATGCGCGCTTTTTTATTTTGATCTCTAAAAGAGTGAAGACACAATTTGTACGACAGAATGTCGTGCGTTGACGTCTAGTTAATACCCTTACTGGCTTCACAAAGTAGCTGTGTTTTTTAATGTTACTTTACTTCCAACTCTTGAGACTCTTTGGTCGCCAGCTGCAAAATTTTATTTGTAAACCTTTACGACTGCGAACGAAGAAATTTAAGAAGAAACCAAACCTAAAGAGTAGAGTGTTGATTATACGCCCTGGAATATACATAATCGCCGCTGTGCATGTGTAACTTAAATAGTGATCTCGATAATGTTTCCTCAAGTTTTTTTGCCCTATATATATGTTACTTTTACTGAGTGCCATCCCATTCTTAGTAATCCAGCGTCATCTGATTCCCCACTGTGGTTATACCCAGTTCCAAGGGGAAATCTAATGCCGTCATCACGCATGGATCAACGTGCGGGGCCTGATTTCATTCGGTCAGGCGATGTGTCATGCAGCGCACGAAATGGGCCGAAAGGCAGAGGAACGTCGGTGTATGTCTGCACCTGATGCAAATAGTGTGTGATTTACTTACCCAAAAGCCGCCGCCGTCCACCTTATCGGAATAATTATCGAGCTCTGGAGGCAAGACATTTGGTTGAATCGCTCATCAGATACATTTAATATTCGCATGTTCTGCATCAGCTGAAAATGCACGAACCGCAACGAACAAGAGGGGTAAACATTTCACCCCCTTTCGCGGTATTATAAACACGTCAAAAATCCTTTTTTTTCCCTTGTCAATGATTAGGTCGTAATTCGTAATATGCAAGGAAACTGGGCGAAATCGCGGTATATTAAACTTCATAATGAGCAATGTGACCGTCATCAGCACACAATATTTCACTGACGGGGACGCGTCACTGTTTGTTGCAACCGAAAATGTATTATTAGCAAAGCATACGTACCTGCACAAGCCGTTTGAAATTACCTGCTTTCTTTTTGTCGCATTACTATACAGCGTTCCCATTCGTGAGTCAGCTTGCAGTATAGCATAAGAAAGAATTTCTTAGGCACAGCCACGCATTGAAACTGCTGTGCGTATATGCTAACTGGAACTGGAAGCATGCCATCTACTGAACTACATCGTACGTACCACGCTTACATATTTCTACCGGGCTTGGTTTGTATTTACCTGCCCAGAAATGTGGGGCCTGTGCCGCGCCAGCTGTTGTCAGTTCGTCTGTTCACGTAAATTTTGTGATCTAAAATGTAGCTAAATTCATAAAGGAGTACTAATATTCAGGAAAGAGATGTGAGACTAAAATAAAGCTATTGAATTTTGGGCCGGCATCTAAAATAAAGCGAGATAAGAGAGCATTTGTTTCGGAGGTTGGTTCATTATGCTATGTGCTGGGTGATAATTGTGGCATGTTATACGTAAACGCAAGAACTGAACATACAGGCATAGAGACACACGTATACACGAAATAGTTATTTATAGGGCTTCGTTGAGGTGTCTACTTTAGGGAACCACAGCCGCGCCTTTGCTACGTAGCGCGCAGATGGCCTGCTTTGCCATGGGTAATGAATGTATCACAACTCTGAGCTTGAGTGAAGTTGCTAGTGCGCCTCCTTCAGAGATTCGATCTCTGACAAGTATGGCGGCGGCAGTCGCTCAGAGCATCTTCCACTGCATGCTTGTGAATATCAGACATAGCGCATTGGCGCGTTGGTCCGTTGAATTGTGTGCTCTAATTTGTTCTTGTATGGGGTCTGTGCGTTAAGTCTTTTGCGGCGGATGCACGCTTTATTCTCTTGGCTTGAGCCTGAGGGTATGCAGGCAGTCCTGCTGTCAGTACAGAATGCGGCTGTCCAGGCATGTCCTATGTCAATCCTTGAAAATGCACTTTTTGTGAAGAACGTCTGGTCTCGCAGGAAGTAAATGTCGTGCGCTTGAATGAGCCAAGTGGCGTATGCTTTGTATCTCATGTGACGTCGTCTCTTGCTCATCTTCTTCCTGATTCAGCTGCGCCGTGATTATGCCAGAGTACCCATGCTTATATTAGGTCTTCGTCTACGACTTAAGCATGTTTCTAAAGTACGTGTCTGCAGGGGTTTCAGAAGCGAGGTGTGTGACAAAAGCCGTATATCTCTGATTTGCATCGGCTAAACTGCCTATGTTCTACCGTCCGAGAGAATTACGGCCCGTCAAACTAGGTTTTTTTTTTTTGCGGTTTGTGAAATGTAAAAAAAAAACTCGAAATACGTGGACTCTCCTTTTCTCTCTTTCTCCGAGTTCCGATAAAACAAATAATGACGTTGCGGCTGTGTATGCTGCTGCGTTGTATATGTGCTGCAAGTGTACATAGATACACAATAACGACACAGAGGAAAGAGGGGGAGAGCAAGCTGGCCTCCTTCAGGGGCACACCTGTTCACTCTCTCGGAAAGAGAAAGAGAAAAGAAGAACATACGGAAGTGAAAGAAAAAAATGACGAAGACTTTCAGAAACATAAGCACACGCGAAAAATAAAACGTTTATAAACGGTCCCGCACTGTCCCGCTGCGGGGCAGTGTGTCCCGCTGCGTAGTAAATGCGGTGATGTTCAAGTGTTCTGTAGGAGCCACTCGCTCCACGCAACGAACTGTCAACACGCCCTAAACGGTATAAAAGTTCACGCACCAGCACAAAGCCGACTCTTCGTTTATATGCCAGTGCTCTGGAAGATGAACCATCGAAATCTGCAACAATGCAAGCTGTTCGCAACTGTTCGCAACTTCCAGGTACCGCGACGCCGCTGAACGGTGGCGGCCGGAAGCTCTGTTGAGATGATTGAAGTTTTGAACCTGCTTCAAACAGCAGACGCTGCTGCTTGTTTTCACGCGCTTGTGGTCGCTTTTCGAAGTTGCGAAGGGTCTCGATATTACTGTAACCTTTTGAGGTTCTCAAGTCAAAGGTAAAGTAGAAAGAAAAAGAAAAAGCCGGCTGATTTCATTGCGAGCCTCGATGTTCACAGCCTATATACACCGGGAGAAAAATTAGGCGTCCCGCTCAAATTAGCGCCCTAAAAAGCCATCATTGGTCAAGAGGGTTAAATTTAGCAGGCAAATAACCAAGGCCTGTGAATATAGGCAGCACCGATTTTCTGCACGAGTACAACAACTTCCAGGTTTGCAGTTCTCGCGCTTAGTTCGTCTGCTCGGTGCGTTCCGCTTCTAGAACAGAATGAAAGGACCGGTTTGAAAACGTTCATCGCATCATTACATATCTGAGGCGTCTGCGAAGTGCTTCTTTGACATTCCCATCTGCACCAATTCGTGCAGCGTTGCGCGCGATTATGTACATCCAGCAATGTGAAGAGCGTACGTGTGGGCAACTTGCGCACAGTAATCTTCCCTATAGCCTACCCGGCGTTTATTTACTTAATATAGTATGTTAGTGCTCTCATACTTTCTTAAAAACATAAATCAAACGGCCACCGAAGCGCGAAGAATTGCAGTCTTCGCCAAAATTGTACTTTCCGCTATCGTCTCTTTCGGGGTGATAATCTCAACGACCGCCATGTAAGATGTATAGTTGCGCCACCAATAGGTCGTGAAAGTTGCGAATTCGTTGCTGCCCAGCGTCTAGACAGAAGAGCTGTATAACGAGGAGCTGTCCGTGCAAAGCATGTGGAAGCAAATGTTCCAATTATAATGTGTGCGATTAAACAAACCGCAGAAGTCTTAGTACCAGTCGAGCGTGCAGATGAAGTGATTTGATTGATTTGTGGGGTTTAACGTCCCAAAACCACCGTATGATTATGAGAGATGCCGTAGTGGAGGGCTCCTGAAATGTCGACCACCTGGGGCCCTTTAACGGGTGCCCAAATCTGAGCACACGGGCCTACAGCATTTTTTGCCTCCATAGAAAATGCAGCAGCCGCAGCCGGGATTCGATCCCGCGACCTGCGGTTCAGCGGCCGAGTACCTTAGCCACTAGACCACCGTGGCGGGGCACAGATGAAGTGTGTCATAACTTCGGATGAGATATGATACAAAGACGTTTCCGTTTTCCTTTTATTTCTGTGAGCGGACCTTTTCGATATACCTTGATGTAAACAGTTTTCATGTCAAGGTTGAGGAGGCGACAATGTGCAGACATGTCCGTTTTCCTATGCGCAAAACTGACACACAGAAGGAGGCTCATTTAAACTCTAGGGCTTGATTGCGGGCAGAAACGAATTGTAAGAGAAAGTACATGGCGTTGAAAACAGCTTGGGTTTCCGATGAATGTTGATTCACGTATGAAGGGCTGACTCGCTTGCTTGTGGGGCGTTGAAACAACCGATGAAACATTCAAACTAGAAGAAATAACAAATAAGGATTAGGAAAACGCTTTAGCATCTCTATAGAATGAACCTAACCCACTTGCTTACGCATGCGTACCTGTTATTTTGCTTAAAATCACTGTCTGTCAAGTGCCTTTAAGCACTATAGAAAATCTTTTTATGTAGAGTCCTTTCAAGTCTGGCTTTGAGGAATGTGATTTGTATGCATTTTTTGCTAGTTAATTTAATATTTATCTGCTATTTGCAACTAACTGCCCTTCTGTTGACTGGTAACTGTTAAATATTTGAAATGTTTCACGTCTCCAGTCACCATTCATTCATTAAACAATCTTAAGGTGAGAAGTCGGCGGCACACTTTTGCTGAAGCTGTACTCCCCATTCACAAAAACAAAAAAAACAAAAATGTGTTGCACGACCGTTTCGTTTGCAACACACGTCAGAACTACGTCTTTCTTTCTTTATTTATTTATTTGTTTTTCTTTCTTTCTTCGCTGTGTGCCTGTGCGTAATAGTACTATATTGATCATGAATTAACCCTCGCTCTAGATTGCATTTCAAAAGCTTTTGTACAGGAACCACGTAAAGCGGAAGAACATTGTGCATGTGAGCATGAAAGTTTATTTATTTATTTATTTGTCTAGTGAATGCGCCGGGACGCCAGAACAGCATGCTCGATGGCCTTCGAAACGCATCGCTTATCGCGGCCAATTATGTGCTAACTGCAGGAAGAACGGCTCAGGGCCCGACTTCAGGTATCTTTTTCTTTTGCCCCAGCCGAGCAATGTAGGCCTTGTGTATACGGTTTTGATATGGCTTCGTGCGTAGTAAGCATCGGTCATCGCGATATTCATTACGCGAAACATTGACGGCTCGCACTGCTTATTTTGTAGCACGAAGAAAAAAGAAGGGCTATTCGGGCACAGGGGCGTCTGCTGGGAGATGCTATTAAGGCACGCGTGACGGTTATCCATTAGCTGCAAATTATACATTACGCATGCGTGGCCGTCACCGAGCGAATAAGTGACGCTGGGGTCACACATGAGCTAATCGCTACTTGTTTTGCCCTGGCGCGACCGGCACAACGACATCTTCCAACAGCGCCCTCCGGCCACCTTGACTATATACGCATCGCTTTTACAGATCAGTTATCCGCAGCTGTCAAATGGTGAAACCATAGAAGGAGGCAGAGCAGCACAAGGTCACGTTCGGTGAACTTTTTTTGTAATCCAAAGGATGCCGCTGATTCCGCGGCCTGTGTTCTCGGCCGGTTTCCTTGGTGGAATCGTTGCGCATTGGGAGGCGCGTGCATGCTCGGTTCTGGTATACTATAGTGGGACGATGTTGTCACGGTTGAATATCGTTAGTCTCACTATTTACGTGAGGGCAAGGTAGTGGTTAGCTTTCTGAGCACATGAATGATTACACCCTCTCAGGTGGGTGTAATAGTCGGACACCGAAACCCCATGATTAATGTTGAGATAGATAACAGCGATGCAACCTCTGGCCAAGTTTCTTGACCTTGTTCATGTGTGTGCCATGAACTTCTGCTTATGCATACTGTTGTTTTCATTCCTCGCTAACCAACTCTCCCGCTTATTTTGTGTGAAGTGAGTGCACTCGCTATGGCTTCCCAAGAGCACCATTATGTTGTTTCTGGGAATGAACTTCTCGATCATTCATATTGCTCGCAATGATTCAGCCGCCGTCCTTTAGGTGTCCTAAGGTATAAATTTTCTCATCAAGGTTTTCTCCGCCAAATGCCCCTGCAGTGCCTCCATGGGTCCTGCCTAAACCATCTGTCTCTTTTACGATACCTGGAATTACGAAGAAGTCGCTCATTTCTTCTGTCGGCCTCAAACAACTGACCCTATATCACATTTATACAACGTACAGTGATTCTCTGCATGTGTACACCGACGGATCCACCACGCTAAACACCTCTGCCGCAGCCTTTGTCATCCCAGACATGGATATCGCTCGAAGATTCAAAGTGGACCATAAAACCACATCAACTGCCGCAGAGCTTGTCGCTATCCGGGAGGCAATAAGCTTTATTTCCGGAGAGCGACCTCGAGCCTGGACAATTTTCTGTGATGCCAAACCCGCTTTGCAAACCATTAATTGCATCATGAAGCAAGGTCCGTATTACAGCTTGGCAACAGAAATCACAGAACTTATTCAGGTTGCTTCAACAAATGGTCATCTTATAACTTTCCAGTGGATTCCCGCTCATTGCGGCGTGATGGGAAACGAAGAGGCAGACGCTGAAGCTAAAAATGCCTTAAGCAGTGCCCCTGAAGTACGCATTGCGTTTTCACGAGCTGACACGAACGCCCTGCTTCGATGCGTGATGCGCAGCTACACACTTCAGAACTGGACCAAACCGGAACGGCGACACCAGCGACTTCACAAATGGGACCCGGAAATGAGGTTCCACATGCCCCCTAAATTGAAACGGCAACTCACAAGTATAATCCACCGCATTCGTCTTGGTGTAGCGTACACCAGACGTTACGCACATATCATCGGTCGCAGTGACACCGGTCCTAATTGTGAACACCGTGATGTGCCAGAAACACTTGAGCACATATTTTGTGTCTGCCCAGCATACACACGTGAACGACAAACACTGATTTCTTCTACTGAACTATATCGTAGTAGGTCATTAACTGATGAGACCATGTTGGGCCCTTGGCCAGACACCAAGAGTGCAACTGCGGTCAATGGTGCTGCGGTGTACCTAAAGGGAAATAAGCTATTATTGGGTGCTTTATTAGACAGCAATAGCAACTGATAGTGGTCCACTACTACTGATGGACCACTATATGCTTTGAGAGACCCGTGTTCCGAAACTTGCGACCATCTGGTGCTCCTTCACGGGCACTGACATCGCACAATACATGGTTCGCTAACATTTCGCTTCCATCGAAATCAGGGGTGGTGCCAGGATTTCACTACAGGATGGGGGGGGGGGGGGGGCACCCACGACAAGCGAGTTCCTTCAAGGGGGGCAGGGAGGATGGGAAATTATGCGTTGTGTTTAGTCTATGCTTGTTCTGGGGAACAAAGGGGAGCAGGCAGAAGTTTTGGGGGACACCCCCCCCCCCCCCCCCATAGCGTCCGCTGGCACCGCCCCTGATCGAAATGCGACCGACAAGCCCGGGATCGAACCTGCGACCTTCGAGTCAACAGCCGGGCGCCGTAACCGCTGCACCATATAGCGGCGGACGATTGAATACACAGGGTGCCGCGCTGTAGTTTTTGAGTCACGTTTGTAGGCGTGGGTAGAAAATCTACAGGCGGTGAAAATGATCAACCCCATCTGGGTGCGAACATGTCATTCTTTGGGTTGACTAAAGGTAGTTACTTCTTTCATGACCGATCAGGTTCGCCGGCTCCCGTTGTTCATGTGCGTCCGGTCCGCAGCTAAAGGCACAACGAGGGTGATTCGCCGGAACGACGCGGTCTGTGCGTGCTGGCTGCAGACTCGTTTCGAGAAGACAATGCGACAATGGCTGTGGGGGGCGCGTGTTTACGAGGGTTGGGGGCATTTCACGGCGTTCTATCGTCAAGTGGAAACACTTCTTTCGCGGGGCGATAGGAACATGGTGCTTTTGTATCGCTCCCGCGCGCTTGCATAATGAGCACTCCGTGTATACTCGCCGCCGCCACGCGCTGACCAACTGACCCAGCGCGCGGAGTCGCCTCACCCGAGCTGGACAGACAATGGGGCTCCCGACTGGGCAAACAGCGCTGTGAATGACCGCTATATTTACGCTCCTCTCGAGCACTCGGCTAGCCCAGGTGCCCGCAGGTGGACACACTGGCGGCCGCCTGCGAGGATGGGGCCGGAGTGGGTCCTCCTGTGCGGAACATATTGTAAGGCGAGTTTATTTATTTATTTATTTATTTATTTATTTATTTATTTATTTATTTATTTATTTATTGATACTGCAGTCTCAAGCATATACTATAGCAGGTGTGAAATATTGATACATGATATTCAAAGAGAGTTACAATAGTATACAAGAAAATACACGAAGTGAAAAAATAGAATGCATACAGGCAAAACAATAAGGCTAAGTGAAGGCATTTGCACCAGCTGACCAACTTGAGCCGTGTGATTCTAGTGAGGCCGTGGCGTACTGCGTAAGTAGTACGTGGGCGGCCCGAGAATGCGTCATTTACTTTTGGTAGCTGTCGCTGTATCTTAGTTTGGTATGGTGTCCGCTGAGTGCTCGAACCGACAGCATATTCGCTCAGCATGCCCATATGTGCCCGGTGTTTGCGATATTCTGCGAGGCATAATCGGTGAGGAGGGAACTTTATAGACAACTGGCTGAGCAGCCCCTCCCCCACCTGGTTCTCTCTCCCTCTCTCTCTCTCACACACACACACACACACACCCAGCACTTCCAATGACATCTGGCTGGACAAAAAAGGGCTTAAGTGGAAACCGAAATTCAGGCAACATGGGTGCGTTTGTACTGTAAAGCTCAAGATACAGGGCCATGACAAAAAGAACATTATATGCTGCTTGAGTGCTGACATTATATATTCTCAACCCGGTTCATTCGCATGCCTACAACGACAGTTTTCACAATATTTTTCAGTGGCAAAGCGGACCCGTTGTTCTTCCGGTAAGATTTTCCGCCTTAACGCAATATATATGGATTAGAGAAGAAAGATTCAATGAAAGGTGCAATGACACTGAAATGAGACGGTGAACACCCGAGGTTTACATGTATCAGCATCTTGACATCCAGTGATGCGCTGGTTGCTTACTCTCATTGCACAACCGCGCCGTAAAACAACGAATGCGATCTGGGTAACCTGAGTGCAAGAAATGTATCGCATAAAGAGCACAATTTAGTAATAGTAATAAAAAACACTGAGCGATGTCTCCTGTATTAAAATTTTTCGTTTGATGCCCGTGCTTGGTGTGTCTTACAAGTAAAGTGATTTTCACTTTTGTACTGTTTCCCGTAAAAAAAGATGTAGATATGTCGGAAGTTTGCGGCTATAGTGGCTGCTGCCACTCTATATCCGCAAACTTCCTAATCTCATCTGCCCACCTAACTTTCTATCCCCCTTTCCCCCGCTTGCATTCTCTTGGAGTCCAGTCTGTGATCCTTAATGTCTAGCGGTTATCTTGCCTTCGCGCTACCTGCCGTGCCTATATGACCATTTCTTCTTGTTTATTTCGATTATGGTGTCCTTAATACCCGTTTGTTCCCTGATACACTCTGCCCTCTTCTTCTCCCTTAAGGTTTCACCAATCATTTTCCTTTCCATTGCTCACTGCATGATCCCCAGCCTATAATCCTCCAGATTTCTGCTCTGCGCATGCGTAAGTACCGGTAAGATGCAGCGGTTGTATGCCTTCCTCTTGAAAGATAGTGACAATCTACCCTTCATGATTTGAGAATGCTTGCCGAATGTGATCCACTCCATTTGTATCATTCTCGTTACTTTACTGTCGTGGTGTGGCTCCGTGGTTACTACCTGTTTTTAGTAGACGTAGTTTTTTACAACTTCAAGTGCACTGCTACCTATAGATCGAAGCGCTGTTATCTTCCGAGGTTGTTGTACATAACTTTAGTTTTCTGCATATTAATTTTAAGACCTACCTTTGTGCTCTCCTCGTCTAATTCAGTAATCATGAATTGCAATTCGTGTCCTAAGTTACTCAGCAATGTAATGTCATCGGTGAAGCGCAGGTTACTAAGGTACTTTCCATTAACTCCCATTCTTATGTCTTCCCATTCTAGGCCTCTGAAAACCTCTTGTAAGCACAGCACGTGGTAAATTGCCTTGGGGATATTGTGTGCCCTTGTCTTATACATTCTTCTTTATTGTCATTCTGTCGCTTCCTTTATGGAGTGATATGGCTTCAGTTGATGCACTGTAGATTTCTTCCAGGATATTCATGTATGCTTCGTCGACGCCCTGATTCCGCACTGTCTGAATGACCGATCTACCGAATCAAATGCCTTCACGTAATGTATGAAGGCTATGTACAGTGGTTGGATGTATTTTGAGCAGTTCTCTATTACCTGATAGAGAGTATGAATGTGGTCGATTGTTCAGTAGCCTGTTTGAAATCCTGCTTGATCCTTTGGTTGATTGAATTTTAGTGTTGTCTTAATTCTGTTGGACATTATACCTTTGTAAACAACTTGTATACGACGGAGAGCAAGCTGATCTGCCTGTGATTCTTCAAAGTCCTTGTCGTCCCTTTTTTTATGGATTAAGATGATGCTAGCATTCTTCCAAGATTCCACTATCCTCCCCTTCAGAAGACACTTCTTAAAAACGGTGGCCAGATTTTCTAACACAATCTGTCTTGCGTCTTTCAGCAGATCTGATGTTACCTCACCAGCAGCTTTGCCTCTTCTCTCCAAAGCTTTCCTCCCGTGGCATTAAATACATGCTGTTTACAACAGGATCGTGCGCCATTAATTGTGCAACTCAGGGGAAAAAATTTAAGCAAGTCCTGTCGCTGGTTATTCTGTTGATTGATTGATATGTGGGGTTTAACGTCCCAAAACCACTATATGATTATGAGAGACGCCGTAGTGGAGGGCTCCGGAAATTTAGACCACCTGGGGTTCTTTAACGTGCACCCAAATCTGAGCACACGGGCCTACAACATTTCCGCCTCCATCGGAAATGCAGCCGCCGCAGCCGGGTTATTCTGTTAGTGAAGATGACCGGCCGAGAGGAAACGTCGCTTACGAAGGAGAATATTTGTGAATTAAGCCACAGCATGCCACGCTTTGCATATATTCACAATTCAGGTCCATCGCAATGCTTCGCGAATTCACTTCTCACGAACTTCCGCAGACACGAGGGATGTTTCACGATATAAATAGATGTTTTAATATATATTAAATTCTTTCACGTTAATGGGTTGTAGGTCCCGCCGAGAGTGACGACGCCACCGAGTTAATGGTTCGACTGACGAGGAAGTGTTTCCCTGACGCGTGTGCATGCGTGCAGCATATGTATCTCACGCTCTGCGCGGCGTCAGCGGGAATAACGCCCCGGTCCGGCAGTGGCGCCGGCGTTGAGAACGGCCACGCTGGCCGCAGTCGTGCTCGTGGTGGCTATCTCAGCCCGCATCGATTTGCAGCGCAGAACACCCCCGCAAATCGGACATTCGGCGTGGCGCCACAATAGCCGGCTGAGCCCCGCGCGCCTGATATCGATCTCTGGAGTCGCCGCCCAGTTCCGCCTCGGTGACGCAGCTATCTGGGTTAGAGCGATAACAACGGCGACAGCCGCCGGGCCGCGTTCCATGCTAGGACGATGGGCGCTCGCCAGGTGCCGCCACCGGCTGTCCGCTCTGAGCACGCTCGGCGGGCCGCAAAAACGCGCCGAGTGACTGACGCTGGCCTTCCGTCCCTGGGCTGAGGAGAGAGAGAGAGAAAGCGAGCGTATTACTGACTCGCCTCCTCATGATTGTCGTCGTGTACTTCAATACGTAGTCACCCTATATACCTGCTACGAAGGAGTTCCGCTTGTATTTCTTCTTGCTTAAGTGATATTTCAATCAAAGCACAGAACACGTAATCTGAACGCGAGTGTATCTGATCACAAAGTTGTGGTTAGCTCTATCGTAACTACTGGTAGTCTCGGGACGTACACGAACGATTTGAGATGTACTTTATTTGTGTTTCCGTATGTGACCCATGAATCAAAGGATAATGAGCACGGTTTTCTTGTGAAACTGCGCCATTGTGAACGTGACAGCTCAACGTCAATTATTGTGCTGTGAGGTTTCGCTCGCGCTTTTCTTTCTTGTCGAGGAAGGGCAAGCCAGGTACAGCGTGATAACGTACACTTCAACAAACTCGACTCTCTCTCTCTCTCTCTCTCTCTCTCTCTCTCTCTCTCTCTCTCTCTCTCTCTCTCTCTCATCTCTCTCCTCTCTCTCTCTCTCTCGTCTCTCTCTTCTCTCTTCTCTCTTCTTCTCTCTCTCCTCTCTCTCTCTCTCTCTCTCTCTATATATATAGATATATATATATATATATATATATATATATATAGATATATATATATAGTCGACTTGTTGAAATCAAAGTGCATTATTTGGCATTATACAGGCCTGCACGCTTCGCATCACACTGCTTCTTTTGGCCAGTGCCAAAACAAAACGAACGTAGGCCGCGTCGAAGTTAGAAGAAAGTTGTTTTCCCGACATAGTTTCTCGTCAGACATGCATTAGGGAACGTAAGTGTTCGCTCTGTTATACGTTATCACGTTTTGACAACGTGCAGGTTCCTATTCCATGGGTGTCCGAAACGTCACCACAGTCAGCCACGAAAGGACGAGGCCGTTTGCACACAACGTTTACTACACACACTGCAAACAGGCACACATCACACTGAAGCGAGGCACTGCACAACTAAACCTTAGCTTTATTTTTTATTTATTTATTTACATTTCACCTACATCGCCGTAAGGCATTACGTAGGGGAGGTACACATAATAATTCGACTACATAGTTTTCAATCGAAACAATAGATACAACAAATACAACAACACTTAAAACATTTTAAGAGAAAAAAAACACTCGAATATTGGTGAGTGAAAACAACGTCACAGTCATGCATTTGTACTGCCGGACACGATAGTCAGCGGTCGAATTTTGATGGCTGTGAACCTGGTAATTAAGTTGGCATGTGTATGTTGCTGATTAACAAAAAAAAAACAAGGTGTTTTGTCTTGATTTTCACCGACGCAGAACAATGAAGCTATTCACTTGAGTTTTGTATCTGATGTAAATATTAACTTCAAGTACGACCACCGATTTCGTGCAGTTTTAGTTTATTAATAATTTATTTTGAATTTTGAAACACTTTCTTAAATTTCTCACAAACCGGACGTCGGCCGGTCGACCGGGACTCACTGCTTGAAGAACAAAAGTGTTACTTGCTGCCCGTGCCACTTCAAGATATATGTGTGAAACTCGTTTCCCTGGGGTGTTGCTGGAGCCAATGTTTGGACAAGCGGGGCGAAGCTCCTTAGGACCTAGCCGTGTCTGCCGTCGGAGTCGCGGTATAGAGCCAGTGTTATAGTCGAAACATGTGTGAGACACAAAACAGGTCTTACAATAGACTTCAACGTATACGTAGACATATATAGCCTAACTATAAGGTAGGATATCGCTGTTCCTGCTGGAAGGAACTAATCGAGAGCAGTATTGATGAGTTTGTCTCTACTAAAGTTTGCCTAGATATTGAGGCTTTTTCAAGGAAGCCTGTAACACAGACACACGTCGAGCACTATGCGTCCAAATAAATTACCCATATAAGGTGGCGGGTTTCTGGATTCACTTTCTAGGCATGCATATCCTGCTCTCGAGCAATTTTCTAAACACCCCTTGAATGGCCTAAGACGACTGGAAGGTGAAAAAAATTTAAACTTTTGTATACACCTTACGTCACTCATTATTATTACGTCACACATTATATGAGGCAAAGCTGGGGTAACGTAGCTCGGGTTACTCACCGATACGATACACAGAGGTTTGCCCTCTCGTGATGACTCCCTTTGTGGAGATGCGTGGTTATATTTATTTTTTTTGAAGTTCTCAAGAAGCGGAGTTTTCTTGTTCTCTTCACCTCTGCCCTCGGGTTCTGTCACCGGCAACGTCCAAATGCGGCTAGAGGACGCAAATGACCTAAATAAGTACTTATCAGTGATGCTCATTAGCTGACCAATCAGATGGATGCGAGAGAATTCAAGAATTGTGCTTCCAGTGTTAAACATTTCAAACGCTTGAGTTGGATTCACTCTCCCTTTACAAATACTCCAACATCTGGTTCTCTTTCGGCGCGCAGGGTGCCTCAGATGGTCAAGAAACTCCGTAAGCGCATCCTGGCGGCGCGCAGCAAGCACGTCTTGCTGCGCTTGAGCGATTTCGATCGGTAACCGGTACGCTGCTCCTGTAAGATTGAGTGTAATTGGTGTTTATCATACTAACAGCGGGTTGGCCTTCCCGAATGCACAGGAGAGACGAAACCGGCTGGAATGCCTGGAGCACGAGGCAGCGACCGATGTGCACTGAAAACTCTGCCGCTGATTTACGGTGATTGGGCTACTGGCGCCATCTGTCGCCAAAACGGGGAAACTTGCGTGGTTCGGCAGGTGCGCTTGTGGTGCATTGCTGCGCTTCCGAGTAGCGCGTCGAGCTTTGTGCAAAACTGTCGAGAGGCGTTCTGACTTACTTAATTCTGTCACATTCTCGTTGTTTTTGTGGTTGTGGGAGGACATCATTCTAGGACAGAAGCCGTGGCAGGTTGGTTCCTTAGTGGCGAGATTGTTGCAGGCGGGGTTAGCTCAGCAGCCAAGTCACCCTATAACTCTACGCGATTTCGTCAAGCACTCCGGCCTCAACTTCCGGCTGCTCACAGTCACGTACCAGCGCTGGTGTGCAAGGCTCATAACCGCACGCCCATGTCAGGAGCCGGTTATCTACGGGACAACCTAGGGCCGTTGCATTTCGGTTGTTCTCTACGTCCGTTTTGTTTTCTGCCTGGAACACCCGAAGAATATCCACAGTGGATTTCATGTGGACGCAATAATTTGGCCAGCAGATCGACATCCACGAGACATCCCAAAAAACAAAACTTTAATGAGACTTCGAAACGGTTATAGACGTCTTCGTCTAAGTGTACAGCAAAAACAGACATTTTCAAAACGTAAGATGAGCGCCTGAAATCATCTTGCTTACAGTTTATTAGTTTTTTTAACAACTGCAACATCCCGGCTGCGGCGGCTGCGTTTCCGATGGAGGTGGAAATGTTGTAGGCCCGTGTGCTCAGATTTGGGAACACGTTAAAAAACCCCAGGTGGTCGAAATTTCCGGAGCCCTCCACTACGGCGTCTCTCTTAATCATATGGTGGTTTTGGGACGTTAAAACCGACATATCAAACAACTTCAACATAGCCTGATTTGCTAGAAAAGTTCATAACGTGTACTTCAAGACACTGTTTGGGTACTATAGTGCCAGAGATATTAAGAAGGTTGTGTCGAGAACTGCCAAAACGCCCAAATGTCGTGTAAAAAGAGCGGTGACCATCGGTTTTACTAACAAATGACGCAATTACTAACAACCTCCCAAATATAATTGCCTTGATACCGCAACCACGAGTGCGCAGCTGCCCATTTTATTAACCTGAACGTGCGAGCGCTGACCGCCGAGTCATTAAGTCGTTATTCCCGGCCTCCCATTGTCCGGATCCCGGAAGCCTAGGAGACGACAGCTGAAGACAGTTAATAGCGTGTATGCACGTATTGTCGTTAATGTCGCCGCTGTGCTCAGTTATACGGCTATAATAGACTGGGTGGTCAAACGCTGGCGCGTTCAGGTTAAAAAAAAAAAAAAAGGGGGTGGCTGTACCTGCGTATGGCTGTGGCATATTCTTCTCAAGCCAAGGCACTCGTACAACGATGCTTGGAGCTTCGCGCTGGCGTAACTGCGACCGACACGGCAACCGGTGCGACACGTGAGCAAAAACGCTCCATGTCAAGCGTGTTGAAACTTGCCCTCCCCGCAACGACGCGCGGTGGTTCGATCGGCAGGCCATCGCTTGGCGGGTTGCGTAGTGTTTCCAACTTTCCTGTACGGATTGCTGGCTGTTATCCGGAGACAAGTAGCTGTCTTCTTTCAGTTTAAGTTCTACTCTCTGTTTTCGCGGACGGTTTGTTTTGAACAATGGCCGGATCTACTTGCCACTTTCGTTGCCGATATAAGAATATGCAGCTAAAGACGTCGCACATTCGGATGGCAGTAAGTAAGCGCAGTCAAGTGCCCCTGACTGTTCGTCATTTCTGCTGGAACGTTTTAGAATTGCAATTGAAACGGTAAATATGGCAGCTATTTGCTGGCTGTTGAATTTTGGTCTAACGCGTAACAATTCGCGCACATGTCGGTGCGAATCGTAGGCCAATATGACTCGACCTATTTTGCGTAATCTTGTTATTTTGTGGGTTATACAGCTCGTGTGTGTGAGTTGGAGCGACAAGCCGACATACCTGTGGGCAAGCACGCTTACAACTATGCCGGCTGGTCGCTAGACCCAGATTAACAATGCGGAGGGCCCGGTTCAAAAAAAAAGGGGGGGGGGGAGGGGGCTCGTTCACGACTTTCTTCTCCGCTTTTTCATCTGGTCATGCTTGAGACTTGCCGCTTTTTAGATTTAGCTGCAAATAACACAAACCATGTTTATTCTAAGCCTCTCCAGAGTGTTTCATATCACCTGGGCATTTTGTTTCTTGCGGAGCACGAGGAGAGATTGTCCTCGTAATAATTAACCATATCAGGAGACGAAGACACATGGACAGCATTAAGAATTTACTGGTTCGTTGGATCATACTGAAAGAACACTAAACTGTGCGAAAAGTTGAGACGAAAAGAAGGAATGCATACGGCACTTAGAAGTGCAGTCCAAGCACCATGTGTGTTTCTTCAATTTGTCTTAGTCTATTGCGTTGTTTACTCTTATTTCAAGAGAGGGCATCTTCCCCCAGGCAGCGCCCTTGTGAAAAAGTAGCGTCCTCAATCTGCTTCAGCTTTACTGAATCACTAGCGCACGCTTTGGTTGCCTGCGTGCGCGCACTGCCGAAGTTGACAGGTGAGACTTTTTATGCCGCTATCACACGATAACTGTATTATAATTTACTGCGAATCTAATTCGTTTGTTATGTCATTTGTTTGCTGTAACACTAGGAAACTAATGCCATTTTATAAAAATGACATTTTCGCTCGAGTGAGTTCCCAAACACATTTCCTTTCGATTTCGGACCGAATGAGCAGTCTCGACGCCATGTACATTTAGGGCGATGACTGGTAATTTACATGTACACGTAACTTTCATCATTATTAAATATCTTGTTCTTTACTAGATCAACGTATTACTTGTTTAATTGCATGAAAGAACGCGCGAAAATTTCTCAAAAGCTACTATCAACTACAGCGACTGGATGGCGGCCATGTTTGACTTTTGCTTTGTCGTGGTTGTTGCCTGCATCGCGGATGTTGATCGTGCGGGTGCACGATTTGTGGTGGCCAATGTGGTGACTAGACGAAATTGCTGCCGCCGTCTCATTTATCCAGTCGGGACGTCAGTCGTGCGACCCGCTTCAGCTGGCTGTACCAATTTATATGCCCTGTCGCGCATATCGTCGGCAATGTTGGTAGTCGAGTGTGTCGTGCAGCTGTGGCAAGTTGCATAAAACGGCCGCGTTTTATATTATGGGAGAACCTTTGTACCCATAACAATTATTTTTGTGGATACACGCATGTTGCATGCACGTTTTAGAATATTTTTGTTTCTCCCAAAACCTATACGGCTCAGGAGGGATAAGGTCATGGTCATCATTTTAAAATGGTATTTGTTTTCATCGTGGGACAGCAAGCAAGTAAAAAGAAAACATTAGGTTCGCTTAATGTAATTGGTTGTAAATGGCATTAGATTTGCCGTGTGACAGGGGTATTACTTACAGTTGCTTACAGTTATTACTTACAGTAAATACGCTACCAATCGTCTATAGCTATACTTTTGATCTGATACAAAAACAGACTTTTAAGCTCTTCTAAGGCAGCATGGTTCTGGGCGAGTAAAAAACTAAATTTTACCACGGACTGCAGAACTGTAAGCGGACTTCAAGATTATCAACGTTAGGCAACGAACAGCCTTTAGAAGCAAGTATATTGATCATGGAAATAGATAATCTGTTTCTATCAAGGAAATCCAGCAGGAGGGTTACACTTTTTTGAACAATACAACGAAGTTGGCCTTTTCTTTTGCCCTTAGGGGGGGGGGGGACGTGGCTAAAACTGGAGGGCCCGGTTCACTTGAACCCTTTTAACCCTGAATAATACGCCACTGCCCATCGCCGACGAAGTGCAACGCTTCTACTGTAGGCACATCGCCCGTGAGTGCACTTATGATTGATCGTTATTTGCAAATATAGGACATCATTTTATCAACATCTGTACTTGGAAATCGCTCTTATGTTTTTAAACTCATTCGTAGCTTAGTTTTTTGTATGCAGCTTTTCGTCAATGCCCTTTGTGCAACGCATTGGGCTTGGGCCCGCACCTGCTAACGCAACCGCCTGTGCACTTTGTTTGACGGGACCCGGAGTGTATCATATGATCGTCATTGATCATGAAATTTCGTGTGAATACTTGTTTACTTTTGAAAGTCGCTTGCATGCACTTTCTAAAATAAAAGTATATTGCTGCTCCTCATGCTACCTGCCGCGTCCTTATTAGCTTGATATCTTAGTTGCAGCATACGACGTTGTCAGGAGAGCCAAGCAAGCTAGATGTTGCATTAAACCTGGCAGGGGCGCAGGCAGAATTTTTTTCTGGAGCCCGGGGGGGGGGGGGACATGTATATAGTCATTTCGTGCTATCTATACGCTTCTGTACCAAGGAGTACGCTCATTAAAGGCGTGATCTTGTTTGCGTGCTATATTAGAACGATCACTCTTGTCGTGCGCCAAGTCGAGGCTCGCATAAACGTAGTGCGTACGCGGCACCCTCAACCAATCACGTGGACGGACATTGTTACAGAGCTTTAGTGCTGCGTGCTGGTGGCGAGTTGCCTGCGTGCATACGCTGTCGCGTTCCATTGTATATACTCAATGTCGCACGTTTGGAGAATACAGAGGAACACAAGGGCTCACGCGTACGCAAGCCGCTTGGGGCCGCAGCACTAGAACTCTCTATTGTCAAGCCTCACAAGGCAATGCATGTGCGATGAACGTCCGTTGATTTAAACGTTACTCCCATGTGTGTCCAGTGCACGTGCTGAAAAAGCTAACTGCATATCCGTCCTGTGTCGAAACGTACGGTTTTTGACACACATTGGACGTTCCACGGATCACCAATTGTCTTGCGCATAAAGGGTCCTACAGAACACCTTATTATAGCCGGTGGAATTCTGGGAATCTCCATCGGGCGTCCGTATGTCAAAAACTGGCATACTGATGGATGTCTATGGGACTTTCAAGGCCCATTGGGTTCAAATAAGAAACCGCCCGCTATACTACGCCAAGTTCGTCGCGAATGACGCAAGATGATTCGCCCAATCCACACTTTCGTGAAGATTGGGGAAAGTTCAACGCTTCCTTGCACGGTGACTTTCTTCTGTGAAAATGAACGTGAATTCAGACGGGCGTGTGTACACAGGGAGGAGGTTAAGGGGAGAGGTAGGCACCACCCTCTTGTCACCAAAGAGGAGCGGGGGAGTGTGAAAATGCCCCTTACATTGGCTTAATATAGAGGGGGGGGGGAAGCTGGCATGAACAGATATTGAATTTATTTATGGTCTTCCCTGGGTTATTTATTTATTTTTATTTATTTAATGCATACTGCAGACCTTCACAGGTCCAAGCAGGTGGGCACGGTACAAGTAGTAAGTACATGTTAGGCACTCAAGTCACATAGAAAAGGAAAAAGAAAAGAATTCAACATACAAATACAGGTTTACACACCCAACACACAGTTTACACACAGTAAATCAACCAAATTGAATCTTTATACAGAGTTTAGAAGGTTCCATTCTTCCACTGTTCGTGGAAAAAAAGAAAATTTAAATACATCTGTCCGTGCAAAATAAGGTGTTAGGGTTCCGGGGTGATGGTGTCTCGTATGCCTTGTCGATATGGGTGTCAGGTACTGTGTAGGGTTGGTGGATTGAGAACATGCATTTCTCTGCACACGCTTGTTTTTTCTGAAGCGACGTTCGTAACTTCGTAACAGTCGTTTTCTTTTTCTTTTTGATGGAATTATTTTTTTTAGCTGAGCTGAAAGATGGAAATATAGATGGTACCTGTGCGCGTATATGTACGACTAAATCAGGAGGGTTGGGGCCGTACGTTTATTAAATACAAATTATATGTAGTCTTCTTGTTGTACGGATATTCTTCGGATAAAGTTGAGCACCAATTTTTCGTAAGCTTTTGTCATGAGATGTGTAGGCATAAATGTAGCAAAACCTGAGCAACCACATTGTCACAAATACAAATAAAAGCTACCGTTTCTCCTCAACCTCAGATTACGTACTAATTGCACTATTTGGACTGTGAGGTGTATGACCTTGTGCGTTTGTGCTCTTGGCCCCTCTCTCTCTTTTTATTTTGGAAATTCCCCATCCTTTACCGCATTGTAAGGCAGTATACCAGAAGCCTGCGAGGAGCAGGCGGAAGGAAGAAGTAATGGACTGGGCTTCTATTTTTTGACGTTCGTCTTTGCTATGTGCCTCCACTGCAGTGTCACGCTTGAGTGCATCGCCCTCAAGCGTGACATCTTTCCGTGCTTTCATTCTCACCATTGTTGGCTGTAGAGTTTGCATTGACACACAGTTCAAATGCAGCAGCCACGTGGTTTACTGCGCCGTAATATTCCAACCGGCACGCTTGTCGGTATCATATCAAGGTTACAGTTCATTGGATGCCTAACACGGAGCGCTCATAGTTAAAATCTGGTGGCTTTTAACTATGGTTTCTCTCGATGTGTATATCCGATTGGTGTGCTAATTCAGGAGAGTCCCACCTGCAGTTCTAGGTAACATGCAATTCTGTTCGTGACGCTACCCGTCTTATTAGAATCTGGTGCAGTGTGTAGTAGGAACTATGAGCCGGGATGCTGTTTACCGTAGTCTCGCACTTTAGCAATGTTTACACGAACTGCCTTCGGGCTTGCTTCAGCGATGTCTCCTTGTTACAGGCATGTGTCTGCCAGAAACCTAAGTGAGCCTTAGTCGTGCTCCCCTTTGATTGTAAGCCGAACCGGGTGATTCGGAACTACTGAAATTAGTTAAGCCTAAACTGCCCTACCTTAAGCGGGGCCTTTGCCGATTAGTTTGAGGAAGCTCAGCTGAGCACCTTGGGTTAGAAGCACAGAAAACCTTCACCTGCGAGACGTTCTACGCCTGTTGTATTCTTTCTTCGGTTCGTCCTAAAAAACGCAAGCTTGCGATCCACAACTGAGCAAATGCTCTCTTCTTCCTTAATTTGTCCTTGAACTGCTGTGCTCATGCTATGATACGGTTTCAAAAATACTTCCTCCCCCCTCACATGAAAGGTACATGGATGCGGATAGCCAGTACAGTTCTTAATTTAACCAGCTTTTTTTTTGTCTTGTCCTGACTGTGTTCTCCACTTTTGACGGCCGCTGCTGCACGTGCGGGCATCCATGCAGCCACAAAAACTCTTGAGCTCTTGGTCAATTCTCATTCGCGCTTACACCTCTTGTGTTTCGTGTTACGAGCTCACATTTATTCTTGTGACCTTTAACGTAGAACAAATTCGGCACGTTAAAAACGCAGCGATATGTCAGGTGTGATGTTTTTAATTAGTAATTCGCCCCTCAGGTGTGACTCACGACGAGTGCGTGCGCATGCAGCCCGCCTTTCTTCTCGGCAAAGCTTTTGCCACCATGTCGCGATTATGGCGTACGGGCACTCGTTTAACGGGCATCTCCTTCCTAAATGCCATTCATCTTGTATCACGCAGGCTTGTCAAACTTGGGTGGCATTCTCGCTCGACGCTCCCGTAGCAAGTTAACGGAAACGCTGCATAGAACCTATTTCTTTCGGTGAGTCGGCTATTGCTGTAAAGTAGATGGCTGCATGCGGTCAATTGGCGGCGTGTATAGCAGAAGGGCGGTGAGTAGAACGCGAGAATACAAGGTGAGCGCGGTATTGGAACGTGGTGGGAAAGCTGTTATAATACCACATTCATTTGAGTATGAAGCAAATGAATAAAGCGGCGATAACGTGCGCTGGTCAGTGGCCCCACGCTCTCTCGTATAGCACGGGACACAGCTACAGATGTGTCCGCGCACTCTTTATGCATTATTCTTTGATGTCGCCGTCATCCTGCTCATTTTCTCGCTTATTAGCCTTTCTCACTTACTGGTCAAACACTGCTCCTATACGAGTGTTGTCCAACAGGCCTGGCGGCAGCATACCCGAAAGGGAAGGGGGGGCTATTCGAAGCCGCTGTCACGTGGGGCCGCCGGACTCGCGTAATTGGTTTTCATTGGCCGGCCCTTTCGCACATTGTGCGTGGTGGATGGATGTTGTTTGCGTCGTCGCGCTCCCCTGCCAGCAGCGGCGGCTAGCATGCCGGCGGTGCCAATAAACCAGCTCGATCTCTGAAGAAAACGGCCGCAGGCCGTTTATTTTGCTGAGATGGTGCGCGCGTGTTTACAGGAACTCTTTCGGCGCCTCGCTCGTAGATGGGAAAAGGGGGCGTGATTTCTGGCAGCGATAGTGTCTCGAAAATTGCCCATTTCAGCGAAAATTGCCCATTAACATGGCGCCTCGGCTCCTGCGACCGCCATGTTAATGAGGCGCCCGACGTGGAGACGATCGGCGTGGGTGGCGGTGCAGTAGCCATGGAGGCTACGGCTTGATTCGATATTCCTCAAATCTCCGCTTTTCGATCGGATTGTCCGTCTGCGCGGCTGACCGCCCCTTGGCGCATTTAATCTGGCTCCGCTGGGAAGTTCGCAATCATTCTGTACGCCTCTGCACAATAGATATAGAGATGGGAGTTTTTTGTTCTTTGTTCTATACGGGCCAAAATGTGCGTGTATACTAAGTCACAATCAGAAGCCTAACATTTGCCCTTGCTTCTTCTCCCATCGTAGCAACCTTGTAAAGACCCGAGCACAGGTGCTGCTTGGCACCGAAGCATTCAATACTTTTTTATACACTGCCTTTCGCAAAAGTACGCTACTAAAATGAAATACAGACTAGTTTTTATTGCGCTGAGTTGCATAAAAAGGCACGTAGACGCATAAAATTGAACAAAAGCTCCCGTGTATGCGATTTTCTGTGATGTCAGTTAACATAAAAAATGCCGTTGGACGGACTTGACGCAGCAGCAGCGCATCAGCATCCATTCGCGCACCCTCACTCAATGAGGCAGCTTTATTTTACCAGTGCAAGCCTTGACTTCCTTGTGCAACCAGTGCAAGCCTTGGCCCCTTCTTCATTAATTAGGAACCAGAGCGCAGTCAATGGCGGAGGCCTTGCGTATACGAGTGGCACTATTTATTTTACCGCCTGCGAACTTCAGTGCATCCATCATAGCGTGTTCAAATAAATTAGATCGCAATCGCTTCCGATGTCATCCACGCAGCGCTAACGGGCCATTCCCTTCCTACAATTATCTATTCATTAATCTTATCCTGGCGCTTAGCGGGCCTGCGGCGGCAAGCAGTGCCGTTTGCCCGCTCCACTCGTTGGCGTCTCCCGTCCCCTGTTTGCCGAATCAATCAATCAATCAATCAATCAATCAATCAATCAATCAACGAACTTCATTTTTACCAAAAAACAGACATTTACACTGAAAAAAGGCATGCTGCATTGTGCCCGTGCGTGCGGCCGGGGGGGCAATCATGCGGCCTTTTTCGGGGAGAACTTGGATGGTGTGTGGCTTGCTGGTCACATATTCATTCTTTACTTAATTCGTCTTCTATTCTGGGTATATTTAGATGTAAAAGTCATTATTTCTTTCTTTTTTTTACCTTCTCTGCGTTTTTGCAGACCGTCATGTATATAGGTGTATGTATTTTCCTGTGATGTATATAGGTGTGATTGTACTCGCTGATACCGTTCTTCATAACGTTTTTGTGCTATGGCTACATCAAACGTATTTTGTTTCCCACTTCGTCACAATGTAGGAAAGATGCAATCTCGCTAGAAGCATCAAACATTTCACAAGGCGTAAGCGATACCACAGGGACGGAGCAATGAATGTGATAGCAATAAATTTAAACGTATACAAAGTGAGGCTAGCTGCTAATGCTTTCAACATTCGATCTGGCGTAACGCAGCAAAATGCTGGCGCAAGGGAACGTGGCCCGTGCAGCAAGTTAAGAGATGTTCGTGCTGTATATGGCTTCAGCGTGAACTTTGCGATGACATCACGATACATATGATTACAATACATAATCGTATGAGTCGTGTGCTGGTCGCTGTCAAGATATTGCGCGCAATACCGCGGCCGAGCACGCCCGCTTGGTTGAAATACGACGTTCCTTTCGGAGCCACGCAAACCCTTCTGCAGGGACCCTCCATGCACCTTTCGCGCGACACAGGCGGCCGGCGTGTTTCCTAGCCACTTGGGCCGCGATGCTCCATCGCCGTCGCGCGCGCTCTCACTCGCGCATAGAACGTGTCATGCGTGGGGCAATATTGTTAATTTAGACTTGGAATCTCACGGCGACGGCCTTGGCGAAAAATGCGGCCGAGTTTCCACATGGTTGCTATCACAATAACAGGTCGCGCAACAGAAAATAGTGGACAATTTATGCATGACCATAAAGTCTCGTATTGCATACTTGTACAGCCCCGCCGCGGTGGTCTAGTGGCAAAGGTACTCGGCTGCTGAGCCGCAGGTCGCCGGATCAAATCCCGGCTGTGGCGGTTGCATTTCCGATGGAGGCGGAAATGTTGTAGGCCCGTGTGCTCAGATTTGGGTGCACGTTAAAGAACCTCAGGTGGTCAAAATTTCCGGAGCCCTCCACTACGGCGTTACTCATAATCATATGGTGGTTTTGGGACGTTAAACCCCACATATCAATGCATTTTTGCGCTTTGCGATCAGCTGCTAATGTGCATGTGTAGCACCTCAGCCATCGACATTGTAATTTGCCGGATCACCAGTTAGCGATGGTTTTCGCTAAATTGTGGCTATATGGCCTAGCACCCGGTCTTTCGGTCTTCAAGCAATGGTAGTGCGCCGCCCTCTGTTTAAATATCACGTCCACGAACGGAATGGCCGAAATAGCATTGCATGTAACTCCACCGAATATGATGAAACTGTATGTAGCAGAGGTTGGCAACCTGACCTGCGGCTCTTATCAGAGTGGCAGTACCTCTTCCCCTTGTCACTTCCTATGTCGACTGTAAAAACGCTCCTCCGGTATTGAACAGGCACGGCATCTGTTCCGGTTTTGTATATGCTTGTCTATTACCCCAATCTTTATTTTGGCCTGCAAAGCCCTCTCCTCATTGATTTGCACCTCCCCCCCCCCCCTCCACCATGTCGTCTTCGTGCAACTCGACCCCTCGCCTAAAAAATTGACCGACACCTGCAGTATGTAATGGTGAATATTGTGTGGCAGTATTCAACATACGACACTCAATGGCATGCTGTGTCTAATCTCTGCCGTTTATACTGCAGACAGCTCACCTTATGTGGGATCCTGGAATCTTGGCCGATAACATTCTAGTATGCACAACTCTACTAAATCGCTAATGCGCTTCTCGAGAGACAATCAGACTGCGTGAACGCTTGTGACAACATACTTGAGTGAGCATTGATTTACGGTAGCGCGTGCAGTGTGTCTCGGGTTTTTTCCTGCTGCGCCCTGTGTATTTTAGCCAACCGGGTGTGACCTTGTTAACGTCCTGGTTAGCCACAAACTAAGTTTACTTGTTGAGATAACTGCACTGCCCTGCATTCTGTGCGCGCCAACTCTATCGAAGATGGTAACTTGAAAAAGGATAAGCTTAGGCATGTTGGTAATCTATATTAACTTTTGCAGTGAACAAAAGGAACAAGGACTGAAAAGAACAGCGCTGTGTCCGTGTCGTTCCTTTCCCTCCTTGTTACGTACTATTGTGTTGAAATCGGCAGGTTAGCACATTACTGAACATTACTGACACACATTATAAGCCCATTACTTGCGAGGCAAGCGCCGTTTCTGTCTCCCTTCGTCTTCGTTCTTATAGCGCTGTTTTTTTTTACGTTTATCCCCATGTTTGCTCTGTGTCTCATAAAAGTTTATATGATAACTTCCTGCGTCAACTGTAATGTCCGACCGTATTTCATCGTATACGCCTACATAATACCCCATGTATTCGTATATTGGCCGTATATAATCGCGTTATCTCACTGAAGGACGTGAGGTAACGGTTTCCCAGTGAAAGTGACCCTACGTTTCTATCTTAATATTTTAACATGAAACTGTTTTATTCCGGGCTCCACAAAAACTTCCCCAACGTAATATCCGTCACGGAAGTGGCGTTGGTAAAATACACGCAAACAGATGACAAAAAAATCAGAACCAGTTACATCCCTCTGGATAACATGGGAGTCGAACCCATCACCTCTCGGTCCGCGACGATATGTTCGCGGTGTCCTACTCACTATACGCTACCGACGAGCATGCATGACGATTCGCAAACGCCCCTTTTATCTCTCAAACCTCCTCCCTGTCATAGTGATATCGGTTGGCGAGGGCGGTCTCTAAAGGTGGGGAAGGGAAGTAGGGCATCATGACACTAACGAGGGCCGACAGGGAGTGTTTCGCGTTGTGTTATCGTGCGATGCCTCGTGGCAATAGTTGTGCAGCTTCCACGTGTATCAAAGGTGTTTGACCGCCGTCTACTGATTCGAGTGCGATAGCACCAAGGCATAAAACCGCTGCACTAAGCTTGCTCGGAAAGGCAATGACGTCGACGGTTGAATGTCGTGCAGTGGGTGCTTTGGTTCAGAGAGTGAGAGGAACGCTGTGCCGCGTTTACGGCTCAAGCTAACAACTCTGCCTCTCGCATTCCTGAAGAGCTGTGTGGTGTATACGTATGGGCACAATCATACGTTACCATATCGCCGAGGAGCGCACAATTTGGATTTCTTTCGTAAAGTGACGAAGCTTTGAATGAATGCATATCGATTATCACCAGTGTTTATCATGTGTTTGTTGTTTTTGGTTTTACGACCCAAAACCATGATGTTCCTATGTTGTTCCCCGTAGCAGTATGATTATGAGGAACGCCGTGGTGGATGGCCCCGGAAATATTGGCTGTGCATGTGTTATTTAAGGTGCACCTAAATCTATACTAGCGTTCCGCCTCCGAAGAAGTGCTGCCGCCATGGTTGGGATTCGATCACGTGACCTTCTGGTCAGTAGACGAGCACCACCACCACTAGACCACTGTGCGTTCGGTTGCTCCCTCAAGCAGTTATTTCCACAGTCAAAATCGAGCCTTAGCGTCGCGTGCCGTATACTTTCCGCATAGTTTCGGAAGCCGCTGCTGCATCTTGTAGCAGGAAGCGCGGACGCAGTTTTCTGTCGCCCAGTGGTCGTGTTTTGTCAGCGGGTGCTGACGGGGAAGTTCTGATCGGAATAGGGCTCGCCATCGCAGAGGGACGGCAGATAAGTGGCTCTGGTGTGTTTACGACGCGCTAGGAATCAATCTGTAGCCTCGGCATCGCTCCGTAATTGATATAGCGCCGATGTGTATCTCGAGTGGCGTTCTGAGCCGACCTGCCAGCTGTAGTGGTGCCGCAGTATATGTTGTATTCACGTGCGGGTGGCGCAGCTTTCGCCTCACCGCGATTTTTCCCGCGCGCGGGCTCAGCCCCGCAGCGAAGTGCGGCCTTATCGCGGCGTGTGCTAAGGTGCTGCCGGCCCGTGTATGTGCTACAATTGGCGCCGTTATTATTTGGGCACTGTTGCGGGACCAATATGAAGTCGTCGAGCAGGCTTCCCTCTAATGAATCCCTCTCCCTTTATTAATTTATTGCTTTCCTCCTCTTAGTCCGGCCTTTCTTCGTAGTGGGTCGACTTGCCGGGCCTTCCTCACCAGCGCCAATGAATTATACGTTGCGTCCTCGGCGATGTTTGGAAGCGAGGCGAGCGATCTCGAGGGGTGTACAGTCCACGATTCTTTCTTATCCTGTCGCTGCATTTTGGTGTTGCTTAAGTTGGTTGCAGGTACTCATTGATAAAAATGAGGTCGCCGCTGTGAAGGAAAACGGCACTTCTGGAGTCTTTTGCCGCTGAAGACCTCTTCTTGCATTGCTTACGTGGCCTGACTTGTAATTTCTCGCTATTCCTTTCGTTGTGCGTGGTCGCTGCGTTATAGGAATCGCTAGCCTGGAGCACAGATTCTCTATAGTTTGACTTGGCTGCGCAACCACTTGCCCTCTTGCATGGGCGCTACGGGGTGGCCCTAAAGATGCCGTTTAGTAAGGAATAGCACCACTTGTCGGCGCGCGCGCGCGCACGCGCGCACGCACGCACACACACACACACACACACACACACACACACACACACACACACACACGCACACACGCACACACGCACGCACGCACGCACGCACGCACAATGATTGAAGTTTTTTCAAATGGGCCAAACGTACTTCGGAAGAGATGAGAGATAACGTAGTGGTTGTCTTATATTGATTTGATTTCCCACGGTTTTGACCGTACCGGTCTTCGTCAGGGTTTGCTATATACAGGATGTTTCGAGAAATGCGTCCAATATTCTGTAAAAACTACAGAAAAGAGGTATCTGCGTGTTACTTGTGGCGTTGCCTTCCTGTCGCTCAAGGCATCTTCAGATGTGTAGAAATATTAATTATGGCGGGAAAATAGAAATTAACACAGTCAAATTTCAACCAGCGGTAATTGCTGGGTGAGTGAAATTGGCGAATTTGAGCCCTTCCTACGAATTGTCCATATAGCCGCTTTGAAATTTTGGAGAAGCGGCCACTGGTAATTACCGCGGAGCGATGCAATCTGGCCAATCTAACTGGCGAAACTGAAACCGACGCACCATGCAGAGCATCTACCATTAACATCGACAAAACCTTCCATGACGACACTCTTTCCCTCGCATTGGTGGAGAAGAATGAACGAGCGTCTATTAGCGGCCTCGGAGCGAAGTGTCTAAATTGGCGGTTGATAACCTCGAGGGAAACAGTGTGGTCACTGAGGGCGTTGTCGAAGTTGTCGGGCGTTATTGCGAATAGACAAAATGTCCAATTTGTAAGGTCTACTAATGAGTCATGCTCTCGGAACGAACGGACACAGCCGACATGGTCGGACTCAACCAAACACAAAACATTTATTTAAGTGCTTTCACAACGACGATATTGTCAGCCGAATTAATACATCACTAGTGATTAACACGCTAAAAAACCTTAAAGAATATTTCGCAACACTCAATAACGTAAACACAAGGTGGCTTCGCCAACGGTCGACTCACCATGAGGGCCCACGGCAGAGGACCATCGGTGTCGTCCACCGCGGATCCGCCGCAAGAGAAAACCGTTCGCGCCAACCGCTAATCTCTCATGTGCCGCACCCGAGCTTCCCGCCAGGCGTCAGTGCCGGCGCTAACCATGATGATGATGATGATGGTAATAAATGCTCGCGAGCACAACGCCACCTACCGCTCAACAGTTGTGAACCCGAACACGTGCGCCACAAGGCGCAAACGATTTTACATCCATGGTGTGCTAGCACCCCCAAAAATTTCACGATTGTCTGGCTTCTGCTCGAACAGTTTTGTCTTTAGAACGTTTGTTCCTGTTTCTTTAGGAGCGAAGCTGCTTACGCCTGCACTACGCCGTCGCCGTCGAGCAAAACAACAGGTTTGCGCTCCCGTCACGCACAGGCGCGGCGGCAGTTAGCTCGCGCTGCGCCGCGCGCACCGTACCATGGCCTCCGAGATTGCGGGTGCGTGGCGGGTTAATCTCAGAGGCCATGACCGCACGCTCACTCCCCCAGCCGTTCTCGCCACCCAGCGCTGCAAACGGTCTCCCCACCCGCTCCTCACCCTACCGCCTTCACGAAAGCCAGCAGCGAGATCACGCGCGTAGTCTTTTGCGTCCCGTTTCTAAGGAGCTTCGCTCATCGGTCGTATTCGTGCATGAAACAACTGCTAGCTTTTTTGTGTTGTGTTTTGGGGACCACTATCTTAGCCCTATGTATATATCCGAAATCGTGGTTAACTGACGTTTAGTGTTAATCAAATCAAGTTTTACTATTTCATAATAAGATGGACAAAAAACAATATACAGAAGAAGGTCCCGTATTGTACACTAAAATGAGACCTCCTATGAAATGTAAACACAACTATTTGGTTAGCAACAACAGTGCAAAACTAAGAGAATACAAGGTTTAAAAAATGAATTACAGATACATATAAATGACGATGCTCTCATCAACTAAATGCAGTCGGAAATATAAATTATAAAATATGTTTATATACTTCTATATAAATAGCATGACAAAAAAAACGAGAGACTGAAAACGGAAGTGGATGCGAGAACGTTCTTGTGCGCGGGCAAAGGGCTACATTCACAAAAATTTTGCTTTTTGTGTGTCTTCATGGTCTACTTGTGCTATAGAAGTCTTAATGGGGCAACTGCCGGTGCCAAGAAATAAGGATGTCGTGTCATTAGGTGACACCATTTGCATGAAAGGGCCGTAATGAACTCGATTCGCTCAGCGCTGTTTCTTTTTTTTTCTGATTTTTGTCCTGCAGTATATACTCGATCCGTAGGTGATGACACTGATGAGTGATGACATGGGCGTAGCGATGCTGAGACTTGGAGGAAAGAAGCTAATGTAGAATTGCTGTTCACACTAGCCACAAGGTTACGAGTAATACCTTTGTGAATTTGGGTCAGTTTTAGAGTATAAGTTGAGTAGTTATTGCGGGCAAACAATGTGGTTGACTGTCGGTAATTGTATCGATATACCGTCGGTCGTAAGAATACAGTTAGTTGGAAGTCTGATGGTACATTATTCTGTTTTCCTTCATTTTTGTTCCTATATTGCAGCGCGCTAATACACTTGCAAGTATACATATATTGTACACTTGAAAGAGCGGACAGTTGCATTTCTCCCACGATACAGCGGTTTCAATGGCTCATGTTCTGTGGTATGCTGCGGCCTTCGTGTCGCTCCTGACACACCAGGAAGTGCGTGGATTGGGCCACGACCTCTGGTGAAATACAGTGAACAGGAGCCAAGAAGGAACTTCGCGTAGTGCGGTGCGTGACGGAATTTGCGATGTCGCAAGCGCGCGCATTTTGGGAGTATATACTCGCGCAGCTGAGCTGTGAAGCCCCATGGCGTGAACGTGTTCGCTATAGAGCCGAGGCCGCATAGGCGGTGCTGGGGAGTTTCTCCCGCCAATTACGCTTTTGGCAAATCGCACCGCTCTGCGAAATCTGTCAGAAATCGCGCAACCTGCTTTGGATAGTGGACGCTGGCGCATTTCGTCCACTCCCGAGCCGCGGATCGGGCGCTGCGTCGCAATTAGTCGACGCTACGTCGCTATCGCCCCGAGGAGCGGGGCGGGCTGGACCTGGTGGCGTATCGCAGCGATAATCTTCGCCGCACCTGTATCGAGCAGCCATCGGGTGGGGCCGGCGAAGGCAGGCGCAGCGCCACCGATTCTATCGTGGTCCTTGTCCGACGCGGCTGCCTCCTCGTCCTCGGGTGACCTCACGCAATTCATTCCGGCAGCCCTTTCTCAAAGAAGCCAGATGCAAAAGCCATGGACGGGCTTGGCGAGATGGCCCGCTTGGGACGCCGCCGAATCTGATTGTACGACCGGATTGTGTGTTGCTGGTGGTTCTTCTTATTCGAGTCGGGCTGCGTGGCGGCGCGTGGCCACTTTCTCCGGCACCGATAAGGGACAGGTTGTGAACAGCCAATGCGACCACTTTTCGTCGCCTCTGATATGCGTCCGGTTCTCCGCGTTACGCGGCACCATTCCATGTTTGTAAACACGGTAGGCGCCGAGTGACGTCACGGCGCCTTGGCTCCGCCCAGTCGTCCCAGCTGAAAGCGCGCCACCAGCCTCTATGAACACGTGACGACGAGCACAGCAGGTGCGCAAGCTGCCTTCGAGAGCAGCGCGTCGGGACGCCTCTCGCATGTTTACAAGCGGCGGCCGCAACAGAGGAAGTTGCAGTGGCTGTATAGGGGTTCTGAAATGAACATATGAGCTATGTTGACGTGTAGCTCTAGTTTTGAGAACCTCATCGAAACATATGAGGTATCTTAACTGTGGCAATGTAGCTCATTGGCGAAGTGTCATCGTCGTTGCGGCAGCCTACGTCACTCGTGCACACTTTAATTAAATTTGTTCTAATGCAAGTACAGACCCAGTTCAGCAAGAAGCTCTAGAGTACAATATGCAAATGGGCAGTATAAAATTATGTGGCAATGAATCGTTACGATAAATCCTCCCATAACAAATGTAACGGAGAAGTTATCCATGCAAATGACCACAGCAACCTCGGCGACACTTTCATCCTCAACACGCTTGCGATAATGCTTCAACAACATGCTGTGGACAATACGGTTACGTACTTGTAAGGTCCGCGGCTCAATTCGTACGCTCAAGCCGACGCCGCGAAATGCGCACGACTGGGCAAGTTTCCCGCGTGACGTTTTTCAGTGAATTCACACAGACGCGAGAATCTATAGTGAAGCACACCAGAGCCAGAACAGCCCTCTACGATACACTTGTGTGAGGTGTGTCATCGCAGCCGCATATATAGTCATAAAAAGCATAGACCAAGTCATTCTTTCGTTCGCTGTTACTTTAATTAACCGTACCTACGCAGAAAGAAACACATGCTCGATCGTTGGCTCGATGACCGAGTGACACCTTTAGTTCACGCCAGTATGGCGATATCGTTTCGACGTGTCGAAGACTTTTGCAGTTATATCAACAATGGCAACCGTCAAAAATGTTTCGCATATGGCAATGCTATCCAGAACGTTAACGTGCTTTGAAGTAAACGTGCTCGATACGGCTTTAAAAAAAAGCGTAATTCCATGGCTCATTCCAACGCTTGGGAGACCTAATCGCTTTTTTGGGCAGGCCGCTCCAAAACAGAACCGGAGAAACAGCGTCGAAGGCAAGTTTTCGCGTTTCGCAGCTGCGGCTGATCGGCGACGGTTTTCGTCAAAAGAAAACTGGAAAAAAATATAAAAAGATCTGGCCCATTTCCCTTGTACCTTCCCGTGCAAATCACCGTGAAACTCCGTCGGTACAACACTCTTTCTTCTTTGCACGGCCACAAACAGCACCCCCACCAGCGAAAACACAGCAGGAACTGCGGTAGGCGCCGCGGCTTTTGCCTACCAAGCGAAACTACAGTAGCGAAACCAAACGCCCGACAACAGCGCCACCGCATTTTCGTGACGTGTTTCCGGTGGAATTTGTCTATAGGCGCCCTCCTGAAAGCGACCTGTCGGATATCGCCGCCAATCTCATCAGGCCGAGGAGAGTATGTCCTGCGACGCCTTCGCGCCGTGATCCGGGAGCAAGAGCGGCAGGATAGTGTGCGACCTTGAGAACACGAACGACGAAGTAACTTGCTTATGCGATATAATTACATGTGCTATATAGAAGGCGATTCGAGAGCTTTCAAGAAAAAAAAAATGATGCACCTTTCAATGCATGTGTTCTTGTAAATATAAAAGGGCAAAACATTGTGGATGACGCACATCTTTAATTTCTCTGCAGTGGGGATCGAGCGACCTCGGTTCTGACTACTCAATCACAGCTAGTGTAAAACAATTATTCTACGTCAACCTTTATCGCGGGCCACCCTCTGTTGTTCCTTTAACGGCCACAAAGAATTTTCATCGTTGCTTCTGTGGTAATGAAGAGCGCAGTTTCGCCCTAAAATAATAGAAAATAAGTACCATTGTATGCGTCGACGTGGTGTATGGTTCACACAGCCGGAATGTCTGTCTGGGACTATTCTCGTTATTTTATTCGCAATCTAGATTGACTGGTAGTCATTTTGAATTACCGTTATTCTTCATATGGTAAAAGGGGGGGGGGGCATCTTAGAGATCTTGCGCTAATTCGACAGCTTGAAATCTCAGGTGCAAACAACCCTTCAACAACACGACGTGAAAGTAGTAGTAATATAATAATAATAATAATAATAATAACGAAATGCGCGTTTTCTCTGCGAAAGGTGACGCACGAAAACACTTCCGTGTAAAAGGTGTCATGAACGTGGTTGCAATATAAGCCCTTGTCAGTGCGTAACATTACGCGACTTCTGTTCGTGGTCCATCGTATTCGCACAGGAGCATCCAGTACCTCAATCTACGGAAATATTCTACGTCTCCAATCTCCCATTAGAGGCTGTATATTTTGGTGCATGTGCAGCAAGCTTGAATCGAAGCTTTGGAGATATGACAGCCGCCATTATATTTACAAAATCGTGTATTTTTTTTTACTTTCCTTCATATCGGCTGTATTGCTGTTTTACCTTCAGTGCTGCGAAAAGTTGACTTTGAAATCGCAGGCACCGAATACGTTCGTCTGAGGCTCACCCAAGTATTTTTCGGCGGGAAGTAAGTAGTAAAAGGGAACGATGCTGCAAACAAAAAAAAAAGAAGAAAAAGAGAAAACGAAAAAAAAAGTACTGCGGACAGGACTTGATCTGAGGTCAGTTTTCGAAAGACCCCACCCTGTTCTCAGGAAATGAATGGCCACACCACAGCTGGCGCTCACGTCACTGTGGATGCTAAGGTGATGTCGGCTGCCAAGTGCGTATCAATCCAGAGGCGTGCATCTAACGGTGGCCTATGCACGTGGCTCGACGCGGAAGTTATACGCGAGGCGGATGTATGTGTGCGCGCGGCCGTTCACACATCTCAGCTGGCGGCTCGCTCAGCAACGTCCGGGAAACGTCGTCTTTGGCCAGGTCGCGCTCTTTCTCAAGAGCCGAATATAAAAAAAAAGTAAACGAGGAAATGAGGTTCGACTGGGCGCATCGCGTGCGCCACTCCGCTGTTGCGTGTTTGGGGTCATTCGCATGGCTGCGTTTTTGTTAGTCAGCTTTGTGTGCTGCGGTTTGTCCGTATTCCCTGTCGCTAGTCCGGGTTCGACCTCAGCCACGTCGTTTCGCTCGCGCAATCCCCGAAGCCTTGTGTTGTGACGACGATGATGATGATGCGTGCACACGAGACAGGGTGGCTTGATTTTCGAGATGCGCGAACGCTCCTTTGCTGCCGAGCCGCCCCGGTCAAATTACGGGCAGCGCAGAGGAGTGCCTCGCCTTCCCCGGCACAACAAATGATGCTCCTTCTCCCTCCCTCGGCCCGGATAATTACGCTCGCGCAACCCGAGATGCTCGTTTGAGTACTTGATCTCGTTTTCCCTTTCGATTTCTCGTTTGTTTCCTCTTTCAAGTTTTATACGTGCCATGGTTTGTGTTGTATTTCCTTAGTCATGGTGTAAATCTAAGAGCTCGTTTCTTTTTTTTTCTATTGTACACATTAATAACTAGCATGAGCCTGTTAGTTCTCATACTTAACCATATCTATAACAGTGGTTTTTGCTCTTTATATCACCATCAAGGCGTTTGTAGAACAAGATGAAAAAGATTTCTCCTTGGCGTGACCACACTCTCAATATCCATTGCCAATCGATGACGACAGCCTGGCCTCTTATTGTACTCCGCAGTTAAAACGCTCATATTAAGAAGCAGACAGGGGCCGAATCAAACCTTGTTTTTTCTGAACTTCGTAAGCGCTTTCTTTTTAAATGCGAAACATTTCATAACGAACTTCGGCCATTTTGTGCGTATCTATCTATCTATCTATCTATCTATCTATCTATCTATCTATCTATCTATCTATCTATCTATCTATCTATCTATCTATCTATCTATCTATCTATCTATCTATCTATCTATCTATCTATCTATCTATCTATCTATCTATCTATCTATCTGTCTATCTATCTATCTATCTATCTATCTATGTATCTATCTATCTATCTATCTATCTATCTATCTATCTATCTATCTATCTATCTATCTATCTATCTATCTATCTATCTATCTGTCTGTCTGTCTATCTATCTATCTATCTATCTATCTATCTATCTATCTATCTATCTGTCTGTCTGTCTGTCTGTCTGTCTGTCTGTCTGTCTGTCTGTATGTCTGTCTGTCTGTCTGTCTGTCTGTCTGTCTGTCCGTCCGTCCGTCCGTCCGTCCGTCCGTCCGTCCGTCCGTCCGTCCGTCCGTCCGTCCGTCCGCCCGCCGACGAAGACTTTTTGCTTTCCTGGCCGTGTTGATAATGGTATTGATACCGAAATTGGTATAGAATAACCTGACGGCATGACGAGCTTAACTACATTTCTCTTACCTTAGCATTAGTGGTAAACAGAGCCTGCTAGCTTGAGAGGTAGCAGAGTATTTCGGGGCCACCACGGCATCTAGAGCCCGCACAAAACTTCCGCTGAAGCTAACCACAATCGACCGTGGATATAGCCGAGTGCTCGCGCATACGCCGTTCGCGCAGCTACGCAGACCACAACGCAGCGTTCTCGCGCCCGTTGGCTGCTGGCACGCAATGGGGGCCGTACCTGCGTCCGCCCTGATCGCTGATCGCCTTCTGGCCGCCGCAAATGGCCGATGTATACGCTGTCGATAGCCCGCGTACTGTAGCGTGTTGGGCAGTGAAAAATGTGTGCTCGTGCATGCATTCGGGCGCGGCTGTGCGTCTCAATTCATTTTGAGCGAACGGAGAAAGCGTCAAAGCAGTGAAGAGAAAACTTGGGATAGGCAAAAACCAGATGTATGCACTAAGGGACAAGAAAAGCAAACTAACTACCAAGTTGGATATGATAGTAAAATTAGCGGAGGAGTTTTACAGAGATCTGTACAGTAGCCAGCACAACCACGACATTAATATAAGAACTAGCAGTAACCCAGATGAAACCCCACCAGTAATGATAGAAGAAGTCAGAAAAGCATTGAAGAGCATGCAAAGAGGCAAAGCCGCTGGTGAGGATTAGGTAACATCAGATCTACTGAAAGATGGAGGACAGATTGTGTTAGAAAATCTAGCCACCCTGTTTACGAGGCGTCTCCTGACGGGAAGAGTACCAGAATTTTGGAAGAATGCTAACATCATCCTAATACATAAGAAAGAAGATGACAAAGACTTGAAGAATTACAGGCCGATTAGCTTGCTCTCTGTAGTATACAAGCTATTTACAAAAGTATTTGCTAACAGAATAAAGGAAACATTAGAATTCAATCAACCAAAAGAACAAGCAGGATTTCGAATAGGCTACACAACAATTGACCACATTCATACTATCAATCAGGTAATAGAGAAATGCTCAGAATATAACCAACCACTATGCATAGCCTTCATAGATTACGAGAAGGCGTTTGATTCAGTAGAAATATCAGCAGTCATGGAGACACTGCGAAATCAGGGCGTCGACGAAGCATATATAAACATCCTGGAAGAAATCTGCAGAGGATCAGCTGCTACCATAGTCCTTCATAAAGACTGCAACAGAATACCAATCAAGAAAGGTGTAAGGCAGGGAGATTAAATTTTCCCATTGCTATTTACCACGTCCTTGCAGGAGGTTTTCAGAGGCCTAGAAAGGAAACAGTTAGGTACAAGAGTTAATGGAGAGTACGTTAGTAACCTGCGCTTCGCCGATTGACATTGCATTTCTGAGTAACTCAGGGGACGAATTCCAACTCATGATTACGGAGTTAGACAAAGAGAGAAGAAAGGTGGGTCTTAAAATTAATCTGCAGAAAACGGAAGTAATGTACAACCACCTCGGAAAAGAGAAGCGCTTCGAGATTGGTAATAGTGCACTTCAAGTTGTGAAAGACTATGTCTACTTATGGCAGGTAATAACGGCGGAGCCGACCCACGAGGTTGAAGTAACTAGAAGAATAAGAATGTGGTGGAGCACATTTGGCAAGCACTCTCAAATCATGATATGTAGATTGCTACTATCCCTCAAGAGGAAGGTATATAACAGCTGCATCTTGCCGGTATATACTTAGCTACGGAGCAGAAACCTGGAGACTTACAAAGAGGGTTCAGCTTAAATCGAGGCCGGACGACGCAGTGAGCAATCGAAAGGAAAATGGTAGGTGTAACCTTAAGAGACAAGAGGGCAGAGTGGATTAGGAAACAAACCGGGGCTGAGTAGACATATTCCTTAACAACTTCCAGCGCCTCTCCACCTATCACAAAGTGCTGTTTTCTACCTAGATTGTTGCACATTACTTTAGTTTTGTGCTTATAATTTTCAGACGTACTTTTCTGCTTTCCGTGTCCAGTTCAGTAATAATCACCTGTTATTCGTCCTCTGAGTTACTCATCAAGGTAATCTCATCAGCGAATCGCAGGTTACTGAGATACTCTCCATTAACTCTTATCCCTAACTCTTCCCACTCTATGGGGTCCTGAATACCTCCTGTGAACACGCGTTGAGTAGCATTGGAGAGATCGTGTTTCGCGGCCTTACACCCATCAGTATTCGGATTCTTTCGCTTTCTTTATGGAGAACTATAGTAGCTGTAGATGCTCTATAGATTTCTTTCAGTATATTTATGTAGGGCTCTTCGATGCTCTGATTTCGTAGTGCCTGTATTACTGCTGATGTCTCGACTGAGTCAAACTCCTTTTCGTAATCTATAAAAGCTATGCATAAAGGTTGGTTGTAGTCAGTGCATTTCTCTATTACCTGATTTATAATATGAATATGGCCTATTGTGGAGTAGCCTGCACGAAATCCTGCTTGGTCCTTTGGCTGATTGAACTCTAACATCCTCTTAATTCTATTAGCTATTATTTTTTGTAAAGAGTTTGCAGAGAATGGAGGGTAAGCTGATCGGCCTGTAATTTTTCAAGTCCTTGACGTCTCCTTCTTTATGTATTAAGATGATGTAGGCGTTTTTTCAAAATTCTGGTACCCTTCCCGTCAAGAAACACTTTGTCTATAAGGTGGCAAATTTTTCTAACACAATTTCTCCGCCATCTTTCAGGAGGTCCGTTGTCACTTTATCCTCGCCAGCGGCTTTGCCTCTTTGCACTCCTTAACATGAACAAGCGTATCTAAAATGCACACATTCGTAAATAGGTTTAGTACACAAACTAACAATTGCATGTGTAAATGGCACAACAATAACGGGGTCACAGTAAGTTTACAAGTAGTGCGAAAATCCAATACAGCAACCAACACATCCGAAAACTAAACACTGGTATCATAGATTCGCCGACAAATATTCTCTCAAAGAGTGATAGCAATCTTGCGCTTGAATAACGAACTCTCCGAGCTTATTCCATTCTGATTTTGATCTCGAAAAAAAATGTTACTGAACGCAACTGAACGAGAAAGTATAGGTTCCAAAGCATAGGTCAATTGGTATGCCACGCTTTTTTCTTGACGTCAGCTGCGCTAGAAAGAACAACCGCGTTATATTCACTCTTTTGTTCAGAATGTTATGCAAAAAAAAAAACTGGGGGGGGGGCGGGGAGGGCTATCTTTCTACTTTTTTCCAGGGGTATTATCTTTTTATTCCGCATTAGCTTTGAGATTGCCTCATGTCTTCTATACTTTTCATAAATAAAATGAACCGCTTTCCTTTTAATACTCTCAAGCTGGTGCATGTCTTTTTTTTTTGTATGTGGGTTCCAAAGCACACAAGCGTATTCCAGCTTTGGTGTTATGATTGCAGAATATGCTAAAACCTTAATATTGGAAGGCGTGCCTTTAATTGTACGTCTAAGAACACATCGCTTTCGAAACGCCGAGGAACTAATATCTGTCATAAGAGCTAGCCGTCCATGTTAAATTGTTGGTCAGTGTAACGCCTAAGTGTCTATATTGCGTAACATGTGAAATCACTGACTGATTAAGGCTGTACTCGATTATGCTTGGTTGTTGTTTTCGCGAGATCCTGAGGATAACTGCTTTTGAAGCATTTATTTGTATTTTAGAGTCCCGGCACCATTCATATATTTTCTGTAGCGATTCCTGAAGAATTTCACGGTCTGTAGTTGAATGCACTTCTTTGAATGTGAGGCAGTCATCTACAAATAACTTTATGCTAACTGATTCGTGTAGTATTTCTGGAATGTCATTGATAAGAATAAGGAATAGTTATGGACTGAGTACACTTCCCTGCGGTACTCTTGACAGAACTGCCAAAGTGAATGATAAACATCCACTTATGTCTACGAATTCTGATCTGTGAATCTGATCTGTTAAATCTAGTGAATAAGGCACTGAGAAAGCCCAATAATACTTTGTTTGCAAAGTAGCTTTTCATGTGACACTTTATCAAATGCTTTGCAGAAGTCTACTATAGCAGCACATTTTGTGTTCGGATCTGTCTGAAATTGTTCTGAATTCATAGACTGTAGATACGAGCTGAGTAACAGTGCTTCGAAAAAAAAAGTGTCCGGCAAAAGGAATTGCGGATCTCTTCTTTCCACACATCAGGTAACAACAAATAAATGTTTGAAAGAGATTCAAGAGGTCGACCAGCCATGCCTTGTTGGATCTTATGTAGAATCACCTTGTAGAGATCGCAAACTTTCGTCGGGTGTTAAAAACGATGACTTCGAGACTTATATATGAGAGGAACTGTTGTAGAGAAAAGAAAAGATTAAACAGCACAAGAGATAAAATGCTTTCAGTCCGCCAGTTTTATATATGAGAACTTTGTGAAAAAATAAAGTTTGTCGTGCAGTCGTGCGAGGCTTATTGTTTCGCAGCGCACGTTGACAAATGCGTATATAGGTGCATGAATTGGACTTAGCAAACTGCTGGGCCCGTGTTCTGGAGCAGTTAGTAAGAACATACCAACCAACATGCTGGCAGCGAATGCATTATTAACGAAGGCTGTACTGGCAAACGGCAAGCAATCGTTGCGAATGGCTGCTTCACAAATTACTTGCATGTCGTGCTGGATTCATCAAGAGCTGCATAAACACTTCTGTGGCTTGGCGTGGCATTGACGCATGCCTGTTCTCTACTTGCGCGCTGTTGTATATCAGACAGCCCTGCTCAAGACGACTGCGGATGCGAAAAGATTATCAAAATTTCACTTACTCGGTGCATGTCCATGTTACAGGCCAGAAAAAGCGATCTCTATGTTTCACAAACTCGGTGATTGCTCTTTGACGGAAGTGAGTGTTTACGGCCACTGGTTCATAGTGTATTATACAGCCACTAGAGGCTTTGAATGCATTTCTTACATACTAAAGTTGTCGGTTGTGCGAAAGACTGAAAGTGGCGTCGCGTTTGAGTGTATACATTTAGAGTAACTTTCCTCTCCATGTCACCTTTTGTTCACTTTGGCGTTTTGCGCAGTGCAGAATACCCGTCATATATAGGGTGGCTGATCACCCTATATATGTTTTTGGAAACCTCCCGTGGGCTTTATTTTTCCCTATAGTCCTTCTGCATTTTCATCGAACATTTGTCAAGTGTTTTTTATATGCTCTTATTTGCGCATATTCACAAAATATGTTGCTTTATACGCTCAAGTCATTCACTGCAACTTTTGAAAATTCTGACGCCGAACGCTGTTTGGCGTTTGAATATTTAGGGCGTGGCGGCTATTCTTAAAGAGTGCTTACGAACGAAAGGCGTCGGGAATTCGACCTCTGTTTGTCTGAAATCGCTTGCGAGGCGAGGGATGGTTTATTTATGCGTATAGAGCTACAAAATACTTAGATCTAGTATCCTTGATAAACATTAGTCCCCTTGTCGTCTGTATACTGAGCGCCTGCGGCTGGTTATTATGTATGTTTGTTTTGCTGCTCAAAGGAAACTAAAACTTTCATGTCTAAGGAATGAGTGGTGAAACTTCAGAACAGTTCATGATGATTTTCAAGATATGTGACGCAGCTCAAAACGGCTGTCAAGTATGAGAAGCTCTTACGACTGCGAATATTCATCGCTGTTGTTGCAACACTTGTGTTTAATTTTTGGCACGTCAGAGCTCTCTGTTGATCAGTAACGAGAATCACTTTCCGCAGCATCGTCAGGCTTATGGGAGGCCCGTTGACAGGGTTAGACGGACGAGCAGTCCAACATGGCCAGAATGGGCCGAATAGGAGTGGCCGGCTTGATTAACGGCTGTGAACGGATCGCCAATGCGGCAGCTCCGCGCGTCCACCTTCTCTCGGCCTCGAATTCGAGGGGCCAGGAAAGGTGGCTGCGCACGTGCATGAACTGGCCGTCGAGGTGTGCGCAGGTTGCTTGTTACGCTGATGAATACCAGCCTTGCGCTCGGGCTGCCCTCCATCCTTTAGGCGCCGCTCAAAAATACAAGGTCTTCCTGCAGAGTTCACATGGCGCTTTAAACGAAGGTAAATGTGAAGTACGACGGGGTTGATTAGCCCGTATTTGGTCACTCCACTGAGAGTGTCCGCTATAAGTTTAAGGATGGCGTGGAGCTATGTGCTGGAGCAAGCGACCAACCGCGGAACGCATTTCATGTATAGACCTTCTTAACGGAGAGGCAGATACACTGCTTTCGTGGACTATACTGCACAGGACTACGAAAACTGACCTTACAGCTTTGGCCCTGCATTTGGGGGGGGGGGGGGTGAGCATGGTAATAACAGCTCAGAGGGGCTTATGGCGGCGCTCACGGCCCCTTCATTGACAAAATGTATAGAAGGCACAAATTTTAAATGGAGGTGTCCTTGGGGCACCGATCGGATTAACCTTTCTGGCCAGAACAACAGGAAACCGGTTGACGAAGGGCAAACTGTGAATATTAATGTTGGTGGTTGAGCGTACACACTTTTTCGCAGAAAGCTTCCGGGCATTGCTATAATCACCTTTAAGCTGCGATGAGTATAGGTGTGACCCCCCAGAAAACGCACTGCTGAGGCAGTGACGTCAGGCTTTGTACTATATTCTGCACCACAGTCCGGGAAGCAGGTGTTCTTTCCTGAGAAGCTTGCCGCCCCACGTTTCTCACCTTCAAAATAATTTATATGTTTTTTTTTTCGGTGTTGTTGCTGTTTCTTTTTTTTGTGAGTGTTCAGCAAGAATACTTCTTTCTGCTCTATATATAACAGTGTGAGCGCTGACTGTGTAGTTCATTATGATCGCCTGCGCATACGTATATATGGACGGAATGTATTAGACGTTGTAATCTTTTCCGCTCTTCATACACGACGACGCATTGAAGGCGCTTTCGGTCTTTTCGAGAGGGACACGCCCGTGCGAATGCATTCGACTGCATCGCGCGGCGGCTTTTGCGCGTACGTGCACGTGGACTTTCGTCTTCCCTCCCTCGTTCTTGAGTAGCAAGTTCTCCACTTGTATAACGTAACAGGAAACCGCGTGATGTCCTTGTTCCTCGTTTTTACTTTTACGCCGTGTTACTGCTCTACTTAGAAGTCATAAATACTGGGTTTTAAGGTCCCAAGACAAGGGTATGGTAATTAGGGACGCCGTATTTCGAACACCTATAGCTTGGTCGCAAGGTACGCGGGCCTTAAGTGTCGCGCCTCCGTGGACTGTTTCGCTGCAGAATGAATATACTTGAGAGAATGAACAGGTGAGACAGCACGCGAGATGCACGTGCCGGTTGTGCAGGCTGCGGTTCAGGGCCGGCAGCCTGTGCGGCCCTCCCTCGTGGTCGGCCTCAACGTGGTGCGCGCATTGGCGGCAAAGCACGGGCGAAGGACGTGCTGGCCTCTCGCTCTGATCCAATCTGCACACTCGCGCGGTCGATACGTTCACGGCGATCTGCGTTTGTGCCAGCTCCTTGGGTCTCTCATTTTATTATTATAATTTAAGAATAAGAATGCTTTATTTTTCAATGAAGTTGCTTACAAACGATTGTGCGAGAACATTTGCGCACCCCAACGGAATGCGTGACCTTCAAATGAGCCTTTTGCGTCTCCCTAGGTGTAACAGGGCGCTGATATATCGGCGAGGCCGCCGCAGTTAAGCTAACGTCGCTATTAGCGCGCACTCAATGCCACATTCGATCATTCCGAAGCTTGCGTTATTCTTGGTGTGCCTCGCGGAACAGGTCCGCCTTCTGCCAAGCTCGCCGATATATACACTCTGTTCTTTCTTGACTTTCAAGGAGTTTGCGTTAGTGTGCATGGTTGTTCCTGTCCAAACTCAATAAACGCAGCATCGCATTCTTTGAAAAACGAGCAAGCAAGCAAACAAACAAAGCAAGATGATGCGTCTAACTCCGGCGTGAGTTTGATGTGCTGGTTGATTGGAGCGCGTGGTTCGTGTTGCATGCGGCGCGCAGTCGAATCTCTGAGACGGTTCACGCTTCGAAGTCGTGGCGCCTTTATCTCTACATTCTCCGCTTGAAGTTCGAAGCGTTTACCGGGGCGCTTCGAAGGCGCGGATATGTAGTTCGACACAGCGTATACGCGCGCACGCTCTGCTTCACGTTACAGCTGTAGCGAACAATGAAGGCGACCTCCGACGCAACACCACCGCGCTGCATGCGCGGCTGTATCAGGCTACATTGTTGCTTCGGACGAGAAGGTAACCGGTGGACGGACAGCAAATAACTTTATTTAAAAAAAAAAGCCCCTGCAAGGTTATCGGCCCGGACTGAGGCCACCGTTGCCGGGCCCGCTGGATTGCCCACATTTGGCCGTGCAGATCTGAGCTAGACAGCACACTTAGCCATCGCTTCTCGAGAAGGTCCGGTTCTATGTTGTCCTCTCAGTATATTACCGCGATCTGTGTGCATTGTCATAGAACCTGTGCGATATTAGCGTGTTCGTGCTCACAGAGGTTACAGCTTGCTTGTGGGTATTGTCTGCAATTAATTTACTATGTTTAGGCGTACTGGATTTCGAAAAGTTCTGGTTTGCAGTCTTCGCTAATGTGTTTCTTGAGATCTGTCTAGCTGATTGTTCGGGAGGTGGGGGGGGGGGGTATTGTTCTCGTTGTTGCTTATAGTGCGCCAGTATATCGTGGTACGCGCCCAGTCTGTCTCTGTCGTCTTGTATCGCATATTTGTCATCCACCTTTATCCTCCCCATCGCCCATGCCGGTGTCATACCCCTTCTGTAGTGGGTACGGGGGCTGTCCGAGCCGTGGTAGGTTATTTCTCGCACGGCGAATTTCAGCAGGACTACACTTGTATACCTGTGATACAAATGAAAAGAACCAGAGAGACATCGGTTATTCCGCACAGTTCCCACCTCCTCATCCTTTAAGTGAGCGTATCTCGGCTCTTATGGGAATGCAGCTGGCCTTTATTGTTAGCCTATTTTCGCTCAGGTTTCCTGTTAATAAACGTGAACAAGAATGGCAAGCAAAAAGCGCCATCGCATCCTTGCATTGCGGCTGTGATGATTAGCATTCAACGAGTAATGAGAAAGGGTGTCCAGTATTTTTTTTTGAACACTTGCTTTAAATGTAATGTTGTTCGCCGCTGTAGAGCAGTGTTTATGGGACTTGCCATCTGGCCCGGAGGGCGCGGGTTCGATTCTGAGCACGGCGGTGGCATTTCAATGGAGCGAAATGCTTGAGACCCGAGTACTGTGCACGTTAAAGAACACCAGATGGTCAAAGTTTTCCGAGCCCTCCGCTACGGCGTATTTCATGATTATATCGTGGTTTTGAGACGTAACACTTGGGATATATATATATATATATATATATATATATATATAACCATATAACCTTATTTTCGAATAAAAAGGTGCTGCGCACAAACAACTTCTTGTGATGCGCATGTTTTAAATGTTTTCTTCTCTGTCTCGTCTTTCTTTATTCAATTCAGTAGGAAACTTCCAACTTAGGCTGTTCGTTTTGGCTCAAGAACGTTCATTTTACATGTTCTGAAACATTTGCAGGAAAAAACAGAAGCGGCAAAGCGCCTCGTTCTTTAGACTTCTTTCTTGATGTGATCTTGCGCGGTTCTCAAATCTATTAGAAAGGCTCACAGCGTTAACGGACGGGCGTGCAGCGTGGCCGTGTATACCGAGCAACACCTATAACTAGTCGGTATACTTACACATAGCCGGTGGCTTTCGTTATGTTAATGCGAATGCGCTCGGTGCACGATATGCGCTCGGTTCAGGCATGCTGCAACGATAACGTGTAAATTGCTGCTGCAGCGTGCTTCCCTCTCTCCCCCTTGTTCTGGCGCGCGTATCCTTGCTCTTCGAAGGGCGCGCGCGCTTCAATTTTCCTGCGCTGGCACCAAGGCAGCGGCCCGCGATAGTTATCGCGAATAATAGATGACGCCCAGCGCGTCTGTCGCATGCGAGGTCGTTGCGACAGCTCGGGGCCATCCAGCTTCCTCCTCCGAATGTTCCAGGGAAACATCTATTTCCTGCGGGTCATCCAGCCAACCTGAGCGAGTGATTTATCAGACGCGCATTAGACGCGCCACTCGTGAAAACGGGCCTATAAAATAAAATGTTGATTTCTGACCAATTCAAAGCGAAGTCGGCGCACTACGACACCGCATCGGCAGGTCTCGGGGCGAGGCAAGGCCAAGAGGAAGGAAAGGCCGCACAGCGGGAGGCCACACTGAATCCCTGACCACGGGGGCCGGCTAACTCAACCGAGCGCTTGCCACGACACCGGCTTTCATAAGCACGGGCCCAACGTGATGGGGCCCGACTTTCAGTACTTCGCTGCCGTGGTAAGAAAAGGTTGTGGCTACTACACTACCCCGGCTACCACATTCGAAAATGTAATGTCCACATGTGCCGATTCAGCAGGTTAAAAATAAATCTTGTTCTAGAAACTGCCTCGCCTTTTGTGTGGTCCTCTTTACGCATTCGTCTCTAACGCACTAAAGCGTTGATATACCACGAAGTATTTACAGCTTCTCTCAAGAAGTGTTAGGTGTTTTTAACCCGAAAGTGTCTTATGCCGGGGTTCACCACGACTCCGCTGACGTAATTCCGTCACGGAAACGAGTCGGTAAAATTTTCCGAACAGATTGCAGAGAAAAAATAAGAAAAGTACTATAACAGGGCGTCGAACCACGGACCTTAATGCGATCTCCAGTGCGTGGCGTTAACCATTTAGCCACACAGCGAAAAGTTGCTAGAACTGCTAACGGCAAGCTATTTATATGCCCTACGTGCCGTTTGGTGGCCCTCAGGGCTCTGAAACTTCAGCCTATTTTTGTCATCAGTAGTTAGATGGCGCGACGGTCTGGCCTTTGGCGCGGGCGTCGCCTTTCGCATTCCACCTCGAAGGAGCGGGGTCTTTCCTGCGCGCGCGCTAATAAGAGACTTCATCTGGGAGAACACGAAGGTCACTTCGCTCGCTGCCGCGGCAGTTCTTACAAAAGGAGCCCGCTCTTCACACACGAAGAAGTATAGAATTGTGACAGTTGTTCGCGCTTGTCTTGTGTATACTTGTGCATTCGTTTCGTCCATCTTTCTTTCTGTTTGCACAGTGATTTTAAGTGTCGAGCGGTGACAATTGTTAGTCAGTGCTCGCTCATTCTGTGCGTGCTTGTAGGTGCGTGGTGCAAGTTTAGAGCCGGTTGTCGTTCTTCGCGTGACTTCGTAATTTGTTGCTGTAGCAATCATTCCATTCGCTCTTGTGGTGAAACAGTGTACAAGAAACGCTCTGTACTTATGTGCAGACACGTTCCACTTTCGTGTTATACCGATCCCAAGAAAGAGGGATCATTCACCTTTTTTTTTTCTTGTTTGTTTCTTTCCATACACTTCGTGATGAGGAACAATTGAAGCTGCAGGTTAGTACGGCGTTGGATAGTTGGCGCAAATTAGTGCCAGCGCATCGCTTACTGTTTGAAGAAGCTATCTTAATAGACTGGCCTGCTTAAAAGAAGCTCCCCTTCCAAAGGTGCCGCCTCGGAGAAAGCTGTGGTGTTTAGTGGGGCGCGTCGGCAAACACGGTGCTTTTCTTAGCCGCAGTCTGTAGAGTGGCGTGTTGCCTGCCTGAGTGCGATGCAAGCGAGGCGAAAATGAGAAGAGGAAGACAGAAAAGGAGAAAGGAGAGCTGGCACAACCGCGCTGGCTGGCGTATGCAGGCGCAGGTGGGCGCGTTCGTCGAGCGCGAAAAGTGTGCGCCGCCTCCCGCAGGCCTTGACGGAGCGGCGGCGTTTCCGCAGATTGGATCGAGGCCGCGATATCCGCGATGGTTTTGCGTGGATGGCGTTCGTTTCGCTTATCGCTCGTCTTTCTCATTGGACGTTGCCGGAGATAACGCGTGGCCAAAGGGAGCGTGCGCGCCAGATCGGAGGACTGGAACTGGTGAAACGGTGTCTCGCTGAGAAAAATCTCGCTCACTGATGTGCCCTCCCTCTTTTATCCCCGTTCGACGGCACACGCCCCAACATAGCTCTCTTATGGAAGTTCTCTTTGTTCTTGGTTTTCAGTGTCGTGTAAGCGTTGCCTGCGTTGTGCGCTTGCGTGTGTGAAAAACCAGCGCCGAAAATGCATGTTTTCATGAACGATATGTTTACTCCGAAACATTAGTCACCTTGGGCTGAATGTGACGCTTCTCATTCCTACGTTCCGTTGCCGTTGTCCAGTTGCCTTGTCCGTGTGCCCAACACTACGATTGGCGGAAATTTCAAGCACTACATTTTCTTTTGAATTTTTTGTGTGAATATGGGCCCTGTACTTGATGGCACGTGTGAGGGACCCTAAGCTACTCAGCTATCATTCCAATTTCCTCTTTCAGGTTATCACTGCCACTAGAACTTTGCAAGAACGGCTGGATGGATTGAGGCGTATAGCTATTTGGCCAGGCTTTAAGGATATAGGCGGGAGAGGGGAGGGGAACCCCCCCTTTTTCTGGCTCTTCGTTCTACAATGCAGCCAGGATCATGGTGCTGATCATCAAGCCTTCGTAGGACAATAAATATGTGATATATTTGCAAGTAGGAATGCTGTACGGTGCGCCGCCCCCGTTCAGTTTTTGTTTTGTTTTTTGTGGTGAACTCTCACTGTAAATGGTATGGATGTTCACTGTGTCCCCTTCTGCAGAGTGTGCATGCACTCGAGCCGGAAACAATTCAAATAAAAACAAGTCTGTAGACGCTTCCTGCCTAAAATTAGTATTGGGAGCTGTGGCTTCGTGAAATCAAATGTTTTGTCGCGTAATGTTCAATTATCTGTTGCTCCGTTGTCTGTCTCGCGTTGTTTTTAGTCATAACATTTTCTCTTATTTATCGAGTCTGCGCTGAAAGTGGGTTCGTGGAGTCAGTTTCTTGCGAAGGTTGTCAACCCACCTCAGTCTCTCTCTTATAAATATAGCAGGAAAAGTAAACGCTGTGGCAAACCTTCCTTGCGTCCTTTCATTGGCTGTAGTCTGTCATCTAGGCCACAATCACTTGTGGTCGAGCGGAAAACATTTTCCAAGTGCTGTGTCGCGGCCAATTACGTGCGCCGCGGTGATTAACAGGCGTTGGGCACGCGATGCGGGCACCTGATATAAGCATTTGCTATTAACTCAGACCACACGCAGAATCCGTCTGCGCTGGAGACATTGGAAGACGGAAAAGACGAGAACGGTCCATGTCGAGCCTCAGATAGTTGTAGACGTGTGTGTGTGTGTGTGTGTGTGAGAGAGAGAGAGAGAGACAGAGATGGTTTGGGGTACTTTTGTTTATAGAGAGCAGTTTGGATGTACACTGAGCAGTCACATGAATTTTGAGAAATGGCGTCAAAAACTACCACACAATTCTCACATATGGTTTACATACGAACTACAAGAAACAGCTTTTCTATGACACACAGAAAGCGCATATTTCTTCCCATTGTTCCTATCACGCACACACACACACACACACACACGCACACACACACGCACGCACGCACGCACACACGCACGCACGCACACACACACACACACACACACACACACACACACACACACACACGCACGCACGCACGCACGCACGCACGTGTTTATATTTAAAGCAAATAAATCGTGCAAGAACAATTATTCGGCACCTACAACTACGAAGCAAAAATACATAGACGTACGGGAAATGAAAGCAAATAATAATAATAATAATAATAATAATAATAATAATAATAATAATAATAATAATAATAATAATCCAACTAGCTGGCAAGCATGTCAAGATTTTGATATGGACAAAGCGAGAAAGCATACGCTGTATAAATTATAAGTTCACCGCTGTAGTGCACTCTTTATGTAGCACCGGGAAGTGGAGAGTTGAGCAAGTTCTCTTCAAGCCGAGTGTCGCCTGCACATGTCGTTTGTTTCTCGTCCTTGTGGGCAGTCCGCAAAGTGCGTGCATGATTGCACCACAGAGGGCGTGTTTTTTTTATTATTGTTGTAAACATTCTATGAAACCGAAGAAGAACGGAGGGTAGCTAGCAAAGCTTCCACGCGTTGGGTCGGCAGCAGATACTGCTGAGATACTTGGGTGGTAGTGCCAAGGATACCGCGCGGGAAGGGGGGGCTCTCCTGCAGCGCGCATTGACTTTCGATGGCGTCCGTGACAGCGGTATGCAGCTGGGAGACTCGTGTGATCGAGCATTCGCGCGCCTTCGACGGCGTCGGCTTCGTTTCCGCGCTCGACGCCGCTTTCGCGGGCATGATCTGCAGTCGACTCTCGTGCCCCCCCCCCCCCTCCCCCTTTTTTTTCTCCTGCTGCTATCTGTATACATTCCACCGTGCTGTAGCATGCACGTGCGCCTACTTCTGGTCGCCCTATGAGAACCATGGCTCGTACTAATTACCGCGACAGCTCCGAGCAATTTCTTAGCGCCTGGTTGTCAGCTAATTGCTTCATGGCGCGCCACCGGAGACTGCGTTGCGTGTGCATGCAGGTGGTGCTGTGCGGAAGGGACCAGCAATGTCATAGCTATTTCATTTCCTTTTCTCAACCTATATACATTGCCGAAATCACACCACTTCCGCGCTTTGTAAGTGTCCGCGCTTCTTTAGCAGGTGCCGACATTTGCGAAATTCACCTCATGCTGTCGGTACCGCCATGTTTCTCTCTTTTTTGGAGCATAAAAGAGCAGCACTCGACAACGGAAAATGCTTGCGGGGCTTAGTTCACCGGCTTACCAACGCGCTGTCAAGACGCTGCAGGGAGCGTTTGGACGTACGTTTTCTTCTATTTGTCTTCGTCATTCCCTAAGATTTCAACCGCCGTCGCCCCGAGTTCAACTTTAAGGCCCATGATGGGAGTTTTAGCCCCACTGCAAAGACGCGTTGCTAAAATTCCGCAATGCTTTAGCGCGGGAATATAGTTTCTCTTCAATCGTCGTTTCATTTTTACCAGCCTTAGCAAGTTGTAAGCAACTTAGCTATAGCAACCTCGCCACGTGCCCGTGTTACCCTCTTTTCTGTGAATCACACGATGGCGTTTACCTGCAGTGGTGCAGTTAAACATTTCATGCACATCACCTTAACCTAAAACGTAACGTGGGAGTGCATTTTGTGTCACTGTGCTATCTTGCCTACGTTTCTTTTTTTTTTTCATGCATTCTATACCAGGGGTGTTGTACACATTGAACGTTCACTCTGACGGGCTGCGCCGCACGGAATTAATCGATTATTTCTCGATCTTTTTTTTTCCTCCAGGTAAGTGCCCGTTTTCCCGTTCTGCCACTGAGTGTGCCGGAAGTGGAGGTAAGACGAGAAGGCCCGGTGGGCCTATATTTCGTTGCCCGAAGTGATCTTTATCAGCACCGACGTTACAGATTATGTAAGATGGGTGAGAGGCCTGTTGCCTGCCTCATATTGGGAAACGTGCCAGAAGTATTGCTTCAAAGCTCATTACGTCTGCTGTTAAATGAGAAACACTTCTTAGCGAACTGAAAATACTTGGACTCTTCCTTTCTGTCTTCCTCTCTCTCTTCCTATCTATCTATCTATCTATCTATCTATCTATCTATCTATCTATCTATCTATCTATCTATCTATCTATCTATCTATGTCTATCTATCTGTCTGTCTGTCTGTCTGTCTGTCTGTCTGTCTGTCTGTCTGTCTGTCTGTCTGCCTATCTATCTATCTATCTATCTATCTATCTATCTATCTATCTATCTATCTATCTATCTATCTATCTATCTATCTATCTATCTATCTATCTATCTATCTATCTATGTCTATCTATCTGTCTGTCTGTCTGTCTGTCTGTCTGTCTGTCTGTCTGCCTATCTATCTATCTATCTATCTATCTATCTATCTATCTATCTATCTATCTATCTATCTATCTATCTATCTATCTATCTATCTATCTATCTATCTATCTATCTATCTATCTATCTATCTATCTATCTATCTATCTATCTGTCTATCTGTCTGTCTGTCTGTCTGTCTGTCTGTCTGTCTGTCTGTCTGCCTATCTATCTATCTATCTATCTATCTATCTATCTATCTATCTATCTATCTATCTGTCTGTCTGTCTGTCTGTCTGTCTGTCTGTCTGTCTGTCTGTCTGTCTGTCTGTCTGTCTGTCTGTCTGTCTGTCTGTCTGTCTGTCTGTCTGTCTGTCTGTCTGTCTGTCTGTCTGTCTGTCTGTCTGTCTGTCTGTCTGTCTATCTATCTATCTATCTATCTATCTATCTATCTATCTATCTATCTATCTATCTATCTATCTATCTATCTATCTATCTATCTATCTATCTATCTATCTATCTATCTATCTATCTATCTATCCCCCTACGTTAGGGTGCTGTCGCGGTCGTCTCCTTAATTTGGCACATATTAAAATTTGCAAGGGAAGGTATTAGTGCATAAGGAACACAGTGGACAGGTTATTACACGAATAGCGTGAGACACTTGTCGCGTACGTCGTGAAACCCTCTCCTTCATTCTCGTGTGGCATGTACCCACACACCGCAACCCATGGAATGCGGAGTTCAGCGACACGTGCTTTTGTAGCTACCCAGCAATAAGGATCACCGATTTTCGAAAAAATCTTTGCGCGATTGCGTTATGGGGCATGTGCCGCAGAAAATTTCATGCCTCGCATCTGCAGCGTTGTCAGTAAGGGAAGTATCAGAAGGACGGAAAGATTGGTAACCATGGTGTGAGCCGCAATCGAACGCTGGCATTCTATGTGGCATTCAAGGAGTCATCCGCAGAGCTACGCTATTTCTTGAAACTGCTTGCGAAAAAGACTCTTTAAAGGCGTCGTATCGCGAAAGCGCCAACTGTGGCTGCAGTGTTCGCTATTGGCATTTGTAACTACGTACTCGTAATAAACACTACACATTCATGCCTGTGACTCGCCAAGCTGTGTGGTCAACATTGCTGAACACGGAGGAGCGCGGCAAGAATTGCTGATTTGGATGTGCACATGATCGCACCTTACCGTGCAGTTTATTTCGATAACGCGGACATCAGTGCTCTATACCGACGTCACGTTCGACTACAGTATATATCCTATGGACGTCATTGAAGTCGACGTGCCTGGTAAGACCACGATCAATCGCTTAGCCATATAGGAAGGTGGGGCGGGATTCCTGACAAAGGTCTGCGCTCAATATACCAGCATCTACTTAAAATGCACAAAGAATTCGGTCCAGCTGGCGACACTTGAATTAATGCTTTAAAAATATTTCGGTATGGACCACTAGTCGCCTGCCACTTCGCACGACAATCAACTCCCAAGATTAGGGAGACGAGCCTATTCTTTTTAATTTATTCAGCTCTTATTTCCAGTTACTACTTCTCAACAATTTCGCTGTTTTTCTATTAGGTAATTACTGACTGATGGTTGCATTGTTTCCGTTCTTGTTGTGAAACCCACTTCACTGGTCGCTGCACAAAGATGGTTGGTAATGTGATACAAAATAAGATAGAGAAATAAACTAAGGATGCTACGGAGCAGAAACCTAGAGGATTACAACGAATGTTCAACTTAAGCTTAGCACGACGAAGCGAGGGATGGAAAGGAAAATAATAGGTGTAACCTTAGGAGACAAGAAGAGGGCAGAGTGGGTCAAAAAGAGGGCAGAGTGGGTCACGGAACAAACCGCAGTAAAGGATATCATAGTTGAAATCAAGAAGAAGAATTGGACATGGGCCGGGTTGATTGGTGGGTCATGGGAGAGGCCTTTGCCTTGCAGTGAGCGTAGGCAGGCTGATGACGACGATGATGATGATTATAGGGTTACCGCACTTTAAAAGGCTTCCTATTGGCACAACACTGTTTCCGAAAAAAAATAAGAAAGATCCTAAACCGACGAAAGACGAAGCGCACACAATCTATTCAAAACAGCAATTGGCCACTCGCTCACAATGAAGGCGTGTGATTAGCTATTCGCTAGTGCTGATGGTGGCGGCAGTGCCGGCGTCATTCGACCTATCAGTGGGAAGACGGCTGCGTGCATTCGTGTCGCATGGAGCCAACGACGTGAGCACATTCGTGGAGTACAGTTAAATGGGAACACGATGGACGACCGCCGATAACTGGCGTGGCGTCGCCAGGGTTCCCACTGCGGGGAGACTGTATAGCGAGCGCATAGCCTCACGCAGGCTATAGGATGTGCACGTTCTGGCCACGGGTGCAGTCCTGATCGAAAAGCCCGACATCGTGGGAAGACGCCCAACCCCGGAGCCGTGGCAGCAGCAGCGCGTATAACGTGCACGCCCTGTTGGCGGCACGGATCGCCGCAGGAGGCTCGCCCGTGTGAGATGCGTGCTACTGTGTCCAGCGGGGACGCCGCCGCCCCGAAAAGAAAGAAACGTCTTCCTCCGTACTCAGGTGTGGCACTCTTCTTCGCATTAATGTATCTGTGCAGCGGTGAACCACGTACGCCGTCCGACTGGCTCGACAAGTATTGCGCGCTCTGGCATGGAAAGCTTGTTACTTGCCTCTTTCGGTTGAGCAATGACGCGCCCAGAAAGAACAAGCGTTTTCGCGGACCCTTTCTTTCCTCCGGCTGGTAGCAGTGTATACAGGGTGGGCTAAAATGCGGCAAATTTTTTTTAAATATGAAATATTTATTTCACTCCTTGGGATCAATGCAGAAACTTTCATTTCGGTACGAGGTATACGTGCTACAAAAGTCTTGCCATGTTGCCACCATTCAAAACATAAAAAATTCAAAAATAAAGAAATAATGCTGCATATGCCTCATTTCGCCCCAACTTGCAGGGCAAACGACACGCTGCGTAGGGCAGAAAACGACAGTGTGAGCAATTCATTCTTTCAGTTTTCGCAGTAGAACGCCCAGTACTTGGACTTCACGTACTGAATTTAGACAGAACGTGGTGTTGTGTTGCTCCGAAACTCCTTGCAAAGAAAACACCGAAAGCCTTTTTTTTTCTGCGTGTAAATGTTGTCTCGTGTTGAACTCTTGCACCTCATAATATTATTCAACCATTGGAGGCTATAGATATGTTTCGACGTATCGCCTATCGCCTTCACCTCTTTTTGCAGTTTTGATGCAGAAGTGCTGAGGTGTTTCGTGACATTGAACTTCGCCCTGCGGGCTTTGTGAGACAATGAATTTTAAAACCGTGCTAGATTCAGATTTTCCAGCGCTTATTGTTTTTTTTTACGGCGAAAGTTGTTATGAGATTAGAACATGGATCACGTGCGGCGGCGTACAGTTGTCAGCCGCCACCATCGCCGGTGTCTGTAAGCAGCGTCGAACAAAAAATAAATTTAAATAAAAACACTATTGACGTAATGGAACTCAAACCCGGGTCCGCTCCGTGGCAGCCAAGGCAGAATTGGGGTGAATTTTATGAATTTTCGGTTATTACTAGAGGGCAATTTTCCTAAATCTCAAGGTGGCAATCGGTTTTTCGCATGATGAAATTCGCTTCTCCCATTCGACTTGACTGCCCAACTCCACTAATTAAAAACTAATTTATTTGAACTTCACTAATTACCGTTCCAAATAACATATTCAACCCTCTTAAGATGCCTGCCACTATAGAAAAAGCAACTGTAAAGACAACGAGCAAATATGACCTTTGCCTGATCTTTTAAAAAATATTGGCTGATTTCTTGAAACACCCTGCACACACACACGTATATATATATATATATATATATATATATATATATATATATATATATATATATATATATATATATATATATATATATATATATATATATATATATATATAGTGAGAAAACACTGACAATGGTGCGCACCATCGAAGCGCACTCACATCCTCGCTGTATATATACAACCCTTTCTTCCCTGCTGCCGAGCTGCACGCTATTTTCATTAAGTGGCGTCGTGCTCATACGCGATCGCGGTTTTCTTGTTTATTTATTTCGATACGTCACCGCGGTGTGTATTTAGTCGAAAATGACCGAACCACGAAATGTCGGGGTGGAGAGGATCAGGGGCGACCGGCATCGCCGAAACGAAGCACAACCGGTCGTCGCTTTTGCCTATTATCTGCATGCCGAGTAAGCATGAAAGAGTTCGCCGTTAACGGCTTCAGCGCTCTCGGGTGCGGCTGCGTGTATTTGCGCCAGAAGACTTTTCTTCACTGTTTATATCGTCGTCCAGTATCATTACGGCGTGTAAGTGGTCACTTAGCCGTATGCCTAATCGATTATCTACCTCCATTAATACGCTGACGTGCGCCTGATGTTCTGGCGAATCGTCCTCACCCGTCCTATTAAAATGCCTTGGGTTGCTCCGTCGATCTTAGTCGAGATTACCGTGGGTATATGAGATCACCCTTTTTTTGAGATGACTGTAACGCGAGATGACCGCATGGTACGGCGAGCATGGCACGTTGTGGGCAAGAGATATGGCAGTGTGCTGCTTCCTCGAATAGCTGTAACCTGGGATTGAATTCGGCTAGGAAGATTCATTCCAGACAACGGAAGAGGGAGAGTACCGATTATAGTTGACTGTTCTATACGTATAAGTGTGGTTACCTGGCCTGCGCTGTGTTCGAACCGTTGCTGCTCAGCTGCGGGCGGCTTCACTAACCCGGGACCCGTGAAGGAATACGTTACGCTTACAATAACTTAGGAAGTGATCAGGTTGAGCTTTACCGAAATTTAAGTACGCGGATATTTTTTGCCTATCGCTCCTCCCCTCTCTGAATACTGTCGCCGTGGCTGGTAATGGAACTCGTGCGCATGCGATTGTCGGCACTTCGTTGTCCACAAGCGACCTTGTCAGGCCGTTTGAACCCCTTCAGAAGGCGTTAGGAAGAATAAACTGGATATATATATATATATATATATATATATATATATATATATATATATATATATATATATATATATATATATATATATATATATACATATATATATTGTTACACAAATTAAGGTAACTTAACGGGGGGGTTTTAATGAGCCCTGAGTCCGCTATCACAGTCCAATGATGATGATCACCGCCATGGCCCGTACCCACTCAGGGGGATCGCAGTGGAAGCAACGTCGTCTTCCTTCTCTGCCCACGCTTCCCTTGCTTTTCCTGGTAGTGATGATTTGTATCATTCCTCCTCTCTCAGACGAAGCCCTCTGGGCGAGTCATTCTTGCATCCTTCGTGTAAACGGCTTCAGGCGGGCAACATGCGTCACCTCCGTCTTGCATGAACGTCGGCCACTAGTGGTGACACGTGCAATTTCATAGTTGACCTTGCTGACACGACGGAGTATCACAAAAGGACCGGCATAATGTGCCAGTAGCTTTTGGCTCAAGCCACGTCTGCGTATTGGAGTCCACACCCACACTAGATCACCGGGGGCATAGGTTACATGCCTGTGTTGACTGTCGTAGCGAGTTTTGGATGACTCTTGCGCTGCCAGTGTACGTAAGCAGGCAAGTCGACGGGTCTCTTCCGCACGACACAAGGTTTCCGCAATTGTTAAATCGTCATGGATGACAAAAGGAAAGATAGTGTCCAGCGTATGTCGAGGTGAGCGAGCGTAGAGCAGATAGAAAGGGCTATAGCCTGTCGTTTCGTGTTTCGACGTGTTGAAGGCGTACGTGACGAATGGTAATACTTCATCCCAGTTTTTGTGGTCAGAGGCGACGTACATTGACAACATGTTGATCAACGTTCGGTTTGTGCGCTCGGTGAGACCGTTAGTTTGCGGATGATACGCAGTTGAGTGTCGGAACTTGGAGGCACACAAACGAAGTAATGATTCGACAATATCAGCGGTAAATTGTCGTCCACGGTCACTTATTATCACGCGAGGAGGTCCGTGTCGGAGGATGACTGAATGCAACAGGAACTCCGAAACCTGGACTGCCGTGGCGGAGCATAAGGCAGCCGTCTCGCAGTACCGCGTCAGGTAGTCGGCGCATACAATTATCCACCGGTTACCTTTTGAGGAGCGTGGAAATGGTCCCATCAAATCAATGCCAACCTTTTCAAAAGGGGAACCGGGAAGCTTTACGGGTTGCAAGTGACCAACTGGACCCGAGGAGGACCGCTTGTGGCTCTGGCACTGCGTACAGCTGGCCACGTAGTTCTGAATTGTTTTACTCATTTTCGGCCAATAGAACCGCTCTTTCGTGCGACTAAGTGTTCGTGCGGTGCCTAGATGGCCAGAGGTGGGGTCATCATGCGTGAGACGCAGAACAGACGTTTGGAGGGACGCAGGAACAACCAGCAGAAAGCGGGCGCCCGTCGTGGACAAGTTTCTCTGGTAAAGAAGACCATTTCGGACGCAGAATCGGCCTTCGCCTAATGAATTTCTCGCTCCAGGGAAGAGAGCTTTTAAGCTTGGGTCATTACGCTGCTCAGCGGCAAAATTCACGGCATCAGGAAAGCCAGACGACAGAGAAGCGATAAGGTGGTCAAAGTTATCGGCTTCACAATCTGTCGATGGTAGCGGCATTCTGGAGAGGCAATCCGCATCAGCGTGTAGACGGCCAGTCTTGTATGAGATGGTGAAGACATGTTCTTGCAAACGAATGGCCCATCGTGCGAGGCGGCCGGATGGGTCACGAAGGTTGATCAGCCAACACAGGGAATGGTGATCTGTGACGATAGTGAACGGGCGACCATAGATGTATGAGCGAAACCGTTGCACGGCAAAGACTACCGCTAGGCATTCCTGTTCGGTCACTGTGTAGTTGCGTTCAGGCTTGCTTAAAGAACGACTTGCGTACGCCACAACGTGTTCCTTCTTGCCAGAACGCTGAACGAGAACGGCACCAATACCGATGCCACTTGCATCTGTGTGAATTTCCGTTGGCAACGAAGGATTGAAGTGCCGAAGTATTGGCTGCGAAGTTAACAAACACTTCAGCTTGTGAAAAGCGGCATCACACTCGGAGGTCCACTGAAACAGGCTGTCCTTGCGTAGAAGGCTCGTCAGGGGGTGAACCACATCCGCAAACTTGGGTACGAACCGGCGGAAATACGAGCAGAGCCCGATGAAGCTACGCAGTTGTTTCACAGATTTAGGACGCTCGAACGATTCAACGGCCGCGGTCTTTTGTGGGTCAGGTCTAATGCCATCTTTATCGACGAGATGTCCTAACACCAATGTCTGTCGCTCGCCAAAGTGGCACTTTTTCGAATTCAATACAAGGCCAGCTTTTTCAATGCAGCTTAGCACGAGGTCTAGGCGAGTGTTGTGCTCCTCAAACGTACGTCCAAAAATTACGACATCATCAAGGTAACACATGCATATATGCCACTTTAAACCACGCAATATAGAGTCCATAAATCTTTCGAATGTCGCAGGAGCATTGCATAATCCGAATGGCATAACGTTGAACTCGTAAAGTCCGTCGGTCGTAACGAATGCCGTCTTTTCTTTGTCAGCTGCGTGCATCGGAATTTGCCAGTAACCTGATCTCAGGTCGACAGATGAAAAGAAGGACGCGGAATGCAGGCAGTCTAGAGCGTCATCGATGCGCGGCAGTGGATAAACGTCTTTCTTGGTAACAGAATTCAGTCGGCGGTAGTCAACGCAAAATCTCCACGTGCCATCCTTTTTCCTCACTAGAATGACAGGAGCAGCCCACGGACTTGCCGATTCCTGTATTATTCCCTTTTCCAGCATTTCTTGGACTTGCTCGTTAATGATCTTGCGCTCCGATGGTGCCACTCGATAAGGTTTCTGCCTAATGGGATGCGCCGACTCGGTGTGGATCTGATGACGTATCCGGGACGCTGGGATTAAGGGCCTTTGGCTATTTTTAGAAAAATCGAACACTTTCGAGTGCTTGGATAGAACGTCGAACAGTGTATGACGTTCGCTTTGGTCAAGTGACTTGCTGACCATTTGTAGCAATTGGGCATCTTCTGAACCTTCTAAGCCTAGATGTTCATTCTGGCTTGTAGCATCAAGAAGCGCAACCAGCGTCGTACATGATTCGGGTCTAAATACTGCAAGTTTCATGCCGCCTGGCAGAATTGCAGGCTCCATGGAACTGTTCATTGTCCACACACCTGCCCGTCCATCAACGACTGGCACTATGCAATGGGGAATGAGAATGTTCTTTTTCAGGCATGCCAAGGGAATCGGTTCGAGCGTGGCGTCAAACGTGCCACAGTTGTTACTGGAACATGTCACGGGAACACACACAGCAGAAAATGCAGGAACGACTGTATCCACGGAGACGAAAAAGATGCATTCCTCCGGACAGGAATTTTCCAAGAGCGCCGTTGGGAAAGTACCGTGTATAGAAAGATGCCCACTTCTGCAGTCTACAGTTGCCCCACACTCACACAACAAGTCAATACCCAAGACAACGTCATGTGTAGACCGCGGAATAACCGCAAACTCTGAGCAAAACACCTTGCCACACAGCGAGACGTCCACAGTACAATATCCCACCGGACACAACACGTCACCACTTACACCACAAAATGTCACCCCACGGTTCAGGCAAAACATCACTTTTGGTCCCAGCAGGTTTTTAAAATTTACACTCATCACCGAGACTGTCGCGCCTGTATCCACAAGTGCCATAGTAGCCACTCCATCGACAACTACACGAACTTTGTTCTTCAACATAAACGCTGACGGGGGTATACCTGTAGGTAGCACCTGTGATCTCGCGGCCTCACCCCCACTGGCCGCACCGACTAGTTTTCCGGCGGCGGTGTACGTGCGCGTCGCCGTGGCGATGGCGATTGTGGAGCACGGGGAGCAGGTGGTGGTGTCAAACTTCGATCAGAGGCCGGCGAGGGGTAGCGTGATCCGGTAGGTGCGCGTGGTTTCCGTGACGTGGAGAGCGGATGGTCGAAAGGTTGGTGAGACATGTGCCAAGACTGTCGCTGATATGGGCGGTGGTCACAAAGACGTGCGATGTGACCCGGGACACCACAGTTGTAGCATACCGGACTTGCTCGAGGGGCACGTTGTTGCTCAGAGTAACGACTCCTCTCGGAAGGCATGGGATAGTGGAACCGTCCTTCGGGGGCCCTGTAGGGAGGCGATGTTGGGTAAACAGGTGGGCGAAAACTTCGTTCGTAGTTGGGAGGTGGTTAACGGGGGAATCCAGCCTGCCGTGTGCCTTGATATTCGTAAGCGTCCGTTGCGTTGATCGATGGTTGCCATGGTGGATGAGAAACAAGAGTCCGCACACGTTCTGGTTCGCTTACGTACCCATCCTGAAAATCGCTGGAGCGATGATAGCTCTGCTGACATCGAAGCAGCTCTTCTCTAACGATCTGCCGTATGGTCAAAGCAAGGTCGTTAGGCGGCACTGTTTCAACACTAGCCACAGTGGGGACGTTGGACAGGCGGCCGAATTTCGGAGAAATTCGTCGCATCTTAAGGGATTCAAATGTACGACAGTGCTTCATCACGTCGGACACGGAGTTCAAGCAGTCTTTCCCAATTAAGAAATTGTACACGTCTTCGGCTATACCCTTGAGAACGTGTCCAACCTTGTCTTCTTCAGACATCCTCCCATTCACGATCTTGCACAGCTTCAATATTTCCTCAATGTATGTCGTGCATGTTTCTGCTGGAAGCTGTGCCCTCTGAGACAATGTCTGCTCCGCGCGTTTCTTCTTTGCGTCCGAATCACCGAAGCACTTCTGCACTTCTTCAACAAAACGTTCCCAAGTCGTGAACATGTCCTCGTGGTTCTCGTACCACATAAGGGCGGTGTCAGTTAACGAGAATACGACATGATTGAGCTGTTCGTTCGAGTCCCAGCCATTGCTTCTGCTCACCCGCTTGTAGTTCTTGAGCCACACGTCGACGTCTTCTCCTGAGGTCCCGCCGAAGTTTGGTGGCACTCTGTAGTACGGCACGGAACCCATCGGAGTTGGCCTCGAAGCGTTGGATGGCTGCTCTTGGGCCATTACGATCGGCGAAGGTGGAAGTCCGGCGAGGCGGCGGCTGCGACGAAGTCCTGGTAGTGAAGCTCCCGTCTTTGGGTTCGTCCTACCCAGCACCTTCCACCAAATTGTTACACAAATTAAGGTAACTTAACGGGGGGGTTTTAATGAGCCCTGAGTCCGCGATCACAGTCCAATGATGATGATCACCGCCATGGCCCGTACCCACTCAGGGGGATCGCAGTGGAAGCAACGTCGTCTTCCTTCTCTGCCCACGCTTCCCTTGCTTTTCCTGGTAGTGATAATTTGTATCAATATATAGGCGTCTACTGTCGCTTCCTTTTTTTTCTGACATGAAAAAAGATTTTTACGACGTTACGACGTGTGCGAATAAAATGGGGTGATGTATTAGTAGGAGTCGCCTTAGCAGAAGGACCCCTTACATGTGAGTCGATGTTGAGAGCTTCTGGAATAAACAAAGAAAATAAAGACACGATCATACGCGTTTCCGTAAAGTTGGTACGAGGTGCATACGAGTTCTGCCCAAGTATCGGAATCGACAGTCGTACATCCCGGCGTCTGTCTGCAGCATTCCATTCACACTGACGACTTCATATATAGGCGCTGGCAACCCCTTCATTTCGCGCCGTCCCCGAAGGTGTGCGTATAATAGACACGAGCGGAGGAGAAAGCGTATAGCGAGAGTGCGTCCCATTTCAGTGCAGCTCGAAGCGTTTCCCCCTCCTCGCCCTGAGGCGAGGTGTTTTCGCTGGGAAGACGCGTCACGACCGGTTGTTGTCGATGTTTATTGCTCTAAGCGTGAAAGGTTTTGCCGACACTTTAGGGCTTTCGATGGGGACGCGCCTCTCGCCGGCGTGTTTCTTACACCTGGAAGAAGTGGCTGTTGTGGTTTTTTTTTAATTGCCTTCTGTCATTAAAGCGTGTAATGTGTTGCTTACGAACATTGAGCCTAATTGATTATTACCCTCGGAGTGACGACACGCGCTTTTCGTGGTCGGCCGTGTTCTGTTCGTCTCAATTTCCTGCAATGGCAGGTGTGGCCAAGTGAATCGGAGCGTATACCGCCAACACCCCATGCGCGCCTTGTGGAGGATGGTTCAGCAGTGGACGCCGGTGTTTTGTTGTTCTTTGTTTTTCCTTCGGCTCATGCGGCTTTGCGGCTACGCTTTGATTTATTGCTGACTGACTCCCTGTACTGTGCGTTCGAAAAGAGTGAGCAGGCGTTGTGCCCCTCCAGGTGGCAGTTGCCAGCTTGCTCTCTCCCTCTTTCGTCTGTGTCCTTGTGTATCTGCGTATGCAAATCAAATAAATAATAAATAAATAAATATATGTTTGACAAAATAAATAATTGGCTCTTTAAGTGTCAAAACTACGACGTTAATGAGAACTTACAGACAATAATAGCAGATAAAATTTAGGGGATGCTATTATAAGTAATTGAAATGTTAATGAGAAGAAACAAAGTGGATGAAAAGATAACTTGCCACCCGCAGGATCCGAACCTGCGACCTTCGAATAACGCGTTCGATGCTCTACAACTGAGCTATGCGGTGGCGGTTATTCCCCCATCTACTTTATAGGTATATATATGAATTTGAATGTTGGAGAGTCAGTCAGCGCCACCTCTTACCACGGCGGCGAGTATAAAACACTCTTCTTGCCTTTTTGGCGTCACATAGTACGTGATCTTATTACGAGATACCACCTCAAAGCATCATGCCTGCCAGAACGAGACCCTCGCTATGAATGAAGGAAAGTGTAAATTTAAGGGCTCGCTTTCTTTGTTAGGTACAACAGTCATGAGATCTAACAGACAATAATGCCAGGTAAAGTATATGGGATCCTATTATAAATGAGTGTAACGTAAACGAGTAGAAGGAGGCCCACTTTGCCACATTGTAAAAGACAGAGAGATAATGCAGAAACATTAACCTTACTGGTTTTGTTTTGCTGCCCTACGTTGGGAAGGGGAACAGAAGTGTAGAGGAAGGTGGATTCGCTTGTGTTATACTAAAGACGGTTTTAACCCGTGGAGGCTAGTCGTATCTGAAGGAACGCAGCGCAAGAGTGCCTTCGCTGCCTTGTGGGCCAGTTAGCGCTGCTGTACCTCAAAGCAGACAAAATGGCTCAAGGGATATATGCGAAAAGAAAGAACAAAAAAGGAGGAAATGTCCGAGCAGACACGATAATGACAGTTGAAGGAACAAAAAAAAAACATAAAATTGTCCGTGCAACAACTTTAGCACGTCATCTTTGTCGTCATGCACAGTCTTCGAAGCCACCTTCAAGTTCTGTCGGTTCAAAGCAAACCGGACAGAGGGAGACTCAGGGCATCGTAACAACAAAGACAGTGGAATTCTGAGTGTATTGTGTCTCGAAACTGACAATGTAGCCGTTGCGCTAATAAACTAGTGTGACTTCACGCCACGACAGGGCAAGTAACCTAAATAGAGGGATGTGGCGTAGCTTACTATAGGATAGGTTTATACATATAAGGATGAACCAGCGAGAAAAAAAAAACAGCAAGGAGAGAAGTGGAAACAGGTTTTTTCACCTTGATCCCATTTCGCGTCGGTTTATTCCTTAAATATAACTAAACATAACGCTCCCAATGTTGCAGGCAGGCAGGCAGGCAAGCAGGCAGGCAGGCAGGCAGGCAGGCAGGCAGGCAGGCAGGCAGGCAGGCAGGCAGGCAAGGCAAGGCAAGGCAAGGCAAGGCAAGGCAAGGTAAGGCAGGGCAGGGCAGGGCAAGGCAGGGCAAGGCAAGGCAAGGCAAGGCAAGGCAAGGAGGAGGAGGAGGAGGTGGAAGGGAAGGGAAGAAATGAAAGGCAGGGAGGTCAACCAGACGCACGTCCGGTTTGCTACCCTGCACTGGGGGAAGGGGTGAGGGGATTAAAGGAGAAGAGAGAGAGAAGTGAAGGGCAACGTGTGTGTAGATGTGACCTTGTCCATTGCACGCTTATAAGCGGTCGCGTAGTCCGGTCGTCTTTAGAAAACTTAGCAATGCCCGCGTCGCTTTGCTGGCCTTCGACGCTTAGAGCCATGAGCCAAGTATCTTCTCTTCGGAAAAAGGTCTACTGTCTAGTGTCTCTAACGTTTCGCGTAGCAAGTTGCGTTCGCTCGCAAAACGTTCACATGAACACAGTAGATGTTCTATTGTCTCGTCAGTGTCGCACGATTCACATCGGGAGCTATCCGCCATTCCTATGCGAAAAGAGTACGCCTTTGTAAAAGCTACTCCTAACCACAGGCGGCACAGTAAAGTTGCATCCTGGCGGGAGAGGTCCGATAGAACTTGAAGCTTTCTCGATGGGTCCAATTTGTGTAGGCGGCGGTTCCTGACACTGGGGTCACTCAGCCAAGTTTCCGACATAGTTTTAGCGAACGAGTGAAAGCCCCTTGCAGCGTCGGTTCTCGACAATGGAATTGGGGCTGTCTGGGCGTACGCGTGGCCGGATCGGGCAGCATTATCAGCAAGGTCATTACCGACAATACCACAATGTCCCGGTAACCACTGGAACACCAAGTCATGTCCTTTCGATAAAACTTCGTGAATCACTTCTTTTATTTCATTCACTAGTTGTTGATGCTCCATCTGTCGTAAAGCTGATTGCAAGTTCTGAAGGGATGCCTTGGAGTCGCAGAACACAGCCCATTTTTGAGGTCGGGCTTCCGCGATATAAAGTATAGCAGCACGTAAGGCGGCAAGCTCCGCTGCTGTGGATGTTGTCCTATGCGACAGTTTGAGCTTTATAGTGACCTGGTACGCCGGGATGACAACAGCACCTGTAGAGCTGTCAGCCGAGACCGATCCATCGGTGTAAATGTGGGTCCTCTGGCCGTATTTTTCGTTGAGTAGCGACAATGTCACCTGTCGTAGGACCACTGTTGAATGATGGCTCTTGTTCGTTATTCCCGGAATAGTGAGGCACACCTGTGGTTGTTGTAGGCACCACGGGGGTGACGCTGGTCTTGTTGCTGGAGTGAAGTCAAAAGGAAGGCATTTTCTATGGGCAGAAATAATCTTTGAAAACATCGCGTGTGGTCTTTGAAGTGGCAACACTGCAACATGGTGACCGGGAACTCGGCAGAGGTGTCTATGTGGGCTCTCAAATTGTCAGTGGTGATGTATGTTCGAATTGGATGCTCTCTTGCAATCATAATTGCCCCGTAGGTTGAGGTGCATCGCGGCAATCCTAAGCACACGCGTAGTGCTTGTCCTTGCAGACTTTCGAGAGTGCGGATGTTCGTCTTGCACGTACTTGCCAGTAACGGCAAGCTGTAGCGCAAAAATCCCAGAAACAGTGCCCTGTATAGCTGCATCATTGACCTTATCGATGCATCCCAAGATTTTCCGTAGAGGAACCGCATTATATAGACGATGGAAGTTAGCCTTCTCTTCAGGTAATTGCAGTGGGCACTCCACGAAAGGTCCCTGTCAAGGCAAGGCAAGACCAGGCAAGGCCAGGCAGGCAGGCAGGCAGGCAGGCAGGCAGGCAGGCAGGCAGGCAGGCAGGCAGGCAGGCAGGCAGGCAGGCAGGCAGGCAGGCAGGCAGGCAGGAGGCAGGCAAATGGACGGATGGACGGACGGATAGACTCTTCGCCCCACTAATCATCGTTCACTCGGTGGATATGCTGTGACTTTTTTTTGCTCTTCTTCTTTATCTATATGTTATCTATTATGCTGTTTTTTCTCCATTCCATGTGTACGGTATCCAACAGAGCCAAAGCTTGGTTTACCTCCCTACCTTTTACCTCCGTTTCTCTATCTCAAGTGCAGCGCGGAAGGAATAGGAATCGAGCGTTTATTTGCAAAATCAACTCATAAAGGCTCCACTTTCCTATATCCGCGTGAGTCCTTCATAACTTGATGCGACTATATACGCCACAGAAACAGATACATTCGTCTTGCGACAGTTTTTTTTTTAAGATTTCTAGCTTCATATTTTGTTGAAGCTTTGTTTTTCAAGCGCCTCTAGCTTATCGCTTTTGGAAAATTAATTGTCGAAACAAGAAGATGCGAGATAAAGGAAGAGTTCAGTGAGGCTTTCCCATTACCGCGAATGCTTGACATTCGTGTTACGCAAGCGGAAAGCATTCACAGCGGGGTAATCGTGTGGGCGTGGCCATCGTGCCCCCGTTGAAAGTTGTCGCCGCCATTGACGATGCCGCCCCTTTTGTGACGTAGAGGCCCGTGATAACAAGGTTCATCCTGAGCTGACCGGTTTTAAGCAGCCTGCTTGTTTTATTTCCCCATGCCTGATGTTCTGGTGGGTTGTTTCAGCATAACTAGCGCTTAGCCGTTCTTAGTCCGTGGCAGACCAAGAATGTAGCAGCGGCCCTCAAGCGGGTCATGTGAACACGTCCCGAACGCCAAGTCTCCTCACCGTGCAACTCGTGTCGCCCCGGCTTCAATCGGGAGCCACAGGGTCACCACGATAAATCAGCGTGTCCGGTACGGCGATTGAGCGACATGCACTGTTGTGACTATACAGCTCCCTATTGCTGAGAATGACTCTGAGAACGCGGCACGTATACTGCCATTCACAAACAGATCTATAAAATTGTAGTCGAAAGTGAGGCGATTCTCATAGAAAAAAGAATAAAGCCTCCAGGCCTGCTCGGAAGGCGCCGCGCAGTCACAGCAAAAACTGAAGGAGTGGCCTTTCTATATAGTACGTTTTTTAGGCACTCTAGGAGACAGATACACTGGCATGGCACCCACTACACCATAAATAATCGAAATGTTTGTTTGTTTGGGAAGCGTGCACTATACCATTATTCTTCATTCTTGTGAAAAGCGCGGTACTCGCTACATACTAAAGACATTATGTGCATTTTGTTGACGCTGTGGCTGACAACAAAGGAAGAATTCTGTCTGGTGCTTATATAGCGAAAGCTGAGATCACAACACGGTTCATGTGCGCTTCCTAGTTTCCATACGCCGTCGCCGGTGTTCGTCCACTATAGCACGAAATAAGAAAGAAACCACGCAGAGTAAACAAAAAAAAAAAACACTGAGGACACAGGCTGCCAGTGCGTGCCAGTTCAGAATTCTATCGCGGAGCCATGACGATGCTTGAAAATCATCTGCAGGCTGGCCTCAGGCAGGCTTGATGTCGGGAAAGTAATCGCGTTGATATAAGTAATAAAGCGTTTTAGAACAGCCAAGGAGAAATGAGGTGTCACATAATGCGAATTGCGCTAACATGGGTACAGTCCAATGCTCCAACCGCTCGATCTTGTTCACATATTAACTATGGTGCATACCCACTGTGGGGATTACAAAAGGAGGAGGAGTACTAAACTTTATTGTAAAAAACCAGCAGGTTTTAGATGGCCGGGCCTATAGGCCTCCCATGAGGGGACGTCCAGGGTTTGCCTCGACGCCGCCTCACGGGCGTGCTGGGTCGCCCAGGCTTGGTCGTCAAGAGCAGGGCTCTGCAGAGCCTCATTGAGGTTCTGCCATTATTTTTCATCGTCGTCAAGCACAGAACAAAAAAAATGCACAAAGTTCGTTTCAAGTGTGCAGAAGGTACCGCGCTTCTCCGAAGAATGACGAAGGATGGTGTAGTGAACGCCTGCCTACTACACAATGATTAATGGCGTAGTGGGTACCCTGAAAGTGTGCGTGATAGTTAGTGTTTAAAAAAGGCTTTGAAAGGCCGCTTTTCCAGCTTTCGCTGTTACCAGTGCTGTGCGTTCTGCACAGGCCTGGTGGTGTATGTCATGGGTGGGAGCATTCAAGGACTAACTCGTTCAGTAATTCGCATTGTTTGACGCGTGGTTGTTACTTTAACGTTCTAAAAAAGCTTTATTGCACATGCTAACGCGACTTCTTACCCGAAATGAGGACTGCGTATATATAGGGTCAGTTCGCAATAACGTGTCAAGCAGCTCAGTGCCGGGTAGCGTTTGTTCTGCAACGTTTGTTATGCATTGCAATATATTTATCTTGTCCGCTTGTGTCTGACGTCCAACCGAAATTAAGAAAATAATGCAAAACTGGTGTAGCTCAGTGGTAGAGCACGCCACTGCAACAAAACTGTATACACGCCTGTGCGTGCGTGCGTCTTCGCTCTAGAACTGCACAAAACGGATGAGGCCGCGCGTGCATGCATGCAAAACGTAGCCGGGAGCTGTAGATCGTAACCAATGAAAGCAGCTGATCCGTCCGATGAGCTGCCTCGGCGATTTTCTCCTCCTCGCTCTCAGTTCGCAGCGATTTTCGGTGTTTTACGCTTTCGGCTTTATAATCCAGACGTCTCGGTAGGAAACGCACAGCGGTGGTCCCCAGTGGAAACGATTAGGCCCCGAGATGGGAAAACGATACCTGCGGGCTGTAAATCTGCCGCTGGATCACCGCGCAAGGCCGGATCGCAGCGTAAGCATAGTCTCCGCGGACTCGGGGACGGACAGGTAATTACTGCCGTTGGCATCGTATAATTAATTATGCTAATAATGATGGGAAAGGAGAGACGCGCGTGTCGAAACTTTAGGCGGAGTGTGCAGTAGACCCTCTGTGTGATACGGTGGCGTATTCGCCTCGAACCGCGCCTCATGTGCACGAACGACTGCGGCGTTTGCGGCCAGCGTGCAGACCGTTTGTCGTTGCTGATTTTTTCTGGCTCGTCTCCCCGTCTTTGTTTTTTCCTTTTATTTGCTCGACTGACCCCTCGGCGTGCGTATACCTTGACTAGCCAGGTCGGGATTTACTAGATGGTTGCAAGGCAGCTGTGCACGTCGTCCAGCGCGGCCTCTCGCTGGGGGAGTGCCCGAACGCGGAGCAAGTAGGGCACTGCCGTTTCTGCTCGCGAGGACGTCGGCGATTAATTAAGCTTCGCTGCTTAGCGTGGGTTAAGTTGGCTCGCAAGGCATTCGTTCGCAAAGCAGCGGGCTTGTTCGCAGGCTCGCAATACCGTCCGGTTTTCGTGATTCACCCGTTGGAGCCTTATTATACTCGGTCGACAGAACCGATTAGGAGGGCTGCACTGCATGCTGTTTCCCGCAGAGCGCGGTTCCACATCATTCGCTCCGTATTTCATGCCTCATTTCATGCAAGTGCCGTGGTTTTCAATATTTTGGGCTATATATATGTATATATATATATATATATATATATATATATATATATATATATATATATATATATATATATATATATATATACTGCAAAAGTGCGTGGACTCATTCGAGCCAATTAGTCTCGATTACCGAGGACTTCAGAAACGCTGTATTCTACGAGTTTGTGCGCAGCAGACGATAGATCAGCAGGTGTTCCGTCAAAATACCAGGTAATCTACATGGCAGGCCGACGCAGGTCAAGGCTGTCGCAGCCCGCCACCCCAGCCGTGTAACGTGGCGGTGGTCTGGCTTGCAACTTCTCGGCACCTGTTTTATCACGTCTTGTTGTGTCATACGCTGCTTAGGAATCGTTATTGATAATCAAGCTTGTGCCAGTTTACTGACAGGACTAGGAAACAAACTGTGTCGATGTCGGTCTAACAAAGGGAAATGAGGACACCGTTTTCGTACATGCCGGCCTTTCTGACTTCGTTTCATTTGCCGCAACAGGCAATTCTTGATGAGTGCGAGCTTTCCAGCGAAGTATCGAATCCCAGAGCATATTATATTCTATGCGGCCTGCGTGTGCGCCTCTTCCTCTCTCTTTCTCTTGTTAAATTATTTTACCCGTTTCCACCTTACTTCGTCCAGGGTAGTAGTTGTGTGGCCAATTTAACCTCCCTTTCCTTACTTCACTAGCATTTTTTTTTTCAATAGATGTCATAGTAAGCGGAAATCCTGTAGTCAATGCTGAAAGCGTAGCGCCCGGTGTAATAATTCGATCGCTGCTCCTCAAATTTTTGTGAAATGCTGCATGGTGGAACGTTGCGGATCTCTTGTAGAGGCAAGTGGCAGCATTGAAGAAGGCAGACCTGCGATCGCATTTTCCTTCCTTGGGAGCACACGAGAAGGTTCCCGATTCGGTGGTTTCGCGGCGTAGGCGGGAAACTTCGAAAATGGCCGGTGTTGGCCGACAGCGCGTGCTAGGAGGACGTGGTCGCTTTGCGAGGTGGTCGAAAGACGCAACGAAAACAACGGCCTTGCGAGGTGTCGGCTGCAGGCGCCCGTGTAGAGTCTCGTATCGCAACATCTGCTGCTGCGCGATAGACAGGTGGAGGCCGCCGTGTTTTTCCCCCTTCCTGCGCGGCCGCCTTCCTTGTTCGCGCCACCGCGGCGAAGCGTGTAGAAGCGAAGAAATCCGCGGAAGCTACGGGCAGCGAGGAGGAAGTACAAAAATAAGGGCAAATCCGAGGATTAGGCTCGGTGGAGAGATTGGTCGCTCGATAATCACGGCAGCGTCCGACACGCACCGAGACTCGCGAAGGGAAGCGATAAGCAGCTGCGAATGCCCGGTCTCCAAGAGGCTGATGTCGCGATAAGGCAAGCGCCGATGCACCAACGGCCGCACACTTCTTTGAGCACGCTGAAAATCTCGCCAACGGCGTGTGGCGCGCGCATGCTTATTGGTGAACGGGTTGCGCCGAAGTTGATTGCGGTTGATATCGAGTAGCTTGCCCACGAAGGCGCTTTATTGGGCGAGCCAGACGCCTTTGCCACACTCGTATTGGTGGATTCCCTATAGATCGTAGCGAAGTCGCTTTGCTTTCGTCGATCTGATGTAGTAACGCTCGCAGCAACCGGACTTGCTTTTCGCCTCAGAGCACCGTGATTGGCGCAGTGTTTGTAAAGCAACGCTTTGCCATTGGTCTCCGGTCCCACTGCGGTGTATGTGATGACCGACATGTAGTGGTATGGTTGGAAAAAGAAGGCGCCCAATTTCTGCAGCCAGGTAGGGAGCACGGCACAGCGCCCAGTAAGACCAATGTCTCATGGTGATGTGTGCTAATTCTGCGCTCGTGCAAATAGTTCGCCTCGAACGGAAGCGAGTTTTGCCTAATGTTTTGAAACTGGAGTGCTTAAGATAGGATAGAAAAGCTAGCGAGTGAAAGAGGAGCTTGGTTCATATGGCATTTCCCCATGGATGACCGGAGCACTTGCTCCGGAATGCCCCTGCAAATATATCGTTCTGCGAGTATAGTATAGTACACACGTCTTATTGGCACTTTTACAAAATCTACCGTCATTGTGAATTCCACGCAGCGTAAGCGTTTACATCGCTATTTTCAGTTCGACAAGTATAGTTATCATGCGAAAGGGTATGACCACCAGTTTGAGCTTTTAGTGCTTCCTGCTATTCTATGTTTTCTTTTTCTTGCTTTTTTTCCAAGGAGGAAAAAGAGTGAGTTCTCCTTGCAGGCGCGAAGTACCATATAACCAGAAGATAAACGTTGTTTAGTCGTGGCATAAAGGCGTCAGTCGGTGCCTCGGCGCTATCCGGCCGCGAGCATTGGTGTCATTATCTGTGGCTGGCATTTGGAGAGCTGCTGCTGGCGCTCTCTGTTTCCTGCTGCTTGAAATATGTCCATCCACGTCGCTGGATGGTGCTACGCCGGCATGTGCGAGCTGGCCTGCGGCGACTGTATTTACGCGCCCTTATCGGTCGCGCCGATTTCAAAACGCTCGAAAGATTCCGTTACATGCGTCTCTCGCGCCACCTGCCCTGCTTCCTCTTGTAGCAGAGTCTCGAAATACCTGCTCCGACTATGTCATTCATGTCACCAAACAGCTTCGAAGATGGCCACATCGCGCCCATTTCGGCTCTCGATCGCTCCCGCTCGGTCGTGTCTGCACGAACCGCATGCAACCCGACTTTCACTGCTTGTATACGTGTTGCCTGGTAGAGTCCATCTTGGTGCCTCTAAGAAAGCGGAAAGACGTATACATGATTGAAACATGGATCATAGGTGCACAGATCATTTTTCACTGCACAGTCATTTTTTAAGTATGCATAGTTTGTGATATTCTAGAAATTTTGTATAGCGTCCTCCATACTTATTTTTACATATAATAGTATTCGGTAAAATCACTGCAATTAAAAAAATACATGAAACAGTAAATCACATAGGTCAATGGAAAGCATATTTATTTCAAAAGCAAGCGTTCACGCTCCATAGAAGTATGTTCAACTGTCTCGGAAAAACTGAGAATAATATTTGTTACCTTAAATGCTTTATTTCACCTGACTTCATCAGGTTACGTCCCCGGTATTATGTCACTGGTACTTACCTGGATTTCCTTGTGATATTTTCACCTCTGTGGCCTTCACAATTTTCCACTTTCATCTGAAACGATGCGACAGGTGTTGAATAAAGACATCAAAATACCATAATCTCTTACGAAAAAGATAATAATAAGACGTGCATGGTTCTCCCAGGCATTACATGCAGTTGTATATGCACGATAGATACATCTATCTATAGATACGCACGCGTCCTACATCTCTCACCAACTATAAACGGGTGGAATTTACGAAGATTTCCAATGAAACACTTCGTATTCAACCGAAATATTTCAACGTCCGTGCGTTCGTTGCTTCGAGTGGCCAGCGCTCGCTCTTGAATGAACAACATCCAGTGCACAAAAACTGTTGAAACACGAAACGGTGGTTGCTCCAGACTGAATTTATAATATTGTGTGTACATTTTCAGCTGCCTCTTTTCCACATCCCTTCCAAATTTGTGTGTGTGTGTGTGTGTGTGTGTCCATATTTTGCGTCGGTATATTGCTGACGACGCTCTCCGTCGAACCTGGCCCGAGAGGCCACCTCCGTGTGTCCGCCTGTGAGAACGTTCGCTAAGGCCGTGTGCCATCGCGGCGGTCGGCGCGATAACATCGCTCGCGCCGGTCATGGCTCACTGCGGGACCCGGCTGCGCGATAAGCATCCAAGGTGAGTCGCCGATTTCCATTGTGTGAATCGCGCGATCGGCGAAGAAGAACGGCATGCAATCGCCATCGCCGCCGCACTATCGCCTCGCATGGCCGGCTCGGCCCAGCTGCTCTCGGCAAGTACTTTTTTTTCCTCGAGAAGAAAGGCTTTGTTGCGCCTCAAGCTGTAGTCGGTTCCGAGAATGAAGGTGGTGCATGGGTAGAACAAAAGTCTACGACAGCGCGTATCTCATCTCTTCCCGCTTTGAAAATTCGCATGATGTCGGCCGCTACAAGGCGCAGAGCAGAATTTCTTTGAACAAAATGGGCGTTTGCGTGAACATGGACTTTTCCAACTATAGCTCGAAGGTCATGCAGACGTGCTTGGCTCGAGATATAAAATACACCCACATTTACAAGTCAACCGCTTCGCGGTCATCTTTTAGCACAGTGTGGGAAGCTCTTTGGCGCTAAATCCTCATTATTAAATATGTATTATAGGCACAAACAACAGGCGGTAATGAAGTCATCGTGGAGGCCGAACGGGAACATTGAGATATTATATAATCCTCTTGGTCGCGTTGCAGTGAGCGTGCGGCTTACAACCACGTGAGCGGAATAGCAAAGATCGCAATTCGACAGCACAGATGGACAACTATATATAAGCGCGACGGCTGATTTATTGACTGCCTGCCTGCAGGCTTGACCAAATATATAAAGACAGGCTATTAAGAAGGCTGGCGTTGCAATGCTTTCTTGTAAGAAAGGCTCGATGCTTAACTATCGACACGTATTTCTCGAGCACGTAGCATGTACAGCACAACGTATGATGCCAATGAAGGCGGTGGGTCCTTCCGCAACCACAAGACAAGCTTTGTGAGTAGGGGAGACCACTACTGGTTCTCTCTGCGCGCCCCATAAAAGTGCGCATAGAGCGAGCTCACGAAACTGTCTACCAAGTGCGCACTGCTGGCCGAGACCCGCGCTCCCGTTTCGGCGTGTCCTTAAAGCATCGCGTGTTAGCTTTCGTACATCCGCGAAAGGCATGGCCGTGATCGAAGGGAGCGCTTCTGTTCATTTTCTCTGCCGGCGCCTGTCGTGTTTTTATTTGCCAAGCGTTGACCGTGCAGGCTAGCACGAGAAACTGGTTCGCGAAGGACCCTCGGGGCCACGTTCTTGGGCGCCGCGTCGATATTTAATGACTAACCCGTGCGCGTTAGGCTTCGTTTATTTCTTCCTCGGGTGCGTCGCAGCAGGCGGCATCATCGACAGCTGCGCAAAAAGGTTGCCCTATATACTGGCTCACCTGCATGTACCAGCGCTCAATGGCTGACCGTCACACCACTGAAGCGTCGCTGACCTGAAAAAATCGCCCAGCAAGGTGCGAATGAAATGTCAACGCCTCCGATCAGAGAGGCGTGAGTGCGCGTTGTATACACGGAGCGAAAACTGGTGCACGTGTCAGCGTAACCAAGCGTAGTTTGGGGCAACGCTGCCTGAGGATGGATGGCTGAGCAGATGTGCGGGGAATACGCTCTGCGTCTACTCTTTTCCCCGTGTGCTCGGCGTCTAAAGTGCAGGCGAATGCACTTTAGAAACGGCCGGTGGCGGCCACTGCGCGCCTCGGCTTGCGAGCGATGCGAGCCAGCGGAGATGATTGATTGATATGCGGGGTTTAACGTCCCAAAACCACCATATGATTGTGAGAGGCGCCGTATTGGAGGGCTTCGGTAATTTTGACCACCTGGGGTTCTTTAGCGTGCACCCAAATCTGAGCACATGGGCCTACAGCATTTTCACATCCATCGGAAATGCAGCCGCCTCGGCCGTCCGGATGTGCGTCTGGTTAACCTCCCTGCCTTTCCTTCCATCTTTATCTCTCTATCTCAGCCGGATTCGATCCCGCGACCTGCGAGTCAGCAGCCGAGTGCCACTAGAGCACCGCAGCGGGCACCGAGCGAGCGGAAAGTATACGTAGATATTTATCGAGTGGCTCGGTGGGCGTTATATAGTTACACTCGCGTAACACCAATTATTAATTTAAGCAAGGAAAGGCCTAGGGTGAACTATTTGTTTTATTTAACGGAATGATGATAATTTATTTATCTATTTATTTGTTTATTTATTTATTTATTTATTTATTTATTTGTACATTCTGTCAATCCCATAGGCATTGTGACAGGTGTACAATCTAAGACAGTGGTGTCGTACACTCAAAAGAAACAAAAACAGTAATCATAAATAAACAAAGAAAAACAAACAACGTATACAACCACATTTTTTTTTTAAAGTGCAAGCACATCAGCACTTTACTTAAATAAGTACAAAAATATAATCACGTAACACCGTACTAAACTTGCCAGACGGTCAAGTCGCCTCCTACTACTTTTGAAAAAGTGGCTATAGGGATGGGCAACTGGTGATGGAGGGGGACAGGTCTGTCATCGCAAGTGGGTGGAACGACAATTTAAAAGCTACAGTCGAGGGTAGAAAAGGTGAAAAAAAAAATGGAAAGCACCTTCCGTTAGAATTGAATTGGCGCATTTGCACTACATACTATATAGTATTAACAATTGAGGTTACACATAGGTACAGTATAAGGCAGCAAATTGATCTAGACGTGACTGCGTGCTACCTCAGCCCGTAAAAGAATCACACTCGTAGTTCAAACGCGAAGGTTGGGACCACACCTTTGCCAGTAACTGTTCTTTTTTTTTTATCTTGCCTATTCTTCCCCCTTCGGTTTCTTCCACATTGTCATTCTTACAATTTAAATTAACAATATTATCAATTTTCCCCATGGTTTCATTCTGTTTTATTGTCGATTGATTTCATATGACTTTGCCTCTCTGTTTCACGTATGATTGGACTCGGTGAGTATATATGCGCGCGATTTGTCGACACAGTATACCATCCAATATGCCTTGCAAATTTCTGTTGGTTTCGGACCCTCTGCGCAGAGCAGCAATGGTGACAGCGATATACTGTATGAATAAAACCTAAGACTATGTTCTTCCAGCAACTTAAGTTTCTGCTGAGCAGTGCCACAATGAAGAAGGCTTCTTATATAGGTATGATGCGCAGTATGTTGATAAAAGGGAGCGTGGTGGCTACGTGTTTGTCCTTACCCAAATAACAACTTTTGTATATATATATATATATATATATATATATATATATATATATATATATATATATATATATATATATATATATGTGTGTGTGTGTGTGTGTGTGTGTGTGTGTGTGTGTGTGTGTGTGTGTGTGTGTGTGTGTGTGTGTGTGTGTACGAAACGCAGTTTTTACTAATACTTCGGCTGGAGCGCCTGAAGTGATGGCAATGATAATAATATGGCAGGGCTGGAACGAAATACAGAGTCCACTCTAGTGAAACGATGATTGTAAATGCATAAATGAATTTTTCTGGACTTGCTCAATGACGTCACTGCCAAATTTACGTATGCCATTCTAGACAACTAGATGTATATTCAAGTTGAGGAAGACATATTGTGGTGTGCAATTTGTGGAAAGCTGTAGGATTACGGAATCCGTGAGAGATTCTACAAACACAGCCGAGAGAAGGAAAGCCACGCATTGCAGCTCGTTTAGTGTGAGCAGAACAATTTAGCATGCTATTAAAAAACACCGAGATCACTGAATTCATATACCTTACATAATGACATAGTATTGAGAAAGTATGAAAATGGCACGATGTTTGTTTTGCCAGATATATACTTGGTCTTTGAGGTGTTGACGGAAAGGTTATTGTGGTCACACCATTCAGAGTAAGAACACGAATCTGACTGTGACTTTGTATGTCATCAGCATACAAAAGAAAACAAGACTAATGAATTGCAAAAGATACACCGGTAACGTAGATTAGAAAAGGCGAAGCTTGCGCGGAAAGCGCAGCAAAGTCACAGGGAAAGCTAGCGGCCGTTCAGAGCCTTTTCTAAACACCCTTTGGGTAACTGCTACAAGAACATTTACTTAGTACCCGCTCTGCCATAAATAATAGTAATTTTTGTGTAGTAGGCTGCAGCATTCATTATGCTATCCTTCATCATTTTTAGAGTAAGCGTGGTATCTGCGACACGCTTGTTAGGAATTTTGTGCAATTTTTTATGCAGTGGCTGACGATGATGAAGAGTTATGCCTGAAGTGAGTATGTGCCGCAAATAATCGTGATCAAGAACAGGTTTTTTAATGGGTTGGTGCATTGGACGACCCACTCGTTACGCAATTCCCATTGTGTATTGTATGACGCCTGGTTTATTACTGATATTGACACGATTCCTTTCTCGACATCAAGCCTGCCAGTTCAGAAACGAGTTACAAGCACTGGCGTGGCTCAGTGGTCGAATACTGGGATGGCACGTGGCGCACCCGGGTTCGAATCTCATTGTCTTAATTGGTTATTTCTGGCGATACTGGTTACGGACCCCGGTGGCAGCGGCGGCGGCGGTGGACAACTACGGCTTCGCGCGTGACCCGTGTTCTGGTTTCATAACAGCTTCAATTCGCTGTAAAATAAAAGTGGGCCTAATACCCACCCTTGAGGGACGTACTAGTCACTTTGTACAAGGAGGATGTTTGGTCTTTTACGGCAGCCTAACATGATCAATAAAGCAGATAGCTGTGCAGGAGATTCACAATGGACGAGTCAGATCAAAGTTTGCAAGTTTAACCAAAAACTTGCTGACTACGTCAAAAGCCTTGCTCAGGTCACAGTAGACTACATCAACTTGTGCTTTCTGAGAAATGGAAGAAGATATTTGCGTCATGAAACTAGCAAGAGTTGTGATAGTTGAGCGGCCAGGGAGAAAACCGTGCTGATTAGGAAACAATGAATTATTCATGCTAACATACACTATGTTGTGAAGATGCAGCTCAGACATCTTCCATGTGGCACACTGTAGAGAAATCGGGCGATAACTAGAAACATCAGTTTTGCACCCCGATTTAAATACCGGAAAAACACGCGCAGTTTTCCACATGCTGGGAAATGTGGTAGCGTTCAGACAGTTTTCAAGTATTGTAGACAGTGCTAGGACAAATATACTACCATAAGCCTTCAGTACGGCGGAAGAGATGCCATCTGGGCCACATGATAAAGACGCTTTTAAGCACATAATGCATGAGCAGATGAGCTTTGTATCTAGCCATAGACCACTAGATGTGCAAACTGCCTTGTTCTGTTGTCCTATATCCGAGTCCTCGACTCTGAGGCCTTATAAACTGATGAAATATGGGTGACGAAACAGTCAGCAACGAAATGCATTGACTTCGACACCGTCAGAGTCCAGTAGCCTGAAGGATTCCGCACTTTTGCTAGACCCTTTGCGTACACGCTTTCAAAACTCAGCTGGCCTAACAAAAAGATTTTTTTTTCTAATAATGCAGTATATGAACTGTGGTGTCGTTTAGATAGGTGTTTAGAGATAGAGCTCGGAAAAAGTTGAACTCTTCCTTCTTGTTGAATAGAGAGCACTTAGCCTTTGTGCGCGCGATCTTCATGCTTCAATTAAAAGCACTCATAAGTTCGGGGAGAACCAGTGGGGATAATTACGACGTTTAGGCGTATGTTGTGTAATAAAGTTACGCATGCTGTTTAATACAAGCTCCCTAAGCTCCTCAGCTTGTTCATCAACATTTGGTTTGTCAGTAACCTGTGACCAATCAACGGCTCACAAGTAATGATAAAACCCCGTGTAGTCACCTTTTTTGAAAACAAATCTTGGAGATTGGTTAAAATGACTGCTGTAGCTCCTTGTTTCGGCACATACAGATAATATTACATTAAGTTGTGGGAGGAATTTGTCAAGACAAACAAGAGAGATGACAGAGTGAGAAACTTCAACGGGTTGATCATTTGACAGACAGAGATCCAAGCCGTTGTCTCTGGAATTGACGAATGTGTTGTTTTGCAGTGGAGAATTAAACGTCTAAAAATCCAAGAGCAGGCTGCATTTTTTCTCAATGAAATGATTATGATGAGAAAAGGTAAACGCGCTTCAGCCAATTCCAGGCACATTGAAGTCACTAAGAACAATAAGTGTGTGCCCACTATGAGACGAAATCACATGTTCAATGGAAGGCATGACATCATAAAACAAGGCAGGGGAAGTGCTTGGCGGTGAATAAAAACATTCAATCAACTATCTTTTTTGGTGCTCCAGGCTGCTTTCTAACCAGATAGATTCTTCGAAAGATACCAGGTATTTCCGTCGAATGGATTTCAGAGAAAATCAATGGCAACCAGTACGCAACCACCTTTCTGTTTCGTTGCACTGCTAGCTCAGTCGCTATGAAAGGTGGTGAAAGTCGGGGGGAAAATGTCAGATGAGGAAATTTCAGGGCCCAATCAGGTTTCAGTAATAGCAACAATAGGAAAAGAAAAAGAAAGGACATGAGTGAAAAACTCGTTTGCCTTGGTACGCAGACCACGAGCATTCTGGTAGGAAATGTTTACGTTACACGGCACGTTCGACACGTGGCACTAGCTCAAAGGGATGAAGCATGTCATCGTGCAACACCCCACGAAAAGGCTTGAGGAGGCCCAAAGGCCACATCGAAGGATAAATAAAGCGCTGTAATAATAATAATAATAATATTAATAATAATAATAATAATAATAATAATAATAATAATAATAATAATAATAATAAAAGAGGAAGAGGAAGAAATGGTGGTGCAAGGAAAAAGCTTTTCGTTTTATTCTCAACCGAAGTGCGCATCATTCCTCGTTGACCCTTTGCGCTTCCTTGTTTAAACTAAATGTCACTGTCTTGTCGCATGCGAAGTCTTATTCGTCCGATCCTTACTATACGAAATTCGCAGAATGGGCAGATCGCCAGTATCGGAAACTAGGCCGAACAATTCGCAGTACTCCAGCCCACTAACAGCTCCATTAAACTTCATTTGAACGGGTTTTTTTTTAATTACGAACGTGGAGGCTCAATGCATAAGAAGTCGTTGATCACGGATTGTCGCTGGGTGCTCCATTCCGATAGAGGTACTGAGTGTTCGTCCGTGACGAAAACAAGCCCTCTTTGCCCAAACGTTGGCCTCCGGTATTTTACAGCGATCAACAGTTTCTCGTCACTGACGCTCTTATATTCCCGGACGAACTTTTCAACAAAAAAGAATAAATGTGGGCTAAAGGTTTGTAAAATTACTAACGATGACACGTAATTCACTTTCTGTACTCTGTTGTACAGTGAATTAAATTTCAAAATCTTGCTTCGTAGCTGATCAGTGAGACTTATGCCAAAAAGCCGAATCATGCTTAATGCTGTAGTATGTAAAAAAAGTATTTGTCAGGTGCGGAGCATCTGCGGCGAGGACATTGATTCCGCAAGTTTTTACGTTCTAGTAGGGCGTTTTCTTTTGGTCCTCGCCTGTCGGTACCGCCTGGGCGAACAAGCGAAAGAGAGAGAGAGGGGGGGGGTTGATGGTGCTGTTTGATTGCTATAAATGACCGAGTCCCTCTACCTGCATCAACTAGCGACAGGAGGACATGCTATGGACGCTTATTCGTAATACGCAGCGTGCGCACGCCAAGGAAGGCTTTCTAACGCACAGCTACGTACAGACGCAATTACCTGAGCAGAGTTGTGTGGCGCTTGACGATGATAGGTCTCTGCATTAACCAACTGAAAAAGTGATTCTGGCATAGATGGCTATTCTTGCAGCAAGTTACAGATGTCACGTGATCAATAGTTTACCGCGCAGAAGGTAAAAATTAAAAAAAAGAAAGAAAACTACAGTGTGGCCGGCTGTGTGATGTCAAACTATTCTTAAATAACACATTTGAAGGCTGCGCTAATGAACGCGAACAAAGGAGAGTGAAAGAGAGAATGCGCGTAGACTCATAACTGAAAGTTTAATGGTTGAAAGATGACATATATTCATTGAACGTGTGATGTATCAAGTTCATTGGATGATGCGCTTACGTTACATAGTAGCACATAAGAAGTTGTGCTCGCAATCGGCAAGACATACTGAAGCTTCGCTTATGCACCCACTTGTATCAACCTTGACTGCTTCGTACAGCTCGTGGGTGCACAGGTCCCCGTGGTGATATAATATCTTGAGTTTGTCTAGAAGGGGCTGACACCTGGTATTGCTCTCTGCTTTACGTTCCATACAGTGCTTTGGTATATGCAAATAGCCATATAGAGCAATTATTAAGATGCTCTTTAAGCCTGGTATTTAGACACCCACCTGATTGACCCTCATTCACACGTCCTCTACAACTTGGTGCATAAACGAGACTTCGGTATCTCTTGCTAATTTCGAGCTGAAATTTTTAGATGCTACTTTGTGACGTTGGCGTATCACTGTCAAATAAGCTTGACACATCACATCTTCAGTGCATATATGTCATCTTTCAACCGTTAAACGACCAGTTGTGAGTCTGCGCGCGTCCTGTCCTCCACTCGTCTTCGTCCGTGTTAATTAGCGCAGTTATAAGCATTTCAATGAATGTAAACCACTAGCCCGACTTAGTGGCTTACTTCATCCTTGGGTATACAATTGCCGGAATTCGATCTCAGTTGTGAGTGACTATACCTCGTAATTGTGTTATCTTTCTGTTTCATTGAATGGGGGTAGCGTTCCAACATTACGCTAGTAAATAAGAGAATTTCTTGTCGTAAGGGCTTCTGCCGCAGTTAGCAAACGTAGCCCGCAGGTGTAGAGGGGCCAGCGAGCCAAATGACGCGACCGTGTTCTCTCGGTCACTCTCCCTTGTTCCTCTGGCTTGATTTGATCCTTCCTGCCCGCGCAAACTGCATCAGGCGACAGTCACTGTCGAATCAGAACGGACAGATCGAAGTCGGCACGGCAGTCAACAGGATGCCGGAAAAAGAGAGACGATGTGGCGGCGAGAGGGATGAAATACAGTGAAGAAAACGCACCAGGAGCAATACGGCGAGCGAATAACGGGGAGCGCGCGCCGAGAGAAAGTCGTCGTCGGGTTCTCCTTCCCCGAGGGCGACTCGGAGCGGCAGCGCTATCTGCGCCGGCATCTCGCGGGCGGGGCCATTTCCTGCTCGGCACGCGTGGTGGCGGCGCTGGCGATACCGGTCTTCGCGGCAGTTTTTCCTCTCGAGCCCCCCGTATCTGCTCCCTCGGTTGCGGGCTGTGATAAGCGGGCAACAATGTGAGCGAAGGAAAGCCGGCAGATCCCACGTGTCTCCCGCTCCCCGTTGGCTATCGCCGCCGCTGCACTGACGCTGAACCAGCGAGCGCGCCGATCGTCGGCGGCGATAAGCGCGGCGCACGCGCTGCGGCTACGGCTGCTGCCACCGCTGCTCAGACAGCCTCGTTCACCATGAGAGAAGGGAGGGGGACATAGGCAGGGGGAGTATGGTGGCGTCTTCCTCGGTGACGCCTGGGCAGTGCATGGTTTGGGGTGGTTAGAATTCTAGCCACACTAGCATGGTGGCCGATTCAGCCAAGTGCCAGGCGGTTGAGGCCACTTAGTTCAGTCTAGCGGCGTTTGGCCTCTCTGTCTGAACAAATTGTGTGCTGACGTCGTTAGTGACGGGCACTCCTGGTCATCGGTTATAGGGGCAGCATGAATACCAGCGGCACGAATGGAACGCCGAACCGTCTGCGCTTTTCTTCCAGCAGGCGCTGTAGTATTGCGAGTGGGATTGGCCGTTCTGTTCGAAGCGCTGGCACCAGCTGTTGACGTCGTGTCACTTTCGTTAAAGATGATGTCTGTCTTACTGACAAAGGCACACTCTATGTAAGCACCTCACATACTGTCAAAATCTTGTGCGAGCGTTCATTCTCTTTCGGCAGTGATGGGATGGCCATCGCTGAGCCCATATGAAATCGGAACGTCCCCTTTTCGGTCTTCAGCTTTCGTTCTCTTCCCGCGAGAAAAGCAGCACGTACTCGGGGTCTGTTTGTAAACCAGCGGTTGCCGAAAGTGAAAAAAACATTCTGCGGCGCGGTTATGTTACTGAACGAAAAAAAAGGAGTTAACGAGAGTGGTCAATCACTAAGAAGAAATTCGAATTCGCCACCCCTTACCAGGCATAAACTGACGCGAGAAACAAAGCAGTAGAGAACAGCGCTTACGCTATACACCATGGAAGTTGACATGCTTGACGACATTCCCTCGTTAATAGTGCGTTTCACAACCAGTTATATAAGTCTCAAATAGTGGTGCAAGGGTCTTAGTTCCGTCATTGCAGTAGGCCACAGATGATACGTTGCTTCATTCAGTTCCTTCGTCACGCACCGTTCACGTTCGACTCATTCCGATGATAGCGCAGGTGGAAATGTCGGAAGACGCTAGAAAGCTCCTCACGTTCAACACGCACAAAGAGCTATTTGCAGTAAACAGGCTGCCGTTAGGCGATACTCTCAAAGAAATAGAAAGCAACCCGACAGATTCCAGGCATCCTGATTCTTGAATTGCGGTGGAGGAAGTGCTACGAGACGCCGGATTCAGCGACCTGCGTTGCACGAGACGTGCCGAGTGACGTAAGCTGGATGGAGCTGAGCGTTCGCAGCGAGCGAGCCCCCCGCATTCACAGGACAGACTGCTTTCAGCTAGCGAATGCAATGCATCGCTTCTACGTCTTCTTACTACCCCAATGAATGCTACGCAGTCTTGTAAACGCGTCTTGTTCATTGTGACCCGCGAACATTATATTAATTGCGCGCATAGGAAGCGGTTGTCTAACACATGTCAGACATAAATTCTATCGTTTACTCAACAATAAGCAGGCAAATCACAAAAAAAAATAATGTTTACAAACATCGATGGTGCCGGTCCATGCTTAAAGCTTGACTAGAGCCGGCCGCTTGAATCGCCTTTTCGGAACACCCTGTCCCGCGTATGTGCTACATAACATCGAAAACACGATTGATTCTGTATAAACTTATGTCCTTTCTCTTCTGTTCGGGTCCCAAGAGAATCATCACTGTTATTCTTCTGGAAGCCTACCCATTTTATGAAACCTTAACTTTGCATACAGCACGGGCGTAGCTGACGGAGAGACAATTCGTAGCATGCCAGTTCAAACTGAAGTGGGCACAAGTCGACACTCTCGGTGATGGCGGCGCATAGCTGCAGTAAAGCTTTAAGGTGAAGTGCACTACTGCGCCGCCTGCAGGTTCTGCACTTTCCCATATGCGTATATATTCAAGAAAATCATAGAAAAACAAGCACAGGTAGCGAGACAGAGTGTGCTTTTTTTTACTTTAATTTGCCACAACATGCTGAAGAATATGCTCGTGGGGATCTAGATGCACGGTAAAACCCCAGGTGGTCAAAATATCCGCAGCCCTGCAAGAAGTCTTTTGTAAAGATATGATGCTTTGACGACGTAAAATACCAGCGATTATTATTATTATTATGCTCAAGCGTGTACATATAAGAGACAACGTGGACAACAAAATACTCTAAACTGCATACGGACAGGCAGTAGTAAAAAAACTCTGCACTGTACAGCGGAGAAATAAAGAAAGAAAATGGTGCTGGGCGTGTTGCTATATCATATGAAAAAAAAAACTACAGCGTAATATTACGCAAGACGAAAAAGAAAACTGGATGGATAAGCACTGAATGGCGACAGAAAACATTTTTGTAAGATGAAGTATTGGTGCTTAATGCGTTCTCCGCTAAGTCAAGTGTAGTCTACGTGTGAGTGACTGTACGTGCTATGTGTTTATCAGAGTATATATCATAGTCGTCATCCATTACCTGGAGCAGCATGTCAAACGGTCAGACAAACATCTCCGGTTATTTCACTCTCTCTCTCTCAAAACGCTTGGGCACATTTCCCTCCTTTATGTGCTCGTCCAGTTGTGCGTCTTCGCATAAACTATTTCCCCCGTGGTGACGGCAATACGCTTTGTTTTGATTACATGCCAATTACATATAATACTGCATGCACCGCCAACTGGGCTGTGTCAAAACTGTATAGGCAACGCGCAGGGAAAACGCGACGCTGCACTTCGCGCACGAGCGAAGCTGCATGCCACCACGAGCACCAGCAGACGAGAATCCCAGGGCTTGCGCTCGCGATGAGCCACGCAGAGAGCCGTTCGCCGCGTTGACGCAATTAGCGGCCCCGCGGCGTTTATCGACGTTAACGCCGAAAATTCGCCACTGTTCGCGGTAACCGCTGGGCCCCCGCCGTCAGGCTCGCGCACTCACTCGATCTCTCCTGCATGCCGCCCATCTGCTGAACGCGTCTGCTGGCCACCCTGCTATATTCCCGCACCCGTGGTTTTCCAAGCGCTGGCGTGATATAGCCACCGATGCGACACAGACGCAGGATACCTCGCAGCCAGAGAGCAACGCTGCGTTTTTTTTTTTCTCATTGTTTCGCACTGGAGCTCGTACCGCTCTGACCTTGACACAACAGCCTCACGTCCACCGTGGCTTGGCGTTGACCGCTTCGCTGAACGCAGTCTGTGTCTGCGCACACGGTCGGCACGTTGCCCTCTCCTCTGGTAAACGCTGACAAGGACCGTGTTCGGAAGACGCAGTCTTGTGCCCTCACTCATGATTAGATACTATGCCTGAATGGCCCACGTTGGAGTTTTTTGAAACCTTCAAAATGAAATCAAGAGAAACAAAGGTTGGCCCGTATACACAAAAATACCTTACGCTGAAAAATTGTTCGTATATGTCAGTTATGCTGGAAACGTCATTCGGGAAGCCAGCCGGTCAATGGCGAAGATTTCCTAGGAAAGTAAACTCATGAATTCGGTGCCTGAGTAGAGTGGACGTGACGGCTCATTGTTACCAACATAATCTATTGCGCTCTCCTTCTTAGTTTTCATTACTTTTTTTTTCTTCGGATGGTCTAAGCGGTCACTAATAGCTTTGAATCAGGAAGTGTAACCCAAATATATTGTTGCCTGATGTTCGACAATAAAGAGAAAACAGACCGAGGTCAACATGAGTTGCTCTTCTATGAAAAGTTGTATGATAAATGAATACAGTAGAGCAAAAGGAATTTTCGAATGAAGCCGCCTATGATGGCCGCTTCATACGTACCAACGCTTGATAGGACTCAAGTGTGCGTACGAACAGATTCATGAATTCGGGCGCTATTTAAGAGTAACCACTGGCTGCACGAGATGTTTCGCTCGAAAAAATCTGTTTAGGGCTCGAAACATTCAATACAAGACACTGTGGTACATGTGTAGTTTCGCGATCGGATGGTGCTAACCTACAGCTATCGCTATACTTTGCGAATCGTCAAATGCATCATCTTTTCCACAGGAAATGCTGTGTCGTACAAAGACGGCTTTCGTCACTTAACACCACATTTCGTAAAGAGTACCGTCGTACGCATGCGGTGACAGCTTGGTCACCGGGGAAAAAAAAAGTTTAGGGCAGGTGTGATTGCTGAATTTTACTTTTCTTGTGTCCGTTTTTTTTTTTCCGTGCTAGGTAAAAAACGTGTGACGTTTTGGGTAGCAGTCAAAGAAGCGCGCACCAACATTTTCAATACGCGCTCGTGCTTTTTGCTTATACCGTGATTAATGTGAGAAAGAAGCGTCTTGCTTGCCGCCTAGAATAACGTTTATCGTGTCGTGTTCGTTTGGTTTGGCGATGCGACGCTTCTCGGCCCACCCATTAATCCAGAGGTGTCCGTATACAGTCGCGCCTCGAGCGATCCCGTTAATGATTTTTATGCATGACACAAGGATAAAAAGAGCCCAGTACAGGCGCTTCGAGCCATTGCTGTCGAGTGCGTGCGAAGAAGGAGAGTGGAGGCCAATCTACACGCAATCCTGTTTAAAGGTGACCACGCGGCTAAGATTTGATCCGCGCGCACGGGGTGGCCCCGGCGTCCTTGGTCTTGCCGGACCGGGAAAGCAGCTCGCGGCCTCGCGTTTGTTTATTGCCAAACTCGGCGTCTTCGAGGAAGTGGCCTCCATAGTTCGCCGGCTATCTTTGGCCGAGATAACGCTCCGCTTGCCAGTAATTGTTGCGCACCTCGTCATTGGTGGGCTGCTGTTGGCCGATGCGTATCGGCACAACTTTCCAAGTCGCCATTCGCTGCCGAGCTGTGTGACGTGCGAGTGTGCGTAGGGGATTGGAGCCGACCAGGAACTGCGCGGGCCAGTGCATAATTGAAAGGTGGCGCAAAGGCACCCTTCCCTGTGCGCGCTCTCAATTCTCTGCCGCTGCATGTTACGTACACACTATACGGCGGCTGTGTACGTTCTCATCATTCATTCTGGTGCGCGGTTAATCATCAAATAATAATAATAATAATAATAATACTTTTTATTTATTTTTATTCTTACAAAGTTGATGGAGAGGATGAGGTAAATTCGTGGAAAACGTGCAGCAGCGTGGGCGCTTGTGCTTGAATGTGGCCTTCTGAATTTTAAGAATATTACACACGAAGAGATTCAGTATATGCATAAGGAATGAGTGGTTAACGAGGTGTCAGTTTCGTGCAGTTTATTTATTTAAATACTATCGCAGAATTCCTTCGGTGACTGCCGTCGCTGGTGGGTTATGGAACTTGCTTGTTCGTGTTCAGCCACAAGTCGCCATAACCGCCGAACCATAGCAGCGCATCCGCCTGTGCAACCGAGTGCAATGATTAAAAAAAATTAGAAAAAGGTGACGCGGCATATAAAATTGGCTGTTTCCGTCGCCGTTGGTTTGTGGTGCTTTTGGCGCCGAGTTGCATTCTATACCACTGGTGTAAAGTTATCTTCATTGTTTGCGCTCACACGCCGAAACTTTCTTGCACAGCGACGCTAAGATGAGCACAAATGTAGGATATACCTGCATACGTATCCGATGTTCAGAAGACGGGAATAATATGCAGCTAAGGTGGGGTGAATTAGGTCTGCAACAGCTATAGTATTGGCCGCGATATACTACAAAAACAAGTGAAAGAAATATCGTAGAAAGCCCGCATATCTGGGCGATTAGTTCAGTGCCACCGTTCGCACCTTATACGCATCACTAAAAAGGGCACCGTTTTTTGTTGTTGTGACAACCGAATAGGGAAAGTCATGTACGTGGTTAGCAGTATGTCAGCAGGTCAGTAAGAGGTTCTTCATTTCAGTAAATATGCACAAAAAATAGAAGAGAAACGAAAGTTTTGACAATGCCAATTCCTCATTAGGCCTCACATTATACGAGCAGAACAGCCGAAGGTCCTAGCGTACGTTGCTTGCTATTGGCCAGCCGCCTCCACTGGAAGTAATTCTCTGGCAACGTCATTGTTATATAGGCATTGCATCTACGTTTATGAGTCTATAGCTTTAGCCCAAAGAACTTATTTTGGTGTGCGAACACTGTGGCCGTAGCTGAAAAGTTATTCATATCGTAGAAATGCCCGCTATGTGTGCTCTGTTTGCAGGTTTCATCTATTGCTGTCTCAAGTATAACTGACTTGTCTCACTATTAATCCGTGTGAGCACTTTTAGTAATAAGAAGCTGCTGATCACAAACACGTCAAACTGTGATTTCCTAAACCTGAACCAGTTCTTTCGCCCACAAGTTCTCATTGTCATTGGTTTTTCTATTAATACGGCCAGCACCAGGATTCGGTGGTATTTACTCTTGTGAAGAATTATAGCATTAGAGATTTTTTTTAACAAGACAATGTGTTGAACGCTTCATTGGTTTCCACTAACGTTCCCCCCGCCGGAGCTACCTTATATGCAACAACCAACTGTACAAGAGAAAAAAAAAAACCTTCATTGTTAGAAGGGTGAGTGATCTTCCGGAAGCGTATAGCGTGGAGCCCTTAGTTCAGGGTCCCAGTATTTGTGCCTCTTCTCGGTGGATCAACCGACGCTGCTCGTGCAGCTCTGAGCGGGTCAGCGCAACGTTCCAGGAGAAAAGGAACACAGGGGCAGTCCGATGGATGTGGACATTCCCAGGCGCACTGATACACTCCACGCTATATGGGCAGTATGAGCGACTTTGCGTGGGGTGCAACTAGTGAAGGATGTAAATGAATTAGTCTGAAGCTGCCGTTATGCAACAGCATCCTCTCGGTGCAGCAATTTGTGCGACGACACGCAGGTTCGACTGTATATTGTAGCGTTTCAGTGTTAATTGCATTGGTGCGTTGTCTGGATCGGCTATATTTTCGACTTTTCAAGTTATTATACCGCAGTGTGACGTGGACGGAAAATCGCGCTGTTCCACAGCCTGCGAAAGACATGTATTACTGCGGCATTCCTACTGCATTTCTGATCACGCGAACGTCACATTTCGAAGTGGATGCTCAGCTCGCGAGCTGACGTGATTGTTTTTTGTTCATGCACCACGCGACCTTGAAACAAAAATCCAAGGCACCTTTTTAACTACAGCACCGAAATCTTACGTGATCAAGCGTGCACCGAAAACTGCATTGGCTTGAGCTGCAAAATGTTTCCAGCACGTGAGAGCCCTTGCGACGGCTGGTCGGTCATATGCATCCTTATACTTCAGGCATAGAGTTTCCTAATATTGTCGTGACTGGGGGAATTTGTCGGGCCCGGAGCCATCCAAGGGTCAGGGCGAAGACGGGCCGAGGAGCCGGAGCTGATAACTTGAACGATTTATTTACACTATTTTACATGATGTTGAAGGTAGCGTGTTACATGGAGTAAGCATCATACTAGATGATGGAAGGAAGCTCTCTCTCCGAGCGTCTTGCGCTCGCGTTTTTATGCCCCCGAAGGGAGAAAGTCACACCGCCTCCTTTCCAACCCAGGAAGGGAGGAGAGGCCCGCCCAGTTCGCTGCCCGGCGAGGGTGTAACACCCACAATACACGACACCACTGGCACAGTGCGAGAACGGGGAGTCGTACGCGCCGAGATGACTCTTCGAGGAGACATCGCTCGGGAAAGGCGCCATGGAACGTGAGGAATGTCCCCGAAGATGGATACAAAGCGCTCGGCTCATTGTCCGCTGAATGTTGACGACCCAAGCAAGGACCACTCCTTCTAGGCAGCCCAGACAGCGAACAGCCCCCCCTCGGTAATCCGTCGGTCGTGCGTGCCCAAAGGGCTTTTGGCAAGACGAGCCGACGACTCTAAGGAATTCGCAGTACTCTGCTGTGTTGTTGCCGATTCTGGACGTCTCAGGACGCGCTGCGAAGCCGGAACCATTCCACGCGTCCAAGCGGCGCCCAGACATGGGGGCCGATCACAACAGCTCGTCCGCCGCCGGGAAAAGGACTCGTAGATGGGCAGCCCAACGCTGCACCTTGAAGAGGCCTGGCAGCGCAGCAGCTCTGGAACGGCTGCGGCTCAGGTTTTCTCTCTCGCTCAAGTGGGGTCAGCAGGTCCGTAAGTAGTGCTTCTCCGTCGAAGGGGCCCCCGCATATCACGTCTAGGTCCGATCTGTGCAACTTTCTCCAAGCCATGGCCGCTACTTTTCTGCCGACAAGTTTCTCAAGGGAAAGCGTTGAAGCAAGGTTCCCGTGAACAGGCTTCCAACACTCTTGTTACCAGGAAGAACTAATTTAAGCCTGGCAACTCTCAAGGAGAAAAGGTCGTGCACTCACCAAGCCGGAGTCGAATTCCTGCGCAGATCATCCCACCGCTGCCATCCACTGTCGTGACTGGGGGAATTTGTCGGGCCCGGAGCCATCCAAGGGTCAGGGCGAAGACGGGCCGAGGAGCCGGAGCTGATAACTTGAACGATTTATTTACACTATTTTACATGATGTTGAAGGTAGCGTGTTACATGGAGTAAGCATCATACTAGATGATGGAAGGAAGCTCTCTCTCCGAGCGTCTTGCGCTCGCGTTTTTATGCCCCCGAAGGGAGAAAGTCACACCGCCTCCTTTCCAACCCAGGAAGGGAGGAGAGGCCCGCCCAGTTCGCTGCCCGGCGAGGGTGTAACACCCACAATACACGACACCACTGGCACAGTGCGAGAACGGGGAGTCGTACGCGCCGAGATGACTCTTCGAGGAGACATCGCTCGGGAAAGGCGCCATGGAACGTGAGGAATGTCCCCGAAGATGGATACAAAGCGCTCGGCTCATTGTCCGCTGAATGTTGACGACCCAAGCAAGGACCACTCCTTCTAGGCAGCCCAGACAGCGAACAGCCCCCCCTCGGTAATCCGTCGGTCGTGCGTGCCCAAAGGGCTTTTGGCAAGACGAGCCGACGACTCTAAGGAATTCGCAGTACTCTGCTGTGTTGTTGCCGATTCTGGACGTCTCAGGACGCGCTGCGAAGCCGGAACCATTCCACGCGTCCAAGCGGCGCCCAGACATGGGGGCCGATCACAACAATATACACTAGAGGGAACTCTGGTGCTAATGTCTAGGGGAGCTGCAACGCACGGCGCTTCAGCGAGCATGCATGGGAATGATGGGTAGTACAAGTACACACATTTGTCTAAACTTTGTACTTCTGGCCTGCTTTTGGCTCCGCGTGCGTTCGTGTGGCTTGAAGCTGTTTTCTCACGAAACAAAAATGGGCAAATGTTCAGCGCTTGCGCTTCACCGCCCTATTATTTTAGACTTACCTTTCCAAATTGGGTCACGAAGTTCAAAAGGGTTGAATCTTTCTCTTAAAACAAAACCGAAACACAGCAATAAACGAAGCCGCAAGTACGAAGACTAGGCAATTGTGTGTACCACCCATCATTCCCATGGTCGCTGAGCGATCGCAGCGCCAGAGTCCTCTCTAGTTAATTTTAGAAAACTCTATATGACTTCAGGTACTTCAGTATACTTAAAACAAGAAGCATTGCGCTAAAGCTTTCCTCCTGAGAAGTTGCTCGCTGCAAATCGCCACTTAGAGTCGGCCACTATAGGAAAAAACTAGGCCACTTTCTTCGTTAAGAAGGCAGTTTAAAAGGTAGTACACGCAAAGTGCGCGCTCCGTAAAACGAGGCCATGAACGGGTGTACCGGCGTATGCGGGTGCGCGCGTCGCTGTCGTTTCAGTCGCGTGTGCAATCGTCGTGGTGGAGAGGATAAGGTGCAGAAAGAACTCTGCCCACCAGATTCAGCACGCATGTCATGACATCAGTATGGAGCGATGTGAATAGGACTCGCTAATTACTGGGTTGTCTTGCAACTTAATGAGCTCGAATTTTTTTGTTTTTTTATTTTATAGAAGATTGTAACAGCGCGTTCGACAGGGACAGCGAGTGGATGGCGTCTGATTTTATGTTGCAAGTTAAATCAAGCACCTTTGTAGCCCGCGCTGTTATCTTTGGTAAAATCTGGGTTGCAATTAAGTGGACGACAGAGAAAAAAATTGCCCGGATTGAGAAGGCTCAAGTTGGACATCAAGGCAAGGCGAATATAAGCGAATAGTTAAAAATGGTCGTCACTCAGGCAGCACGCTGTGTCAAAGTAGCGGACTTTCCACTTATAAATCAACAGTGATCATCCAACTATGATGTCTCTTACCTGTATTGATCAACGGCTGTATTGGCCTTAGTACCAGTGTGCAACATTTTATTTGTTAAATAGATGTATGAAGCATAAATTAACGGCAGTTGAACAAACCGTGAGGCTTATATGAGCAGGCCTATATTGTTTGAACGCTCTCAAATTGTCTGCGCACCTTTTTATGGAACTAGCGTCCTTGTATGTTTGGTGTGAATACGTATGGTAGTTATGCTGTGTATTTTGACTGCATCTGCCTGCTATAAATGCAGTAGTTGCGCAGTAGGGTAGTGATGCCACTCTATTCTTTTTTACTTACACAGAGAGACAAATGACATGGCAAAGCCATTGGGAAGCTGACGGCAAATGAAACATGCGTTATACACGCTTTACACTGCAGATAGAACGACAGAAAAAAAAACCAAGCACTCCGTACAAATGGTTAACCAGCGAAAGCGGAAACGTGCGGCCCCGATGTTTACCAGTGGGTCAATCCGACGTGTCGCTGCATGTTGGTGCTTCTGAATGAGGTCACGTTTGGCTTGTGTTTACCGTAGTCTTTGTTTCACATGCCGCACATTGTGACTCGCATGATCACGGTCACGAAGGAGTATTATGAGCGCCTAATTGTGTCAATGCGTTAATCACAGTGGTTGTTTTTTAACCACAGGCGATCACAGACGTCGCAGCCGAAGCCAAAGTGCCGCTGTAGAAACTCCCGCCGGAAGCGGCCGGGCGTTCGACCCGGCGAACGCGCTCCCGCAATGATCACGTTGACGCCGCAACGCCACTTGTTTGGCGTTGGCAGTGCACAGTGTCGCCTATGGGCAGAAATATTTCCCTTCTTCGAGAACCACGCATTCAGTGTTCGGTGTGGTGTTGTTGCAAGCGTTTGACATCGCGAGCTAACTCGGCGGCGTGGTTTGCAGGACCCGGCCGCCACTGACGCTTGCATTCCCGTGCACGATTTAGCGCGGCTTCCAAGGCTACCGGATCATCGGTGACGCAGTTGCTGCCGGCACTCAGGCTTTTCCGGGCCTGTTTTTGTAGCAGGACTGCACCATTGGCCCGGCGAATGCGAGCTCCCGTACGCTTCCACTGTCGGCGTTCTTCTAGGGTTTGGTAGTGGCAGGCCCATGTGGAAAGTTTCGGGAGAAAGTTATGCGCGTGTGCTCGGTGCCACGGCTGCGACGAGATGAACGATGTCACCCACAACGCAGCCAATGGCGCGCGTACTTGGGTACGACGCTGAGAATGACGTAACTGATAGGACAGCCAATGGAGGCCACTCGTGACACCGCAGCCGGACAGGTTTTCGTTTCTCCTAGCCATGCACAGCTTTCGCTGTAAAAATATTGGTGCGTGACGGAGTATTATAGCCTAACGTCCGTGCCGAAGCATGGCGTGGAAAAGAGCTGATGCATCTCCGTACTATGGACACGCGATCCGATATTGAATTTTCATCCCGTACAAAGAACAATATATAGTTTTATTCTTTAACTGATAACAATCAAACTGCTTGATCCCGTCGACCGCAAAGTATTGGCACCGGTTCTTCTTATTATATAGCCGGGTTTGTCACCTGTTGAGCCTAGCTTTCTGGAAATTATTACCACTGCTTAAGGGGTGCGTGACTAGCGTCCTGTCGGCGCGCTTCTTCGTCCCGTTGCATTAACGCCCTGAAGTAGGATGCATATGACCGACCGGCCGTCGCGATTGGGCTCTAGCGTGCTAGAAAGATTTCGCAGCTCAATTCCAATGCAGTTTCCGGTGCATGTTTGATCACGTAAGATTGTGGTGCTGTAGTTAAAAACGAGTTAGCCAATCTGTATAGCGCGCGAAATTGCACATGTGGGAAGCTCTCCCATAATGCATTGTGGTGGTTTATTACTGGGACGCACTACTTTTTGTTGGTTATCAGTGCTTGCGCAAGGAACCTTATGAAACAGTGGCCTCTGGTCGTCGTGTCGAAGCCGAAGCCGTAGCCTGTGCCATCTTTACATTGTCGTTACTGAACTCGTCCTTCTCAATCTTCCGTCGTAATTCCGTGTCTGAGAAAAAGGTGCTGCTGCACCTTGTCTGGTAGCACTTCCTCCTAAAATAAAAAAAAACTATTGTTTTTGTCGGCATGGGTGCACCATGTAGTCAGTATACAGTTTAAGAGGCTCCCTTCATACCACACGTGCAGCACGCAGCGTATGTGCTTTGTCGCTGTCCTTGATGGATGAATTTGCTGTGAAGTGATTGAACGCGTGTTTGTCGGCCGCTGAAACGTGGGCTCCGCGTAATGGACCAGCCAACGCCCTCCTTGCAGATAACCTCGCAGTACAGCGCATGCACATACGTTGACCGTGCCACTTGCAGAGGCCGCTGGCGCCAATCCATCAGTTTCGCGGCGCCGAAGATGATGAACGGCAACTAAATTGGACTCTTGGTTTATTGAAACTACTGCGGTCGCTTCTGTGTGTGACGTATGTTCCCCTTCCTCCTCCGTACCTTCCCCGCATTAATACGTAATATTTTTTTTCTCGTATTCCGAGAGTTTTCTTAGTTACGAAAATTTATCGCTGACTGCACTCACAAAGCTTTCACTTCGCGAGTGTTTTTTTGTCATTGCCCATCCAATTTTGCTAATTGCATGTATCTGCGATCACGACTGGCTGGAGTTTTCTCTTATGAACAACTATAGCGTGTTGCGGGTCTTTGAAACCGAACCCAGCTGTCATGACGTGATCAGTTTGTAATAACTCGCGTAGCAACATGTCGCTTGCGCAGTTGACCCGTTTATACCCTCCGGCTCTTGGCAGGGCTCGTTGCGCAAGTCGAGAGCGCGGCACTAGGTTTCCGTGAACCTCTGCGTAAGTTGTTTGTTTATTGGTCAAGCAAATAACGGTGCGTCGTCCCACGGCCTGCGTGCGTCAGTCCATCACATAACGCAACCAAATAGGGCCAACCATCGGTTTAAACCGGAATGGGGCCGGGCATGTAGCGCGTAGACAGGATAACCGCTGGTCATTAAGGGTAACTAAGTGGATTCCCAGAGAAGGGAAGTGGGTTAGGGGGAGACAGAAGGTTAGGTGGGCAGATGAGATTAAGAAGCTTGCAGGTGGTATAAAGTGGCAGCAGCAAGCACAGAATTGAATTGACTGCGGAACATGGGAGATACCTTTGTACTGCAGTGGATGTAGTCAGGCAGATGATGTTGATGATGATGATGATGATGATAATCGGTTTAAACGTGTTTCGAGGTCAGGAGTATACTGTACTTCATTCATAACGTGTAATGAAGGGTTGCACAGAGCAAAGCGAATTGGCTTTGCACGTTTGCGGCAACAGTAGTATGCTGCAGTAGCAATATGGTCTGTAACGCCCTAGGTGGATCATAATGTTATGCGTGCGCCAACATAACCGAGTTATAAAAGTAGTGAGAGAAGGCATGTACGCAACGTGAAAAACGAAATAAAAAGCAGAAAAAACCGCCGAACTGGCGCGTCGCAGTCGTTTCGCGAGATCCGCTCATGCTGACTCATCCAATCAATGCATACTACTGGAAGTGATATCGCCGAAAGCCACCTATCGCGAATACGCGGCCCCTGGTATCGCACGCCTCGACGTTGTCCCGCGTGCACCGCGCTCTCGTCCGACACCTCCCCGAGCGGGCGCTTGCGAAATCCCCCTCCCGACGTCTATTAGGGGGCCCCGGCAATTGGAGTGACGGTCATGTTTGTCCCATCATTACTCAAATCTCTACTTGATGCCGGACCACCGGCGACCGCTTAGGCCTTCATGTTCGGCCTTCGGCTGCCAGCTTCTGGCCAAGCCTACTGCCACGTGCAAGGTGAGCGCACTCTGTGCCCGAAACTTTGACTTCAGCAAGGTAACTGGAGAGCTTCCTCTTGACTCTCGAAGGAGTTTATTTCTCTGCTCTTCAATCCGTCAACAGAACATCTATATTATTTCGAAGATAATTATTTGATTGGGATCTTTTTCGAAACGAAGTGGCGACAAGTCGCGGTAGCCTGCTCAATCCAGTCAAGTTTGAATATGTAGCGTTATGCTTGTTTCCCGAGGCCGCAGTATTCACAAAAGATTTCAAGTATGAATTGTTCATAAAAAAGAACTTTTGATGACATAATGCTCCACTCAGCCGTTTTTAATGGCGCTAGCTGCTGGCGTTTGCTGAACTTTTGGTTCATTAGGTTAGACTTTATCGGTTAACTTTTGGTCCTCGACTTCCACAGATTCAGTTCGCCCACGCGATCCGCGTGGATTGGCTTCATCACATGCATCTTCCACTGCGATGATTGTGCTGAGAAGTGATAGGAGACTATTCTGCAGTTGGCACGTGCCATCTGGAGGACACATATGCCCAAAAGACATCGTTTCTTTCAATTCATTCATTCAATAAATATTAATTATCTTGACAATTATTTGACTCTCACCTTCATTAAACGTTCCGATATCGAATTTACGCTACACAACTCTTAATTTGAACTGATCCTTTTTCATAAAAAACTTTTTGATTGGCGTTTGAAAAAAAAAAACTTGAGCAGGCGCTCAACGCTTGGTTGGCTGGGGTGGATTCAGCTATGCTCCTTTAAAAGACAATGTGGCTATATGCTGGCGCCATAAAAACTTGGAGTACGCTTGAGCTTCGCCTTCAAGAGTAGAACGCGATAGGGCCCCACACGCATCGTCTTCTCTACTGCTAGCCTTCATCGGTTTTCGATGAATTCCTCAACCGTGGCGTGAGGAAACGAACGACTGCAGGGCTCGTAACATTGGCTCCTTCAAACCGTCCTATAGAATGCGTACTGCAAGCACAGCTGTCAAGTGTCCATTATGTCGTAATGCTTGCTCTTGTGAGTCAGCGAAAGGCCCTATCCGTATGCGCAGCTGCTGAGTTTGTGTGTGCTTTTGCAGCTGGTGATGATTAAATGCTTATGCCTGAGCGCTTTGTAATGGCTGCACCTTTGAAACAATCACTTGCAGGGCAATTCACATGTTTTGATCCTTGATGCGCGATTCTACGCTTCTGCCACGTAATGTTACATGCGTTGAGACTGCTTTCACTACACCATATTCATATATTGTTTTTTTTTCCCAAAGTAGTTCCAAGCAATGGCGTGGCTCTGTGGTAAAACAGCTGCTTGCTTCGCAGAAGGCCTGGATTTATTTCTCACTCGAATGGAATATATTTATTATTTATTTATTTGTATCTTTTTCGATTTTTCTGTGATGGACAAGATGAGGATTTTTTTTCTCACAACGAACTATGTCCACGCCACAATTTAAGCGAAAGGGAAGGTAAAAATTATTGAACCATGGTACTAGCTACTCAATGACGCTTGTGATGACGGTGATGTCAAAATTTTATCACTGCGCGCACCTGCTCAAAGTGGTGGGCCAGGAATGCAGCAGCATGGGGCATGATCAGATAAACAAGCAGTGACTGATATATATATATATATATATATATATATATATATATATATATATATATATATATATATATATATATATATATATATATATATATAATAGCGAACAGATTTTCTTCACTCTTCTTTTGTGCCCTTACACCATATTCACAAATCGGTTAAATTACCAGGCTTACCGCTACCGGAGGCATTTGATCTTTTCTTTTCTCTTTTCCGTAACCATATTTTAGCTCGCATTTTCAGCGTAACTATATGCATGCCATGTAAGCGGACCTCGATCCCGCAATACACTGCGCCTTAAACGCTTGAAGCTCAACCGCGAGGTTCCTGAAAGTGGTTTCTTTGCATATGTTTGCTGTTGGAACGTATAAGTACAGGCTGTTCGGCACGTTTGGGAGTTATGAGTTTAACCGTTGCTAAGTGGACGATTCACACCTGTATAACACGGCCACTCCCTGCCAGGGTGCATTACGTGCCGTGCATAGTTGATTCGATAGGACCTCCGCGCTACAACGTGGGAAGCGCGTCAAATTAATAGGCTGGAGCTCGGTCGGCTCTGCGCCCGTCTCGTTGAGACGGCGCGTTGCCGGTGCTTGGCGATTGCCGTGCTATTTTCACGTTGGGCGACTACTCTTGAATTAGGCGGCAGATGCCGAGCTTGCGGATTGCGCGAGGAGAAAGAAGACTGCACCGATGGCTCGCATCCCAAGCGCTGACCGACTGCGTATACACGGTCTGCGCGCGACCCGAATACATTCGCCGGCTCGTCCTGTAGTCGCGCATTATGAGGATCGCTCGGAAACCTGAGTTGAAAGCAGCACATGCCGATTACGCGCCGGAGGTGAGAGGCGGCTTCTTTGATGGGTGCGCGGCCATTAATCTGGCCGCGATGCAGCACGCTGTGGTTGTGGCGTGTTCGGACGACGCTCTGTGTGCGCCGTCCCGAATGGGAATTGAGCCACAGATGCGCCTTCGCTTCTCGGACTGGACGCATTGTCTCGTGCCGGGGGCTTCGTCCGAGAGACGCTCGCCGGTGTTGGATTGCGCGCCTGGCCCGCCATTCGTAACGATGCCATTTCGCCCGATGGTAATGATCACTTACGGCGCCACTCAGTCTTAGAAATAGCGCGATAAATGGCGCCGTTGCGGGATTTCGGATGAGCCGTGCGGCTCGGTCGTCGAGGTCGTGCCTGGACGCCCCGCGCACGCGATGATCGCGCCAAGGCCCTGTTGGGAAATCGCGGGGACTCCTGCATATTAGTGACGATTTTTTCCTTTTGTTTATTTTAAATGCGAAGGAATTCTTAGATAACTTTGGCGACTTTGAGCGTATCTATAGTTATCTAGTTATCTATTTATCTAGCCGCTTACGTTTGGGCGCTCTCGTGGTCACCCCCTTATTGTGACGTGAACCGATTGATTGATTTGATTTGTGGGGTTTTAACGTCCCAAAACCACCATTTGATTATGAGAGACGCCGTAGTGGAGGACTCCGGAAATTTTGACCACCTAGGGTTTTTTAACGTGCACCCAAATCTGAGTACACGGGCCTACAACATTTCTGCCTCCATCGGAAATGCAGCCACGACAGCCGGGATTTGATCCCGCGACCTGCGGGTCAGCAGCCGAGTACCTTAGACCTCCGTGGCGGGGCGTGACGTGAACCGAAATTAACATAGGAGGGTAAGATGGTTTGACGAATATGACGCGCTGGTCAAGACATGGATAACATCACAATCACGTCGCGTACATTGTCAAACACTTCCCGCCAGACAGTGACACATACCCACGGGCGGGTATGTGCCACAGGTACATACCCGCCCTTGGGTATGTACCTACCTGCACACTTAGTATCTACCCAGTAACGACGAGAACAAACATGGGTAATTTTAACGCGCGAGCAACAAGAAATACCCGACATTGGTAGCGTCGACACGACGAATGCAAAAATTATATGTCAGCGTCCCAGCTAGAATCGAACCCAAGCATCCTGCGTGGCAATGAAGCATTTTACCACAGAGCTATACGCCAGGTCTCGGAACTACTTTTCAAATTGGCGCCAATCTTCGTGAAACGTCAATAGTGGTTGCAGTGCTGCCTGCTCAATTTTATAATCAAAACATATGTACTCCTTTGATACAGCCGTGATGTCGGGTTAATGTCTATTGTGATTAGTTGCCACACGGTGAAGTTGATTTATGTAGCAGTGTCCAGGGCCAGCATCCTCGCGAGCATCAGTGCTTCATGTCAGCTTCTGGTGTTTTTAACACGCATGTTCCAGTTGGTATCGTTGCGCAAGTTCAAACAACTTGATTTTTAAACATCTGCAACTCTTCAAATTATGTCTGTGAGTGCAACATTTGTACATATATTTAGCGTCATTTCATGACGTGTCGCTCAATAAAAACATTGCAACATGGTCACCTTCCCTCCGCATGCTTCGCACAACGTTGATTCCTAGGTGCGTGGGATCTGCCGAATTTTTTTCAGCTCGAATTCCGCTATGCATTTTTCTCGTTCAGATGTAGAAAATTTACAAAGGAGAGTTACTGAAACAAGGAAAGTTGCCACAGTGCCGAGAATTCTATCTTTTAGAGCATTCAAAGCGGGAAAACTTGATGCAAGAACTTGAAACCCGCAACAAAATCTCTAAAGTTGGCGAGAGTTCTGCGAAAGTGCCACTCACAAATTAGCTGTATATTTAATTAAATTCTTGTGCATCAAATATCATGATGTGAATTTGGAGGTCAAAGAATTAATGAATTTTGTTATTGTAGACTTATAGTTTTCCAAACAAAGTAGTCGAAGTAAATTTTTAATAGTGCAACTTTCTTCATTTTTAGAGAAATATTAACGGTTTAAAGGAATTAAACTCCCTACAATTTGGACTTTCTTGTTCAGTGCTATGAGATTCAGCGAAATCTGCTCAGTTTTGGCAGGAAGCGAAAAGAAAAAAATCTCCGTTCCCATGTTTTTTTTCACAGCAGCTGCCGAGTTCAAGTTTCCTATTAAGGAGCGGCCTATGTTGCCGTTCCGCTTTTGAGTGATGTTTCTCGTGGGACCAGCTTGTATAAAGATATACAACATCGCAGAGGGTAGATTGCTGTGTTGCACTCACTTCAACACAGATGTATACATCAGCACAGCATATAGCGCACGAGAAGGGAAACATCCTACAATTCGGTGACAGGGACCGTTTTCAAGCACGCAGACTTGCGTTGTCAAGACAAAGAAACCAGTCGATACCTTCCGGGGGAGTCTCCACTGTCGCGTCATCTCGGTCTGGGTCGTGCGCATTTTGAACTACGTTTGCGTCGAACTGTGGGAACAATTTCATTCACATGTATCTCAAAACACGTTAGATAGATGTGCTACGCGATGAACTTCCCCAGCCGAGGCCTGACCAGCGTAGACGTCGGTGACCGCGATGTTCATGGAGCGTCCACGCCAGCTTCACCGCAAACGCCTTCTTAATTTGTTGGCAAGGAATTATAGGTGTTTACTAACACTCAGCCCCGGGCTCGTCTATTTATAACGGCTGCACATTTTTTCTGATCCGGTAAAAAAAAAGAGATTATAATGTCTTTTCCATGTGGCCTAACGCATCCCTGGACACATGTACGGCTTAGCTTATTAAAGGATCTTTTATCTTTATTGGAAACTGCTGCCAATATTTTTAGGCACTTAAGCTGTAAATGACTGTTGCAAATTATCACGATGACTATCGTTAGTCTCCACGAATGATAACATTTCCTACTTCTCGTTTTCTTGCGTGATGTCTTTTTGGCTTTTAACTGGCAATATATAAGTCTATGTCACGTCCTTATGTTGCTGATATCGGTAAAGCTGTAAAATACAAATTCGCATGATGAAATGATGTGAGGGCATATACAAGGCAGATGCTCTCTTACAGGCCTACTCGCTGACGACGTTGCGAGGAGAGTTTGCTATTGCATATCGCTTCAGCAGTCGCGGCCTGCAGCCACATGATCGAAATCCATGTCGATTTGAGTTAACGCATGGGACGCTGCGCTACCAACATGTCGGAAGTGCGTACTTGGGAGTGTATGTCGTGATGAATTATGACCGGCACGATGCACCGGTCGCGAATATTACGCTCTGCCAAAGATTGAGCAGCAGAACTAATAGTGATGAAGTGATTCGTTGAAACCAGCATAACCAGCCGGCGAGGCCCTTTCTGCCCCATTAACGCTAATTTCGCTCTCCACTTCGGGACGCTTCGTACGGGGCATTCTCGTTGATGGAAGACGCGTTCACGTTTCAGCTATCGGCCCCGTTGCGATTTCGTGGGTAATCTTTGCACCTTTTCCGAGAGTGCGCGGAACGGTGCACCCTGACACCCCACTGTGCCAATCACGGTGTCGTGGCGCTTCGTGTAAACAGGATTGAGGTCCGCTCTGTCGACTATAGTCGGTGTGCCTGGCAGTCTTCACCTCGCACAACCACAGGTTGTTCGAGGGGTGAGGACTGCCATATATATATATATATATATATATATATATATATATATATATGGCAGTCCATATATATATATATATATATATATATATATATATATATATATATATATATATATATAATAGAGAGGGAGAGATAATTTATCTTGAGCGGACGAACGTACGAGAACCTTTATTAATTCCTACGTTCCAGCCTTCGTCAGCCCTTCGTCTTTTCCCAGATGAAGACCGGACCTAGGCCGAAACGTAGGAAGTAAGAGAAGCTCGCGTACATTCGTCTGCTCAAGCCAAGTTTTTGTTTTTCACTGGATCCGTAGAATACACTCGCCTGATTATATATATATATATATATATATATATATATATATATATATATATCAGGCGAGTGTATTGTGACGTAATTACGTAATTTAAGTATTACGTAACCTGTTGAGATGGCTCAGGTTGTTTTTCTTGCTTTTTATTTTTACTCGTATCAAAAGAAATTGTGGTGGGTATTTTAGTGAAACGGGATGAACTAAATGTGATGCACGCTGAACTGATTGCGATCGGACCCTGCTGATGGAGTGAACATCGGTGGTTTGGGGAAAAGTAACAGAAAACGGAGGAATCGAGTGAGTTGATTGAAAGCAAAGCAGTGCTAAAGCATGACGCAACTTCGCCGGAATTCCTCATAAGCTTTAGTGAAATTTTGCTTCAAAGAACACCAGTCTTCCTTGCGTTGTATGAAAAAATTGGACAACATACGTTAGTTGGAAAGGCGAAAAAGGAATACTTTCGCGAAGGAAAGAAAGAGAGATGCCTCTATTTTCCAACTGGCTCATTCTCGGGTGGTCCTGGCAGGTTACAAGCGTGAAAACATATCTAAAAAAATGTTTAACGTTAAAAAATTATAGCGTAATATTGCATCCAATCTTTATCTGAGCGTGATTGTTGCATGTGGCTGGACGGTGGCAAAAAGCACTTACGAATGAGTGGTCCGGTGCCATTTGCTTTACCTCAAAGAGCTGGTTCTGCTTTCCCTATATACGGTATCACGATGGTAAAGAGTCATATCACTCGTACTGTAAAGTATATAGAAGTCATATAAGAACATCACTGAAATGTCCTGAAAAAAAGAACGAAGGAATTATGAGAAGAGATAATTGACACCAATTTCTTCCAGGCTAATGGGTAACAATTTACTGCTTATGAAATGTTTACACACCATAAGAGATACTGAAAACAAAAAATAATAAACCGCAAGGCTACCTCTTTTTCACTTTGTTTGTGTAGGTGGGAAATAGGGCGGGAGCGGGGGGGGGGAGGTTACAAACTGATTCACTCAAAAAACTGTTATGATCGGCACCTGCCTCGATGAAGAAGCGCTGTCCCCTGTTCGAACAAGTCACCGGAGGACTGCTGGTCCTTCCTAGGAAGTGAGGTGCCACATGGAGGGACACAGCAGAGATGCCAGACAACCTTTATGTTTTCCAATCGCCCTTCGAAGAGACAGCGGCGTCAGCACAGACGACAAACCGTCCCGCTAATTGAGTGGCGAGGCCTAACTTCAGGCGAGCAGGCCTTTTGATGCGCTCGGTTGTCCGAGCGAGGGGCCCATCACCAAGCGGCCCTCACGCGTCAAGGAAGGACCGCCTTGGTGTCGCAAGTGCAGAGTGCGGTGCCTACACACCTGTCGAGGACGTTGACCTAGGCGTGTACGTGTTGGCGGTACTGTAGTAAGTGCCGCTTGTATTGTGATTGGACTGCGCAATTTGGAGCCATTACCCCCATGTTCGAATCTGTGGAAGAGGGACTCTATATAATCAGCCCCACGGGCTTCTTCGGGACGCACGAGATCGTCATGATGTGTGAAATCTTTGGCTTGTATCGTAGGACATTCCTCATGTAACAGAATACTCCGCCGTGTAAATAGCGTAAAAATATGCCGCTCAAAAGTTTCCCTTCAGCGTCTTCGTGCTGCCTCTGCATTTTCCTCCCGAGCCTCCGCTGCCTGCGAAAGCCGGTCGCGACAAAGGACAGGGCGTGCAAGCTCGGACACAAGAACGCGTTTGTTGTGGTCTCTTGACTGCTTTCTTGTGTCCTGCCTTTCAGAGTGAGTACTTTCCAACCAGCTCCGCTGTCTTTTATTCTATAAGCTACAACCGAATCGCTCGGCTGCTTATCTCTTAGCTCATGACGTGTTCAGTTTATTGAAGGTGAAATACGTTCTCATATTTTCAATAAGCTACAGACAGGTAGTATTCACCTTCGACAACCGACGTGTCTCTAGTGCCCTTGTTCAATTACGCCTCGCCTTTTTTTTCTTTGGTTTCTCAAGCATATATATAGCGTGGCGTTAATTTGACTTCACATAACCGCTTTTTATGACAATTTAAAGTACAGCGTAACGTAACCTTTTCAATGTGAAGCAATGAATATAGCCGAGTCCTTTCTCACACCGCCCAGAACAAAAAGAGTGGTCTGTTGCATCAAGGTCTCGGCGCTGACCGATCGGCGACCTCGTTCCGACCTCCATGCATGGTGCCACCCGGTCGGGCGCCATTGAGCGTATACGCGCTTAAACATACAGTGTGACACAGAACACGTTTCACGGACCAAGCAAAGCGCTATCACAGCCTCGTATCTCGGCATATGTGCACCAGTGGCTTTGGATGTTCATCCCTAACTACCAGTAGCGCTCAAGAGGCCGCATTCTTGTGAGCTCACGTTTCTGGCAAGGCGGTGAAAATGGCTCATTTTGTCGAACAGGCATCGTAAAGAGGCATTGGAGGTCCCAAAGCAAGCGGACTCGATGGTCGACGCTGCACACTGCAGTCAAAAATTGGTTCGTTTCAGCGAACGCAAAGTTTGGACGAGGAGGCTGCTGCTCACGCAGGTTGAGTTTTTGTGTCTTTTTTAAATTACTCATTCTCAACAGACTAACGTCTGTTCTTCTGTCAGCTCACAGCAAGCGAAACAACCCTGCATAGTCCACTCAAAAGTTCAAACGGGAATGCTTCGTTTTACGTACAGTGTAGTATGTGTCCCGCCCATTCGCAAGATCGTATAATCCTCAAGATTTGTCGCAAGCGCCACATACGCTTACTAACCTGTCACGATAAGCAACATAACCTCATAAAAAACAGCTTTTACAATGCACAGAACTTCTAGCGAGGAACCATTCATCTTTCCTCGTCCTGTTATGTGTCACGACTGGAGCACTGGGCATAGCTAACTTGTCGTAACTTGACTATTATATCCACATTCCAATCCTTTCGCTCTGTGTGTGGTCAATAACCTGTCATATCAGAGGGATCAACTGGCTGTGATCAATTAATCACGAGACTGAAATGAACGAAGGGATCGTTGCATTTAAATCCGGCCCTGCATGGAGTATAGCCTGCCTGAAGACCAGACCAGACAGTACCAACGGCGGACACACCCGTACTCGGCTACTGACCCCGCAGGTCGCGGGGTTCAAATCCCGGCTGCGGCGGCTGCATTTCCGATGGAGGCGGAAATGTTGTAGGCCCGTGTGCTCAGATTTGGGTGCACGTTAAAGAACCCCAGGTGGTCAAAATTTCCGGAGCCCTCCACTACGGCGTCTCTCATAATCATATGGTGGTTTTGGGACGTTAAACCCCACAAATCAATCAATCGGCGGACACACCCGCAGACCACGTTCACGCGTATGCACAGGCCTGTTCGTACATTGTATACGTAAGCATGTAATAGAAAATATCAGAAGTGTTATCGCTGCGCATAACGCCCCCGCGTTTGCGTTTGACTCAGTCGAGACATCAGCAGTAATGCAGGCACTACGGAATTAGGGCATCGGCGAACGCTGCATAAAGATACTGGAAGAAATATACAGTCGATCCACAGCCACCATTGTTCTCTATAAAAAAAGCGACAGAATCCCAATAAAGAAGGGTGTAAGGCAGGGAGGACATGATCTCTCCAATTCATTCACCGCGTGTTTACAGGTGGTTTTCAGGGCCCTAGATTGGGAAGAGTAAGGGATAGAGTTAATGGAGAGCATCTTAGTAACCTGCGAGTCGCCGAAGACATTGCCTTGATGAGTAACTCGGAGGACAAATTACAGCTCATGATTACTGAACTGGACACGGAAAGCAGAAAAGTAGGTCTGAAAATTAATATCCACAAAACTAAAGTAATGTGTAGCAATCTCGGTAGAAAAAAAAGCACTTTGCGATAGGTGGAAAGATGCTGGCAGTTGTGAAGTAATATGTTTAGCTAGGACAGGTTGTAAACTGCGGGACCTGACCATGAAAGTGAAATAACTAGAAGAATAAGGATGGGGTGGATCGCATTCGGCAAGTATTGCCAAATCATGAATGATAATCTGCCACTAACCCTCAAGATGAAGGTATATAACGGCTGCATCTTGCTGGTACTTATTTAAGGAGCAGAAACCTGGAGAGGGTTAAGCTTAAATTGAGGACGACGCCGCAAGCGATAGAAATGATAACAATACGTGTAACCTTAAGGGACAAGAAGAGAGCAGAGTGGGTCTGGGAACAAACTGGGATTAGGAATATTATAGTTGAAATCAGGAATAAGAAATGGACGTCAGCCGGGCTCGTAGGCAGGATAACCGCTGGTCATTAAGGGTAACTTAGTGGATTCCCAAAGAAGATAAGCAGGTGAGGGGGAGACAGAAAGTTAGATGGGCATATGAGATTAGGAAGTTTGCTGGCATTAAGTGACATCAGCAAGCACAGGACCGAGTTCTCTTTTGACCCACTTTTCTTTCTTCACATATGCATTACGATTCGGTTTAATACCTTCCCCTATACTTTATTTGGCAGTACTGTTGTTCTCTTTCTCCCTCTCTCTCTCTTTATATATAATGGTGGTATATCGGTATATATATATATATATATATATATATATAATATATATCTATAGATATATATATATATATATATATCTATATATCTATAGATATATATATATATATATATATATATAATCATATATAATTATATAACGGTGACCTGGTATGTGTGTGTGTGTCTACATTTATGGTCTGTCCGAGAATGTTGGTGGCTGCGTCCGACATGGCCACCGCGTGTCTTACATGATGACGCCGTGGTGGCGATAGAAAACACCAGCGTTGAATGGGCGAGCAGTCGTCGCCTTCGCCGTGGAAAAAAAAAAAAAACCCCGGCCGTACTCGTCCTCCTCTGCCGTCGCCGGGAACATCCGATAAAGCCGGTTGTTTCTATGGCGTTGTGAGGACCTTTTTCCAACAGACGATTGAGATGCCGCTTATCGGCGAGACACGGAGTGGCTATGTAGTGTCGCATTTTAATTATTTGCCTTCGCTGCCTTCGTCACGGTCTGTGAAACCGGTCTGCCGGCGAGGACGTCGCCGGCGTTTCTTAGGCGTCGGGGGACCAGGCGTGGTTGATAGCGGCGTCCCGCTGGTTTCCGGAGCGTCGTTGGGCAACGCTGGTGCACCCGACAGACAGCGTGGGACGCACGACTGCTCCTTTAGCGCCTCCGTGATGACGTCTGGTGCGTTACTCTTCAGGCTAATGGAGTGTCCCGATAAAGAAGAGGCGCTGCGAGTGACTGCCTACACAGTTTGGGCCAAGTGGCCCAATGAGTAGTCGTGCGGGCTTCGCCCATGACGCACTGCGGCGTCGTGCTGCAGTGCTTAGACTGCAGCGGTGGCGCTCGTGCACGCCATCTCTCAGCGGGAACGAGGCTGCACGTAATGTAGTAGTGGCGCGACGTGCCAATTAAGGACCCCGAGACTTCCTGCTGCGCTCGCATTTTTCGCACTGTTGGTTGGTTCGTTGTGCGAGGCAGTGTACGTCGTCCACCGTCACGTTTCCGAACACTCACGAGCGCACCCGTGCTCAACGCAGCGACCAACTCTACGCACTGTGTGCGGCCTGTTCGGACTTGGCCGGCACGTCTCACCTTCGTCCCTTGTTCGACGGAGATCGGGAAGCCGTCCCGGCGCTTGGTCTGCGGTCACCTGCTGTCAGCGCCTCGTGTTACTGTCTTCCATCGCGGCTATAAACCAACTCTGATTGCCCCTTTCAGCGCGCTTGATGATGGAGTGCACAGAGTTTGGCGACGTCATGAAGGGCGCCGGGGCGTCGATGCGCAAAAGGCTCGTGAGGGGAGAGAAATGGACGCGATTCAGAGCTCGTGTGCGCAGAGCAATTCACAGACACAATAAAACAGGAGAAAAAAAATCTTTATTCACGCAAAGAGAAGGTTTTGCAATCATATTCATTGTGTTAATGTGCATTTTGAGGTCGTCAAACTAGTGCGAAGCGGCGCCTGTTCACCAACTTCGTTGAGTTCAGTCGCAGAAGTGTTCTAAGGGCGCGCTTTGGTCAATCGTATAAACAACATTCATCCGCCGTGGTAGCTTAGGGGTTATAATATAGTGCTACCTACACCTCGCGGCAGCGCCTTCAATTCCTGGTCATCTCGTGCGCATTTCGTTGGCAGCTCATTGCAAAGCTGGTGCACTACTGTGCACTTCATAGCTAATCATATCGCGATTTCTGCACATGAAGGGAAGAAGGCACGAACTAACCCGCAAAGATTGTCGGTTCTTCGTCGCTTCGTCTAGCTCAAGCTGTAAGCACGCGAAAGATGCCCGACCTCGGTGTCAAAGGCCTGGTGGCTGACTGCTTCGCCTGAACTGATTTGCCCACCTGCGGTGAGCTACGGGAGTGAAAGAACGCTGTTCTGTTCAGGATAGTCAATCAACTCGCTGCTGGCTATGATTGCTTTGATTTTCGGGAGCGCCGCTTGCTGCTTCAGCATGAGTGAGGTTAGCGTACAAAATTACAACCGCAGACTTTCATAGCACTATACATTCACACATCTTTAAAATATAAAGGCGTCGTATTTATTCTGTCGTTTAATTACTACAAAGCATAGGCCTAGTGTATGATGGGATCTTACGCGTGCAAACGCACGACGGCGTCCTCGCGATGTTCGTTTCCTGTAGGGGTGTTCGAGATATATATATATATATATATATATATATATATATATATATATATATATATATATATATATATATATATATATTATATATATATATATATATATAATATTAAAGCCATCGCACATTTGTTTTGAATAAGGTGTTACGGATTTCTGGAACTGTTTAGAAAATGTTAACATTGCCATTCTAGGGTTCATTTCACAATGACCCCTTGCCTATTGAAATATTATTCAAATAGTATTCGATGTAGAGAGCCGTTTTTGATTTAATGTCATCGGTGTTAGATTGGTATTCGAATCGGTCAAAACATTTACTATTTGCACCCCTCTAGTTTCTCGTGCTATTACATAAAGAACATTCAGCATCGTGTCGGCTATAGTATAGTATAGCATGGCCTCGTGTCGACCATACTTTGTGTATGTTTGTGCGTGTGTTTGTATGTCTACGTGTATGCCAATATACGCAAGCAAATTGAAAATTTTCGAGGGAATTGGAACCCGGCCCCCCTCCATTTGGCTACGCCCATGGAAGTCATTAGACCCATTACGTGTGTGCCACTATTTAAACAGAAAAAAAACAAGGCTAAAGAGTAAAACAGATGTCCATATTATGGGTAATTGCTGGTGGCGCTGACTGGACGCTTATAGAAAACATGAATTGAATGTTGTCCTAAAGCCGTGAAAGACGCATACGCTGCACACGGAATAATTTCACGATCGGCAGCCATTACCAACCAACCTCGTCCGTTTTTTTTTTTTCAAATATGGCAACTTTACTTTGATCCTATGAGAGCTTTAAGCTCCTCCACTCAAAAGAGGTGGGATAAAAAGGTATCTTATGTAAGCTTATCTCAGGCCAGAGCTGCCGCATTGCCCACCATGGGCTGTCCTCACACCAAACACATTCAATGAAAACGCGAACACGGCCACCGGCCGGCAGGCATTGCGCTCGCCCGAGTATACGAAACCATTGGTATACCGCGCTGCCATGTAAGGACCATGTAATTGGCGCAGCCGTACGTGCGACTCACCAATCATTCGTTAGGACTACCGACCTTGTCGAGCGGCACATACTCCATTTACAAATGCCACGGGGAGGTATACACGGCCCGACCCGAATATATACAGCAGCGTCCAGTGAAATCGCGCAGGCAAGGCGCGGCGTCGTCATGTTTCGAAGGCGGCAATTCTGGTGGACGGTGATTTCGACATGCATTAATTAATGAACGTCAGCGTGTGTTGTTCGATGGGCCTGTATGTACACCTTGCGGCACGTTGACTAAGGCGGACACCTGTGTGTCTTCTTTTTAATCGATCTCACTTTCACTCGTAAGGCAATATGTTGTTAGTTTGCTGTGTCTGAGGCGCGATCCGTCTGGCCTTATCGCTTGCGCTTGCGTGTTTCCCGGAGCATGCACCTGCGATCTTGGCAATACAGCGCCTTGACATTGTGCTGCTGTGCGCCGTTACTAATTACTGTCTCCAGTTGGATCCAGTTGACCGTGCTTGCAGCTTTCATGTTGCTCGGCAGTAAAGTTCTCGCTAACGCTCTTTCGAGGGCGCTAACCTTATGTTCAATGTTCAGAACGCGTTCGTTGTTGCGTACACGCGTCGGTTTTCCGCGTTTTTCTCCTGTCTCGCAAGCTGGCGGTGATCCTCATCCATTTGTATATTTTCACGTTACGCGTTCGCCTGATGGCAGTGATCCGAGGAGAGATTAACGATTTCGTTATTTTCGTACGAGCTACAGCGTTGCCGTCGCCACAAAGAATATTTGTTAATGCTGTCTTTACACATCATATGTAGAGATACATACTTTAACGGTAATGATAGTATGCTCAAATGACACACACACACACACACACACACACACACACACACACACACACACACACACACACTCACACACACACACACGCACGCACGCACACACACACACACACACACGCACGCACGCACGCACGCACACACACATGCACACACACACACACCAGACGAACGGACTTTCATCTGACTGCATTTGTCGTCATTCTTCAGTATATACGCATGAAAGACACCGACAACCAACTTTTATGGTGCCTGTTTTTTAGCGCGACGAAAAGCTTACCTGTCACTAATCACAGAATGACAAATCGGAAAACGCCGCAAAACATCTGTAAACAAAATTTCAGTATCTGCAGCGAATATGCAGTGGCATACTCGTATGCAGCAAGCAGTGAATGCGACAGCGGTTCGTGTTCGTGAGCGTGGGATCACTGAGCATGCGTCCACCGCGGCCCGACTTGGTCCACTGGCGACCACGACGATATATATACCCCGCCGTGATGGTGTAGTGGCTAAGGTACTCGGCTGCTGACCCGCAGGTTGCGGGATCGAATCCCGGCTGCAGTGGCTGCATTTCCGATGGAGGCGGAAATGTTGTAGGCCCGTGTGCTCAGATTGGGTGCAGGTTGAAAAACCCCAGGGTGGTCGAAATTTCCGGAGCCCTCCACTACGGCGTCTCTCATAACCATATAGTGGTTTTTGGGACGTTAAGCCCTACAAATCAATCGACCACGACGATATATCACCGCTTCTCACCGTGCAAGTCCTTTTCATGTCGTAAGCAGCGCAGAATCGATAATATAAATTTTAAGGACTCGCGCGCACGACATAATCAGACTGGGCGACTTCGTGCATCAAAGTAACTGACTCCATATTCTTGTTTTGCGGCTGTTTCGCTAGGCTGCGCGATATAACGCTTTTCGCTACCTTTAAACATGAGTTTAAAATATGAATCCTAGTCACAATACAATGCTGGAATCTGTGACTACATTTCATGGTCCTTTCATTCTACAAGGATCTAATCACGCGTTGCGGCCAGTCGTCGATCCCTTTAACGCTAAGTCTCAAACAAAAGTATCGTATTGTCAAAATTGTGGTAACACTGTCATGAAGATATGCATTATAGGCTCGCTCTTACTCACATATGATGTATTGACAATACATCATACAATGGTGAACCCTTGCTCAATAGGTCAGAGCACGTTCTTTTTCTTCTTCTTCAAAGCTTTAGTCCCATGCAGTAAAGATAACTTTTTGATGAAGATAGACACAGAACTTTGTGTATAAGCAAGTGACATCCAAGAACGCCCCAGCCGCGATCACTACTCTTTACTCGCCACTTTCTGTCTACTCAGCGCCGTATTTCTCACAGTTTTTTTCCAGTTGTCAAAAAAATTCGTCCAGCAGGGTTCGGGTTTCAGAGACAAGACTCTGGTCTTCGAAAGAGGGCGTCGATTCGTACCCCACATCTGACATCATGCAACGTAGGCATCTACGGAAGTGTCCGAGTCAAACGACCCACCGAGGGTTTGGGTAGTGAACAACGATGTTCCCCTTATTACACTTATATAGTTTCGCACGTGAAGGTTCCGTTAGGGCGGAGGCGTTGAGGGCACGTGCACCCAAATCTGAGCTCACGGGCCTTCGGCATTTTCAGCTCCATCGAAAATACAGCCACTGCAGCCGGGATTCGATCCCGCGACCTGTGGGTCAGCAGGTCGCGGGATCGCCACTATATATATAGCCACTATATACCACCCCGGCGGGGTACTTGGTTTCTTTGCCATTCTGCCGTTAGGCTGACTGCGCTTCACTGATGTCTCTGGGAGGCTTGCATATTGTCGCGTAGATATAGATGTAGCTATTTCCTTTCAACTTTTGGCTCGTTTTAATGTCGCGGGTCTGCCTAGGAGCAGGGTTTGCGGTGGTGTCCTTGAGTGGCTCACCGGCTTTGTTGTACGAGCGCGTTCTCTCCCTTTCTGTGAGGGTCTGCTTCCCATTTAGGGGACCGCAGACGGCTTTGTATCAGCGGCGCCGGAAGGTATGCGGGGTGAGCGGTACGGTATAAGCCTAATGGATGTCGCGGTAGCTTGTTGTAGGTTTTTACTTTAGTTTAGGTCATTTGTGTTTAGGCGGACGGCGGTCATCGAGTGCAAACTCGGTGGAGACCGCCCGCTATTGGGTGTACCTGTTTGAATGCGTCACACCCGATTGGGTGTGGTGAACGGATACTGCTGAGTGGCCCTTTTTGTGTGTCTAGGGGGTCGCTTGGACACGCTTCGAGGGGAGCCGAGGGAGAGTCGCAGCGGAGACGCCACGAGAGCAGGTTGCAGCGGGTGCTGCTCCGAGTTATTAGAGTTATGCCGCGTACAAGTGTGTACGACGTCTATTATGAACACCAAGCCAATAAATCGGTTTAGGAGCAACTCTATGGATCTGCTGTGTGTACGTGTCATCTCTCCGGCGGCGACCACGTAGCGACCAGAAGACTACGCTACAATATTGAGGGAGCGAAATCAGTGCAATTTTCTCCCACCATCTCAGCGTGTGAAACTTATGTGAAGTGGAGCGTAAAAGGAGACTCTGCCGAGAATGTGCACTTTCAGGGCGCACCACTTCTGAATGGAGCGTACTCCATACAAACACGCAGCCAGATCTCTGTTATTTTCTGTTCCAGAAAAGGCAGAAATAAAGACGTTCACAGGAGAGGAAGAGATGGAGTATGGAAGCAAACCACAAAATAATATCCGCGGAAGCTGTAAAGGTGGTATAGGGATCAAAAGGGAAAATCATTCATTATTTTGTATTTTGAAGCTTGACAACATGCATATGAATTTATCAAAACAATTAAAGCTTACTGGTAGAACGGACTTGGTCAAGGTTTGCGAACACTAAGTTGGGTCTCTTTCTTCCCAAGTACGTTGGTCCATTGGAAAAAACATGAATAATTAACTATATATATATATATATATATATATATATAATTGCAGAGAATAAATTCTTGGACGCCGGTAAATAGTATGAATAAAAAGAAGACACACGTCGAAAAACAGAACGGTTTCTTTACGTATCGGCCGTGGGACCGGCCTTCGTCAGAATAACGGTTATTCTGACGAAGGCCGGTCCCACGGCCGAAACGTAAAGAAACCGTTCTGTTTTTCGACGTGTGTCTTCTTTTTATTCATATATATATATATATATATATATATATATATATATATATATATATATATATATATATATATATATATATATATATATATATATAGGTAATTATTCATGTTTTTCCAATGGACCAAACGTATTTGGGAAGAAAAGAGCGCACACACGCAGAACGATAGTAGATATAGTTGGCATGATTGCATCCTGGAATCGATCGGCTTCACGCACGGAAGAATCTTTATTATTTTTTTTAACTTGCGTAAGGCGTAGACCGCCGTACGTGCCTGGGCTTTGTTTTGCGTCCGCATCAGGATCTCCTCCATAGGGCGCCGCGCACCTGCGTCTAACCTTGCAGTGGCTGGCCGAACGGTGGGCTGCAGCTGCCATCGTGCTCTCAGGCTGCGCAAGGTGGCCGCCGCCTAATCAACACCGTCGTTTTTTGGCGCGATCGCTCCCGCTGATATACTGCACGCCTTGTACAAGTTTGTGCGGCTGAGTGTGCAACCATTGTCCCGCCGCCACCACCGCTTGAGCCGCTGTTCACCTTGCGCCTTTCGAGCACCCCGTTAGAAGAACGCACGTCGTGCACAAATCCTGGCCGCGGACACAAGCACTGTGTACAAGGTGCCCCGCACGTGAATCAAGTCATTTATTTTTCCCGCAATAGTCGGTGGCTTCGTGGCCCGAGCCAACGGTCCTGTTACACGCTCAGGCACGCGCGCAAACAAGGCCTCGGAATTCGTCACATTGCCAGCCATTGGATTGGATTGGATAAACTTTTATTTGGTCCTCTAAAACACAGATCACTGTGTTGCGGGCAGCTCCCACGTGGGGACTGCCACGCACCTGTGGTATAGGGGCAGGAGCTTTTTCGAGTGCGAGACACTCTAATCGAATTATCGAATTAGCGTGTGCACCATTCTCGGCACGGCGCGACGATTCTTCAATTTGGACGCTCAATACATACACTGATCCTGTATGTATCGTCGTCTGTTGTCCAGGATAACCTGCAGAAAGTCTTAAGGCTTCATTTTAGGCGCGGCGCTTCGACAACCATGTCCTTTAGTAATATTCGGTGTTGTTTTTACGTCAAGAATATTTATTTATTTATTTATTTATTTATTTGGTTTCAGCAGATAAAGAACACGAAGACTCGGGAATATGCCCGTATACACTGAATAAAGTGGCGTTGGGCGAACTAGCTTAGTTTCAATGGTTTAATGTAAACGCATGCTGCTTTTTTTTTCTATAAGTACCCCTCGAAATGTGCTCGTAGCCGTACCCGGTCGTGGTTGTGTTTATACTCATGACTATACGGTAAATGTTAGGTGGTATAACTTTATTTAATAGAACATTAAATAATAAACACACTCGTAAACACCTGTATGTGATCCTTCTTCCAGTACGTTATAATTTTGGATAGCAATAAGCAGATATTGTATCTATGTCATTCTAGCCAAATCGAGTGGCTTATGACGCATTGTATACTCGCCTGGGGTTTTGTCTTCTATTTCTTGTTTCTGTTTTTGTTGCATTCAACTTGCCGTTATTTCCCTTATTTATTTATGCAGGTTACTTGAGCAAGTTTTTCAAAGAACTAAAATGGCAGACGACGAACTAGGGAGAAGAGATGGGCATGTGGGCCATTAGCATCGCTTATGCGTCTTTGTGACAATTATTTCAGTTTATAGTTTCGATCGCGTATATTGGATCGATGTTTAATGCGTACATTTTTTTAAATGTCTCGATATTATGGTTATTTGGCAAAGCCGTTGTTGAATATTTCTTTCTTAGTTGCATTAGTGAAATTTCAAATGATACATCGTAATGCGGTGAAAACGCTGAGTGAACTTATCCACCTTCATGGCCTTCATGATCGCACTACACCTGCGTCAGTGGTGTTTGATGGTGGGCCAAGCGTCATCTTTTTGCAGTTAGTACCTCGAATTATCATGGAGTCGTCGCCCATAGCGCTCGAACTTGGTTTAACGCATTAGTGCTTGATTTCATTTATTTATTCATTCGCATTTTAGACGGAATATTTCGAATCTGTGTTTTCCAGATATTCTCGGCATTCGTGCTGCGTGTATTTGTGATGGAGGCGAAAATGCTGTAGGCCCGTGTGCTCGGATTTGGGTGCCCGTTAAAGCACCCCAGGTGGTTGAAATTTCTGGAGCCCTCCATTACGGTGTCTCTCATAATCATATGGCAACCTTGGCACTTTAAATGCCACATATCAATCAATCAATTAATCAATCAATCAATCAATCAATCAATCAATCTTGCTGCACGTACCGCCTGAAACCGTGCGCACCTTTGAAACAAAACAAAAACGTCTCGTCTCGCTCACTTTGCGAGCGGGGAAGTCGTCGCCTTCTCGGCGCGTGCAAGAGATGCGCCGGCCGGCGAGTGCTCGAAATCGCCGAGGTGGCGCGCTCCTGCGGCGCCGTATTCTCGGCCTGATAGAGGCTCATTAGGGCTCCTCCGTGCGTCCCACCGCAGCGCTGCGGCTTTTCGCGGCTTTCCGACGCGCCCGTATCGGCTTGGCCCCCTCTCCTATCCGGCTGAATCGCGACACTTCTCCGCTTTGATGGCGTGTTTGCCGAAACCGGATTTTGATACGGCGCTGATACGTGTGTACATGCTAACTCGTTTACAACGCGCGGTACGCGTCTTCCATGGGGCCGTGCTATAAGGCGAGCAAATGGGCGCGATCTTGAACAAACATCTCAACGCCTCCCCCCGACTTACTCGGCTGGACGTTTTTTGTTTGTTTTGTTGTTGTTTCGGTCAGCTCTTCGCCAGAGTACCTGCCATATATATTATTTGTCTACGTGTTTTCGAATGCCGCTGCATAGGACAGACACTTCGTGGCGCGTCGGGAAAGCGAAATCATTCGTTTTATTTCGTTTGTTGTTGAGCTGCTCTAAACAGCACGGGCCAATGCCGTGGCGCCCTCGTAGGCTTTGCTGTCAGGTTGGTACTTTTGTATGGCTGGGCACGTGTCAGACGAAAGAGGTGATCGCACGTAACGCCATACCGCGAGTGGTATGTTTAATAATCGTTATTCGACCGATATGCAAATGTATACTTTTGTTGTGAAACATGGACGAAACGTTTTACGTGGACGAGGCCTCGAGCAAAAAAGCGGACTGTTTCGTTCTGAGCAATTTAATTTGGATAGTGGATAGCTGATATGATACAGGGAGACCTTTTGCCTGCATTTACAATCAAGCTTTCAGAACTTGCAGATAGTTTGCCGCATATCAATTATGTAACACCGTGTAAAATTGGCATTTAGGAGTCGGGCCTATTAGGGCATATCGGAATCTGTTTTTGTCATCCGCTAGAAAACACCACAGTACAGAGGCGGTCATGCTCGATTTTAAAGCAGAAGTCAGGATCACGTGAGCTTGACGCTTTTGAGCAGTACAAAAATACATCGGCTATAATTCGCCTGCATAAAAAAGAAATCAAATGTACCGTTTTATTAGCTAAATTCATATATTTAATTACGTTCGTAATTCAGAGGCCATGAATTCGGAGCTAGCGGAATAATAGTAACGTGAAGTACGGGTGTCTGAGGATAGCGTAATGGTATACCTGGCGAGACACGGTGACAGCTTTGCCGATTTTCGTCCAACGATTTTGCGGAGCTGTTTTTTGTCTGCTATGACATGTCTGATGATATATCCCAATATTTCCTGCAAGGGGCTGCTCCCGTGGGTCACCCGCGATCGGCAGTGCCCGCTAACCTCACCGGGTGTCTCTGTCCAGTACGTACACCACAGACACCTACGGGCGCCCCGCTGCAGGGTTCGGCGCTTATTGCGGCACCGCTGGCAGATGGCGGTGCTCGCAACAAGCGCCGAACCAGTTCCCCTCTGGCAAGGTTCTTACAATACTCTTCTTACGTTAGTTCTTACAGTATAAAAACGTAACAGTTCATCACGCAGCTTTATTCGATTTATTATCTGCGTTACAGTGGTGCAACAAAGGTTCGAAAATCTGAAGGGACAAAAGTTTTTTTTTTCAAGCGAATGACTGCTTCTTGGTTAGTCTGTGACAATGTCACAAAAACGCTCAAGATAATGTAAAAAAATATTACATTTTGAGTGAAATTATACGACATAATAATATAAACACTGGGGTTCAACGTCACGAAACGACGATATGATTAGACAGACGCCGTATTGCATGAGTGACGGAAAATTATGTGTTGCACTGCGACACTGTGACACTGGGATATGAACGCAATAAAAAACACGAAAACCAGGGAAACACCGCATCAGGTATTCCTCGATCCTCGTCAGTTACTTGATTCAAAGCAATGATTCATTCAAACTCACTCTTGGTTCGATAAACACAAGGCAATTTTAAGGTATATTCGTATACAAACACCAAGTGCATAGAGAGAGACGCAACTTTAGCCGAAAAAATTTCATGCGCGTGGTCAAAAGGTGAAGGCAGTGCACCTCCGTGCGCGACGCATTAAAATCCGCCATGCTGAGTCTTTTAAAGACTCTGTATTATCCTGATATGGCGACTAGGTGTTTTTGGAAAATGAAGGAAACGTGTTTTTATAGCGGTAATACATCGCACTGAGGAAGCATGCATGCGTTTGGTACCCTCAAATTTCTTGTTCCAAGGCCTCATTCGACGCCAAGTTTGACTGTATCTTGGCGTTTGGCGTCCCCAAATATTGTTAGAAGTATTATCACTTTGGAGGTGTAAAGAGGTGTAAATAACGCTCACGGGTACATCACATTATGTTTCGAAGTTCCAACGGGTGCTGTAGCACAGCAACATCGGTGCGGCTTTGATATCCACACACTAGCGAGGGCGAACCTAGCGTCTGCTTTCATCCCTGTATCAAACTTTCGCGGGAGCTTCATTAACAGTAAAAGTGTTCGAGGACTCTGGTAGCACGAACAGGCTCCTCACCAAAGCCACTCTGACCGACGACATGGAGCGCACGTGGCAATCTATACGTCAAATTGGCTGGGTGCTAAAATTCAGTGGCTTAAAAGGTGGCACTTCCGCTCACTCCGGCCTCAAATGGTGTCACCATCATAGATATTACATCGAACACCCTCTCTCGGACTGCGTGGCTCGTCGACCTGCCCCGTGCGAAACGCCTGGTGCCTTTGAGGCCAGATTCTGTGGACGCTCCTGCACCATGGGCGCATTACAGGAGGCGCTACACTCCCTATGCGGGAGTTCAGTAACGAAGTATACGACGTTGGAAAGAGTTGTAACAGAGATCCCGGCATGACCATCCTTTCCTCTCTCTAACAGGCACGCACACGCAACTCCGCTCCTCACTGAGGCCCACACGGCTTGTAAACCCGGGCTCTAAATCAGATTTATTCATTCAAAATGTATGTATAGCGTGTCCTAATGATTACTTCATTTAGTAATTACATCTTATTAATCTACACTTACAAGATCTAAACGCTAGATGACTTAAATTTTTTGAAACAATAGACATTGTTTCACAGTGAGCGATGTTAAACGCGGCGGGTTCTTGCAAACAGGATAGTTGCACTATAAAAACAGCGAGGGCTTGTTTTTATGCCGCTGCTGAAATAATGTAGCTTTGGTCGTAATTTACTGTACCCACGTCGTAATGAAGAAAACTTGCACGTCTGTGGCCAAATGCATTAACCCTTCAATGTTCGCCCCTCTAACGGAAGTATATGGAGGCGGGCAAACTTTCCGTGCCTCACGTTCTGTCGGCTCTTTTATTCCCCCGTCCGCATCAACGAAGCCGTGCCGCGCGAATGCTTTTACGCGCGCGTGCCTTAGGGGTGTGCCTCATAAGTGTAACCATAAAATTAACGCTCCGGAAGCATGGCTGCACGAAGTGAGACCATTTATTGAACAATAGACAACAGCGCGGTTCCGCATCCTCGAGCATGCGGCGGGTCTAATTGCGACCCGATACTAAGGCCCGGTGATCCGTGTCGACCACAGAGGGTGGATAGAAATCGACTTTTCTCGGCACTTCCCGCAGACATGAACATTGGAGCGGTACCTCAAGATCCGGCAGTATGCCGCTGCATATTAATGCTGCGGCTCTGATACTGCTGCATCTCGCGGCGCACGCACCTAGACGTGCAAAAAAGTTTTTTTTATTTTCTTTTTTTGCCTTGCTTGGGCTTCGATGGCGCCACTCGCAATGAAACGTGCAAAAGACGTCTTCACGCTTTCTTTTTAGTGCTCTCTGGCGGTGTATACCATCGTAAGAAAGCTAAACAACATTGGGGAGTCAGGTTAGCGTGCTACGATGCTTCACGCTCGTCAGTTTCTGAGCGGCTGTAATTTCGCCCAAGCCGGCTATTCAAGCAAGTGCGTCCGGGTTGCAGTGTGCATGGACGAAACCGCTACCTCGCGTGTTGTCTCGGGCGCTGCTTCGGAAAATTGCGTGCACGATTCGTGCGGTCAGCTCTTCGCGAGTGTGACACCGCAGCTCAGCCTTCAGACAAGTTACGATTGGGTCTCTACCAAGAATAGTCCTCGTAAAAGAGCTTATGTGTAAATTATCTTCGAGAAGTTAAAGAGTCTACGTTAGTTCGTTACGTGATATAACGCAACGGTAACTAATTTGGGTTATCAACTTCTTATAAGAAAAAGGGGGCTCAGACATGGTTCAATTATCAAACACGTATTTTGTGTAAGCGATACGTCGAGCATGAAATAAAACTTATTTTTCTTGACCGAATACGCTGGGATGGTTATTGTATTGCCTCGTATTTTATTACATTTAAATGTATACTTCATTATCCATATTTTAATGTTCAAGTCTGTAAGTAAGCAAGAGATAGCTTCTAATTTATTTCTGTAGTTTTTGCTATTGAGAGTTCAGGCTCATAAGATGTTTATTTGCTTTTTTATACGGTATACTAAAACAAACGCGGCTGCATTTCGTAAACTTGGTCATCGCGCCCCACGTTGTTCCGAGGCGCCTAAGTGGATGAACTGAACAGACGAGCCCTGTTTCAGCCAACTGTAACGTTTGTTATTACGCTGTACCTGTCATCGCTACGCTGCTGCAAACGTATACTTTATGATTCGACGGATATCAGCGGAAAACTCGGTTTTGTGGCTCGCGGATGTGACATGTGAGAGATTCGGTAGTCGGGGAAAATGCCCACTAATCCCCCCCCCCCCCTCCTCCTTCCATTCTTACCGCAAAAACAAACGAGCCGGGAGAGAACCCTGGCCTGCTCACTCTTGTCTCAAGGGCTCACGATGCGGCCTGAGATTAAGACATCCTGGTCTACGCCTCTCCTTAGCTGTATTTTCAAATAAAGACGTTTATTTTCTCTCTCTCTCTCTCCTTCTCCGTCGACAGGTGCGGGCGTTTTTTTATCCGTTAGAGTCAAGGAGGCGTTTATCTTCAAAAAAAACAAAACAAAACAAAACCCTCGAATGTGGTATACTTACGACAGAAGACTGCGGGAATATGGTGGTTGGTGTAATTCTGTAACGGCAACAAGGCCCAAGCTGAACACGGCTTGTTTCTTTTTTATCGCAGCAAATGTGTGACACGGACTCGCAGTCGTGTTGCTCGCAGTTGCGCATCGGGAAAAATTGTTAGCCACGGCCCACGAACGAAAACTGCGTAAAACTGTGTATATTGCCGATGTGACAATAGTTTCTCGGATACAGAGCTTGATAATCCTATCACTGTGCGTGTACTATCTTTGTGCGTTCTTGATGCGAGGTTCGTGATTCTCTCTCTTTCGTCATTCTTTCGCGAATGTTCTTCTTTTTCTAACGAACTTCAGAGCGTTGCGCTACAGTGTTTACATCATGCACTTAGACCAACTGGCCCGCATCGCTATTCGTCTTCGTGCTTGGACCTATTTCATTGTTTTCACACTTCAACGTTGTCGAATAGTAATCTGTGGCGCGTGTGCGAGCTTCATTGGCAAAGAGCGAGCGCGGAGATAGCGCGGCACCGAGCGGTCTTTGCCGCCGAACAAGGCATTTCCGATGGAGGCGGAAATGGTGTAGGCCCGTGTGCTCAGATTTGGGTGCACGTTATAGAAGCCCAGGTGGTCGAAATTTCCGGAGCCCTCCACTACGGCGTCTCTCATAATCATATAGTGGTTTTGGGACGTTAAACCCCACATATCAATCAATTGCCGCCGAACAAGGCTCACGGGTTCCAAGCGGCCCGTGGTCGCCCTTTGCAGGAACTGAATTTTCACGGTATTTGGCGCCATATTGTGTCGAAACGGTGCACCACGATGCTGCAGCCGGAGTAGACGCGAATAAACGGCTTCGGCTGGGGTACAAGAAAATATACGGAGCGCGAGCGAAGGTTCACGCCGACTAAACGGCAAAAGCTTGCCCTTGATCTTCCTCCATCCGCCTGTTTCATTGACGTCATCACAACCAAGGTCGACCCGTTCGGAATAATAAGGGGGCCTCATTATCGGCCGCTCTATCAGCGTTGCCGTGGGCATCTCACAGAGATAGCGGCGCGCATCGCGCAACTCTGCACCTACGTCGCCGGCAGTCACGGCGCCGCCGCCCTGGTCGGCGCGTTCTCAGCTGCCGCCGCTGCGGCGTCCGTCACTGTTGCGCTGTGCTCCCCTGCGCGGGGCTGGATGCCCACCGGCGGGGTACCCAGCGGGGCTCTAACTTCCGCTTCTAGAGAGCCTTGTTCATCTTTCCCGTCCACTCGCCTGTCCTGACTGTTCTCTCAGCGGCGCCTATAGCTGTCCGAATGGGCAGCCTCCGTGTGATCGCATCGCGGATACTTTTCCTGTCGTGGGTATTTTCCGACGGCACTGTAGTAACCCTGTATGTCGCTGCACTTTGCATATGCATTTATCTACCTATCCTGGCGCGACTTCTACCAGTTGGCTGCAAGATCAAACTATTTGAGTTCGGGTCACTGGAGGATTTTTGTTCTCGTACCCGTGGCTTCTTCTTGAGGCTGTGCAGAATCGCTTGAACGTCTGAAATTGCATTATTAATCTGCCTGATGTGATGATGTAGTATATATATATATATATAACTAAGAAAATGCCGATGTGAAATCATCCTTCCAAAGATGTTGCTGCTCAGCAAGAGATGCGACACTGCATTGTGGAGCTTTTTCTTATGTGTAGCGTGAACGAGAGCAGCAATTCTTAGCTAGCCTGAAAGAATCCGTATGAGGGAACGATCCAACCTCCCTTGTGACGTCTCTCACACGCTCACAGTAGTGGCCTCAGTGTTGTGCATGTGTACGCCGGGTGGAGAGAAGTATTAAGAATGTTCCGAAGTCGGTGTTCGACCAGCGGGTCTTTAGTCACGGGGCAGGAGGCTTTAATCGTTGCATTACAGGCTCATGCATCATGAGCAGCGGGGAAGCAAGTGCATTCAGAGGCTTCGCGTAGTTTCCGCAACGTTGGCGTTTTTTTTTGTTTGTTTGTTTTCTACTTGAGGTGATAACTTTATTTCTTACATTGAAATGAAAGGAGCAATGATATAGGGGGTGGAGGTTCTTACACATAGTAGTATTCCTCAACCTTTCCAGGCCAACCTGGGCAGGCTTTCTGGATGTCGAGCTTATTTATACTCGCACACGGAAACCTCAACCAGAATTTCGCTATGGCAAGCTGGCACGTTGGGACGCTGAATGCGTTTTCGTTGCGCAACGGAGCGGCGTCACGTTGCTCGTTGGGCTATTCGCATTGACCGTAGCAACAGACATCAGCCAATTTCTGCAGTGATTTTTATTTCTGTATTTTATTTTTCGCCTTGAAACACGCAGAAAGTCTGCAGCTGTCTCTCTGCACCCAGCAGCTTTTCATTCAGTACTTTCGCCATTTTGAACTGTGAAGGTTATAAGGTACTCATATTCGCCCTAGTATACATTTCTCCCGCCACCTGGTTTGGCGCTGAGCGCCTGAGTGGCTATCTGAGATAAACTGCTGATATTTTGCGTACATCACGCACTCCGGGAGAAATGAAAATCGAAAAAAAAGAGAGAGGGGGTAGGCCATCTGCCGTCACTCCAGACGAGGAGCTGAGCTGTCTCAGCAATTACGATTAGGCATTTTCGAGATGAATGGCTTAACCAGCCGCCTAAGTTTGACTTTGGGCAGTGATAGAATGTATTTTCAAGGTCATGCGGTGGTTTTAAAGTAACTTAGAGCCGTCGATGTGACCATATTTTATTGGCTTCTCTCTTTATTGCTTTAAGGTCCTGCCAGCGTGGCGACCCTTCTTATATCAAAGCCGAAGGGGTGTATTTGGAGGAAAAGAAAAACTTTACTTAAACAGGCGAGTTTATAGCGCGCAGGCTCCGGCGCTGGCAGCAAGCTCGGCAGTCATTGTCTGCTCAACCGGGTCCTCTGAACGCAGCAGGGTTTCCCGGTCCTCCCAGTTCTTGAGGCGTTCTAGGGCAGGTGCGTGCGGATCCGCTGGGCAGTGAAAAATAATGTGGATAGCAGAAGCATAAGGTTCAGGGCAGAGGGTGCAGGCTGAGGTGACAAAGGCGTGACAGGGCGATAAAACGAGAGTAGAGGGAAGAGTGTGAGTTTGTAGCTGGCCTAGGCTTTTCCTTCTAATGACATCTGACCTTCGTCAAGCAGTCGACTACGTTTTCTTTGCGTGTCAGAAACAGCACAAAGATGGCAGCACCTGTACCGGAAATCATAAATTGAAAACATATCTTGTTTGGCAGGCATTACCGCACACACCGCTAAATATGAAGGCAGTGATGATTTTTCAGAACTTTCCTAAGAGAAGATTCGTAAATACTGAGCCGGGAAAATACGCCTGACAATACGCCGTATGACATGCTCTCAGTCAAGCTTTCGCTGAAGTATGTCGAACACGATAACGACTTGAAAAGAACGGTCCGATCGTCAGCGATTGGATAAAACGTTTGACCATTCTAACATTATCCATGACCTTGGAGATGTGACACGAAACTATAAGCGAAATCATATGAATGGGTTGTTACTATGGAAGTTCTCCATGAAGTCTCTTCCTGGGTCTTTGTATATATGCCAAACACAGAGACATGTGCGTTGCTGCAGCAATACTCATCGGAACGGCACCGTTTCTTGCTGTCAGCCGTGAGGGACGTAACACCGACCTATCGAAGAACACTTTCGTGCATGATTCGTTGGACATTCGTCGCTGCCTGGTCGGCAGCCCGACCCGCATGGCGCTCCTCAGCCTTGAAGAACTTAAAAAGTTTGCTGAAGAGTTCCGTGTTTCTGGCACTGGCTAGTTTTTTTTCTTTTTTTGTAAAAAACGTGGTCGGAATCCGTCAGGAATTTTCTCTCGTCGGCATGCACAGCGTGACGCAGGACAGTGCGGTGATAGAAGTTAATTTCGGTAAAAGAATTGGCCCTCGCCGAGAGCTGCAGGACAGCGTATATGCGAGTAAACACCTCCCTGAAAGAAATTTGATACATGGTGGAGCGTTCAAGCACGTTTGAAATCCTATCTGTGTAGCTATATTATTTCTTGTACGCGTCGTGAGAGATTCGAAACAGGGCCCGCATTCACGAATCCGCTTGTGCGTTAGATGGTTTCGTAAGAACTGGTGACGGCCCCGCCGCCGTGGTCTAGGGGCTAAGGTACTCGGCTGCTGACCCGCAGGTCGCGGGTTCCATTCCCGGCTGCATTTCCGATGGAGGCGGAAATGTTGTAGGCCCATGTATTCAGATTTGGGTGCACGTTAAAGAACCCCAGGTGGTCGAAATTTCCGGAGCCCTCCACTACGGCGTCTCTCATATTCATATAGTGGTTTTGGGACGTTAAACCCCACATATCAATCAATCAAGAACGGGCGACGACCAAACTTGATAGCAATCGTCATGATATCAAATATTCGTTTACGCCAGCCGAACGACTGAGTTGTTACGAGTAGAAATTGTATGGACACGACCCCAACGTTGAAATAGAATACATTCTCAAGAGTGAGCATATGTGTTGTGAAAAGCAGGTTTCAATCAAAAGGACAGATTAACGAGAGAGGAATAGGCGGATGCGTGATGCCGCATATCGGCGCACGCTTGACCGCTTGTTTTAAACTTTGATGCTTCAGCTATCCAAACCAGTGCCTGCAGAACCAACAATAAGGAATCTAAATCGCACTTATCATGAACCGGCAACTACAACTTTTTTTGGACGACAGCATGTTGTTTCAGGAGACTATCCTTGTTGCGATCAGTTAGCCCGTAGTTGGGACTTGTCTTGTTTGTTCTCATCGAGTTTCGAGTTTTCTCTTTGCATATATAAACTAAGCACTTCTATGCTTGTCTGCGTATGGTGACATTCATGTAGATATGTGTATGGGGTAAAACGTTATGCTTTTATCCGCATTAACAACGCTACATTAGAGTACGCCTCGCGTACTCTTGGGTATGGCAAGCGCAGTATATATACACACACATTGCTGCTCAATTTCTGCGCTGTTATCATTAGAAAAAAAATGATCGCCCTATAGTTTACGTTCCTTAAATGTTGCACTAAATCACACAACAGACGTCAAAATCACGCCGCGTTTATAAATAGTGGTTTCCGTGTTCCGTCTCACTACGGCACAGACGCCCACGCAAACGCTCTCTGCCGCTGTTTTAGCACGAAGTCAATTAATCTGATTCCGAACGAATAGAGATACATCCTTCGGCGCCAGACGGTTCAGAAAGATTGTCCTCGATTGTGTGGCGGCCACAGCGTGCTGTGTACACCGGAGGATACGTGCCTGTTTGCACTTTAATGGTGGCGATTCGGTCGGCATCGGCCTCACAGTCAGTGCTGGAGGTTTCTCCACGTGTTCTCGTGCGCGGACAGAGTGTGCTTTGTTGTTTAGGCCCAGAAATGGGCGCGGGTCTATGTGACGCCACCTTGCGCTGCACTGTCTTGGGCGCTGTAACGAGGCCGCTGTTTGGCTCACGCGCTAATTAATTTTCATTGTCCTTCGTTATAGCTGTTTAATGCTCATTTACCCGCAAATATTTTCTTAGAACATAAATTAAACAATTAAATAGTCGTTGGCCTTATGTATCGCAGCCGACAAGTTGGCTCTTATTTCTTATTCACTTCTTAATTTTTCTCTTCGTCAGTTGGCGCGCACGAAGTTGCGCCCGCGATCGACGTGGCAGGTGATGTGTAATGAATAAAATGAGACGCGCATGATTCTTACGCAATGCAGCTTCTGTTCATATCTCACTTTAAGGCGGAGCAAACAAGCAGATCTCGTTTGATTTTGTTTCTACTTCTGAAAAGCGGATTCCCTTTTGCATCACGCCAGCGCGCCTAAGTCCTCGACCGAGACCTCCAAGTACAGGATTTCTGGTCACCGACTTCGGACTGTCTGGATTCCTGTCTCAGCCAGCTCACGTGGCAGGCTCTCGTTTCGCAAAGCCGTCGTGCACGTTATCGCCCTCCGCTAACACTGCTGGTTAATCCTTTTAACAGCTGGAGCCTTATGCAAAGCGCGTCGCCTTCGCAAAGCGCGTTAGGGGCGCACGCCCATTGTGAAATGGCCCGCTACGCCGACGCCACGAGCTGCACCAAGCTATACTCCCGCGTGTATCTCTTGAGCAACGATGCTGTTTCCTTTGATGCTAAGCGTCCTTTTTTTTTCTTACTAGCTCTTCAACCTCGGCACAGATTATGCGCCATGTGTGCAATCTCTCTACTGTCGGGCTGTCCGGCTAGACCAAGATGGAGGACGCCAAGTAACGAAAATGTCAGCGAAAGAAAAGCAGGAATCCCAGTGTCTCGCCACACCCAAACGTGATCAGAAATAACCATCCTCCTCTCCATGAAAACGGCTATGTCTCCTTCGTTTTCGTCTTCTTTTTTTGTTCTATCTATTTCGATGTCTGCGGATGACAAAAAAAAGGTGGGGGTGGGGAGAAGGGGTCAGCAGCTTTTGACGCAGCGGCGGTATAATTGCTGAACGCTTCACTCTTTCAGGGCTGCGAAGATTATTGATGTCTCCACCTTAAGCTTCACGCTCTTGCGTTGCTGTACCGCGTGTGTGAACATCAAGTTTAACGAAGGTCGGGCATGACATTCAAGATTTGTAGGTTCTGTACAGGGTTGGCAAGTAGCACCAAGCGGCTTTCGTAATAAACGCGCGCGCGCGCGCGCGCACACACACACACACACACACACACACACACACACACACACACACACAAACTGAATCGCACATTTTACTGCTTCATTCAAATTAATGTGATCGCGTAGCCAGATAACGAAACCCGAAGCGGTATGGCTCCAGTCTTTCAGAGCGATATTAAGAAACTTGTGTGGCGTCTAAAACAGATGGCAAGGATCAAGACTATTACAAAATCATCAGATTATTTGAATATTTTCATTCGCAAAGAAAAAAAAATGGTGTCACTCGCTTTAGAAGTACAGCCACTTTTTAGTATTCACGCGACAAGGGGTTTGTGAAATATGGTGTTGTGGAGCGGGGAAGACTTGACGTCGACAAAAACGCCTGATAGGTTAATTGTTGCAGTGGCTGCTGACACGTGTAAAACTTCATCACCTCCTACGAGTGCACGCAAAAGTTGCGCCGGGGTCCAGCAGCACATGTCACCATGGCGCATGCCTGCGGCGTTTGCATGGAACACGGCATGACAGAGCTATATAATTAAGAGAGCTGTCGCCGACTGCAATGGTCATTTGCAATTGTACTTTTTCCTGCACTGAGCATTTCTTCTTGCTTCGCTTTAATATTTCGGCCAATTTGATTGGTCACTCGGAAGGGTGCACAAATGTTTAAGTAATTAACCCACAGCGCAGATATATCCTTGTGCCCTCACTCTGGCGTGCATTTACTGGCGCTAACCTCCGGAAAGGTTCGGGGATCGCGTACGGACAACACGTACGTGTCTTCGCGAAGTGGCCGTGTTGAATGATCGTGACATTTTTAGCTGTCTCGCGGCACACGTCCACTAGAGTCAAAGGGAGTGAGTGCTTTATTGAACAAACAATACCTACTGGTGTGAATCGAGACAGCCACCATTGAAACTGATACTGTTATCTCTTATTTGTGTGAAAAAAACTGAAAGTGCTATGGCAATGTAATTAAACGTATACTGAAAGAGGCCAAGAAACTGGCCGAGTGAGAAGAGACAGACCGCTGAGAGAATGTTTTGTCCCACATTACATATAAACAGGCTATCGTCCTAGTCATTGAAACACATAATGTCGAATCGCGAAAACCAAATGCTGCCGACTTAGTTTTGAGTTACATGCCGTGTTATCGTTTATATAGCACAACGGTAATGCAGGCAAGGTGTCACTCAACCTCATTCTCATGCAACTCTTTTCACTCTTCGCAACGACATTTCTGTGCGGCTCCGCTAACTATATATTGGGGTCTAATAAAGGAAACTTCATTTTTCCTCCACGCATTCATTGCCTCTCTAGTAGTTTTATCGGTGGAGTGGTTTCTGGCGCCACTTTTGCGTGGTAACGGTGACCTTGAAAACGTGCACTCTGGCAATAAAAAAATCTCCCTTGTAATAATATCTGGGGTTTAACGTCCCAAAACCACAACATGACGACGAGAGGCACCGTAGTAGACGGCTCCGGAAATTCAGGCCGCCTGGGGTTCTTTGACGTCCACCAAAATCTAAGCACATAAGCTCCAAACATTTTCGCCTCCATTGAAAATGCCGCCGGCGCAGCCAGGATTCGATTCCGCGAACCTCGGTTTAGCACTTGAGCGCCACAACCACTGGACCAGCGTGGCGGAGCAATGAAAAGCTCCGAAATTACCGCTTCTCGATCTAAATTCATAAAATGTTTCATTCGTAGCTGCTATCTGGCAATGACCGATGACCTTCGCTAATCGCATGTCCGGCATCCCGAATGACCAGAATCTGCTGTTTGATTGATTGATCAATTGATTGATTGATAAGTAGGATTTAACATCCCAAAACCACTATATGATTATGAGAGACGCCGTAGTGGAGGGCTCCGGAAATTTAGACCACCTGGGGTTCTTTAACGTGCACCCAAATCTGAGCACACGGGCCTACAGCATTTCCGCCTTTATCGAAGACAAGAACCTGCACTTGCGAGCAACCTGAAAACGTTGTTGTTGTTGTTGTTGTTGTTGTTGTTGTTGTTGTATTTTGTAAATTCTGAAACTGAACTCTGAGGGAAAACATTTGGCAAATACCACTAATTGTAGAAATACGTTACGAGGTAGATCGACGGGTTTGCGTTAATGGTTGTGTACATGCCGTGGGCTTAGTAGACACGACTAGCACACTGACGTTTAAAGGGTGTAGCTTATGATTTGGTGTGACATCAGCACTCACGATGGAGCTCAACCATTGCTTTCAAAAGTCTATTAGGGGATAATTAGATATGGGGCGAAACCCGATATTTTGACTTTGCTGGCCTCTGTAGCTAATACGGAAACTATTTTTCTTTGTGTCTCTTTTCCAGCGAATAGCGCTGGTTTTTGCAGAAGCAAAAACAAAGTGAACGATGGGCAGACAGTAGGTGGCTGAGGTGTCACCGAGGGGGAAAAACTCACAAGGTCTAAGGTGGTGTTGGGACTCCGGGTCCTGCCGGTCTCGTTTTCGGTAGCTGGCCCCGTCGCAGGATCCATCGTCCAACAATTCAGCGAGAAGAAGCGCCCGAACGAACAACAGAGATTTATTTACATGTGGAGAAGTGGTCAACTGACCCAAAGAGAGAAGAGTGCGTGTGATACAAAACGTCTTCGGCATTTTATAGCACCACGTTGTTGACACTGGGCGCCTTGTCCGCATCGTCAGCCAATACGGTGTCGCCGGCACCTCGGCCACGAGGGAGGGGAAAACACCTCTCACAACACAAGGAGTGGCACAACCCAACACCATATATGGTCCCGGCGCCCCAAAATGTTACCAAATATGGTCACGAACGCACAGCAGACCCCGTAGCTCTCCCGGCGAGGAGGAACCCGAATGGGGAAGTGGGGGTGGACGACACCGTCAGGTCAGGAACCGGTTCTCCCCCAGACTCTCCCTGCTTGGCTCTCCAGGGCCGGTCGTAACAGTCTCTCGCGCGGGGGGGTGAAGATCTCGATGGGCTGAGGTTTGCAGCCACTGTCCGGAGAGATCAGCGCCGGCAGTCGGTTTGGTGACGACCGTCTTTGATGAAGTAGAGGGCAACACCTGCTTCATTGAGGGCTCAACAGACATCACATACGCACATGAAAACACAACTACTCAGCCGGTGAGCGCCGGACAATTCCGCCAAACTCCACCAGGCAATTTTCCCCTTTAACTGATATTAAAGGAAATACACAATTTATTCGAAATGTTACTCACACTTTAAGGTGACACAAAACAACAACACTGGAAGCACACCGAACCCGAAACCCTGGATAGCCGTGCCTTCAACGTTTTCAAACAAGTACACCTAAAAGAGTAAAAAAAACAATCACTAGCTCTTGTCTAGGTCAGGAAAAAAAAAATGCCAGAGTTCTCGAGACATCCTCTCGCGTCAGGGGCATCGACTTAAGCCATCAGCGTTGCCATGGAGTACACCCTTTTTGTAGCGTATTTCAAACGTATATTGTTGCAAAACGAGGCTCCAACGCAGCAGGCGGCCGTTCTTAGAGGACATGGTTTGTAGCCACGTGAGAGGACAGTGGTCCACTTCCACAATGAACTTGCTTCCGGCAATATAACAAGCCAGTTTCTGGACTGCCCAAACCAAGCACGCACATTCCTTTTCGCTAGCGCTGTAAACCTGCTCGCGAAGGGTGAGTTTCCGACTAACATATAGGACGGGATGCTCTTGATCCCCCTCATCCCTTTGACTAAGAACCGCCCCCATGCCTCTATCACTAGCGTCGCATTGGACTATGAAAGGCCTCGAGTAGTCCGGTGAACTAAGCTAAGGTTGGCTCGACAAGGCCGCTTTCAAAACGCGGAAAGCCTTTTCTTTCTCCTCATCCCAGTCGACCATTTGGGGCTCGGTCTTGCGCAACGCGTCAGTAAGAGTGCTGGCAATGTCGGAATATCTAGGGATGTACTTACGATAACCAGCTATTCCAAGAAAAGCCCGAATATCGGTTTTCGTTCGGGGCTGGGGAAAGTCTCGGATAGCTGCCACTTTCATTTCAGAGGGACGGCGATGCCCTCGACCGATAACATGCCCGAGATAGAGTACCTCTGCTTGTGCTAGCTGACACTTGGGCGCCTTTACCGTTAAACCTGCTTCGCGTAGGCGTGTCAGTACTGCTCTCAAATGCGTCAAGTGTTCTGGCCAGGACGAGGAAAACACGGCGACGTCGTCCAAGTAAGGCAATGCGAAGTCCTCTTGACCACGCAAAACCTTATCCATTAAGTTGGAAAAACAGTAAGGCGCGTTCTTTAGGCCGAAACTCAACACTTTAGGGCGGAATGTCCCCAATGGTGAAATAAATGCAGCATACCGGCTCGCCCTCTCGGTGAGCGGCACCTGCCAGTAACCTCTCACTAGGTCTAGCGTTGAGATAAATTGCGCGCTGCTTACCCTCTCGACGCGTTCCTCAATGTGGGGAATTGGGTATGTCTGATCCTTGGTGATGAGGTTTAACTTACGATAGTCTACGCAAGGACGCGGATCTTTGCCGGGTACCTCCACGAGAATTAACGGGGAAGTGTAATCACTTTCACACGGCTCAATCACACCCAATTCCAGCATCCTGTTAACCTCTGCTTTTATTAGCTCAAGCCGGCGAGGTGACACCCGATACGTCTTAGATCTTACCGGTTCCGACGAGGTAAGCTCTATGTCATGAGTGAGGACGGATGTCCGGCCTGGCTCGCTTACAAATCTGTCCTGAAACTCGGTCAAAAGACCACGCAATTCCTGCTTCTGCTTCGTTGTTAGTTGTGACTTTGATACTAAATCCTCAACTCTTTTCTCGATCGGGACTTCGTCCGATTCGGGAGCTAATTCAGGGATTTCTGCCGGAACCTCTTCCGGAACATTTAAAGTCATGTTCACGATGGCTTCCCTCTCTTTGTAGGGTTTGAGTAAGTTGCTATGATACACCTGGTGTGCCTTACGACTTCCTGGTAATTTTACCACATAGTTGGTGTCAGACAATTTTCGAGTAATTTCGGCCGGGCCGACCCATTGCACTTCAAGCTTATTCTTTTGGGAGGGCCTCAACAACATGACACTGTCTCCTACAGCAAAGTGTCGTGCTTTAGCGGTCCGATCGTAGTAAAGCTTAGCCTTCTGCTGTGCTTTGGTCATCGCACTCTCGGTCAGTTCTTGGGCTGTTGTTAGACGATCCAATAAGGTGAGGACATATTCCACTACTACAGGATCATCACCCTGACCTTCCCACGACTCTCTCAGCATACGAAGAGGAGACCGCAGTCTGCGGCCGTAAACAAGTTCCGCTGGCGTAAAACCTGTTGTCTCATGTGGTGCAGTTCTTAGTGCAAACATCGTTGTAGGTAAGCACATTTCCCAGTCAGTTTTCCGTTCAAAACATAAGGCTCTTAACACTCGCTTCATCACGGAGTGAAGCTTTTCTATCGAGTTCGACTGCGGATGGTAGACTGAACTATGCAATAATTTCACGCCACACCGCTCTAGAAAGGTTGTCGTTAAGGCACTTGTGAAAATGGTGCCCTGATCTGATTGTATCTCGGCAGGAAAGCCTACCCGGGCAAACACGGACAGAAGTGCGTTCACTACTTCGACGGAACTTAGCTCTTTTAGCGGGACCGCCTCTGGAAATTTAGTAGCTGGGCAGATTAAGGTCAGGATGTGACGGTAGCCTGAAGTTGTCTTGGGCAAAGGACCTACTGTGTCAATTACCAACCGACGAAAGGGTTCCGTGATTACGGGTACCAGCTTCATTGGAAATTTCGCCTTATCTCCCGGCTTACCCACTCGCTGACACACATCGCAAGATTTTACAAACCTCTCTACATCTTTAAAGCATCCAGGCCAGTAGTATTCCTGTAAGAGACGATTTTTTGTCTTCTTTACGCCTAAGTGGCCTGACCATGATTCTCCATGCACCAAACTAAGCAAATCCTGACGATACGCCTGAGGTATGACTACCTGGTCAAATTCTACTCCTCGCCTATCTAGATATTTTCGATAGAGTATGCCTCTCCTCTCTTGGAATCTCACATTTCGTTTGGCGATTCCCTCTTTCGAACTGTCCTGGAATTGCTTAAGCGTTGGGTCACCCTTTTGTTCGGTTATTAATGAAGCGGGGCTAACCTGCAGCAGCCGACTGAAATTATCCGAAGTTGGCATGACACACAACTCCTTTGTAGTTCCTAGTACCTGGAATGTGTCACCCTCTGTGCTATCCTCTGTATTACCGGGAATCGGCTTGGGAGCAATGGCATTCTCTATTTGCTCGGTCAACGAGGCGTAATTGACCCCTTCCAATTCGGGAGGAGGTTCAACGTCGCCTTTAGGAATGGTTGCCTCCGCGACTACGGCTTCTGCAGCCTGTTCTCGCACAAGTCGATTTGTTTCCGTGGTGTCCAACTCGCAACCAGGCCCGTTGTCGATTTGAGGCTTGTTTGCCTCAGTGAATGTTGCTCTCGCAGCCAGCGCACGTGCCTTTGATCTAGTCAGTGCCTGCACTATGCCTTCTCCCAACGTTAGACCTTTCTCCTTCAGCATTTGATCTGACTTATTTGAAAATAAGTAAGGATACTGAGGGGTTAGATATGGCGATACCGCGGCTTCTGTTTCCAATGTTCCAAATGCGCCTTTAAGGACAACTTTAGCTACGGGAAGGCACTGACTGTTTGCTTCTACGGCTTGTCTAATCCAGGCACAGTGTCCTGAATACTGTCCGGACTGAACAAAAGACGGATGAACTACGTCCATAGTGGCTGCGGAGTCTCTAAGAACCCGACACTGCTTGCCGTTCACGATAAGGTCGTACATATAGGGCTCTAACAACTTCATGTTCTCGTCGGCTTCATTTATAGATAAAAAGGCCACCTTTTCTTTCGGGCAGTCTTTCGCGAAGTGCCCTGTTTCGTGGCAATTGAAACAAGCAGCCGGTTTTCTCGCCTCAAATTTCCTTTTGCTTGCCTCTGCCGACGCCCCATGGTTAGATGAATTGTTTTCCTCACCCTTTTGTGCGAGACTTGTCGGTTGTTTTCTAAACGGCGCCTTATTCGGCCGTAGGAATTTTTCCCTTTTAGGCTCGCTGTTTGCCCCGAGGGCGCGGCGCGTAACGAATTCTTCAGCGAGCTCTGCGGCTTTTGTTACGGTGTTCACGTCTGGTCCATCCTGAACCCAGAACCTCACCTTTTCTGGTAACCTTTGATAGAATTGTTCCAGACCGATACACTCGAGCACCTTGTCATGATTCCCATACGCCTTTGCCTCTTTCAGCCACTCCCCCATGTTGGCCATTAACTTGTAAGCAAACTCCGGGTATGAATCATTGCTCTCTTTTACGGCGTTGCGAAATTTTTGTCTGAAACCTTCCGCTGACAACCTGTATTTCTTGAGAAGGCTCGACTTTACCTCGCTGTACTCGTCAGCCTCCTCTTTCGTGAGGCGCGCGATTACTTCTGAGGCCTCCCCCGGAAGTAGGGACAACAAGCGTTGAGACCATGTATCCTGGCTGAAACCTTGCCTTTCACAAGTTCTCTCAAAGTTGACGAGGAACAGCCCAATGTCCTCCCCTAGCTTGTACGATCTCATTAGGTCCGTCATTTTGAACCTGGCCCGCTCTGCTGTACCGGATGCCTCGCTGCCTCCTGCTCTACTATTATGGCTAATCTCTAGCTCGAGGCGCTTCATTTCAAGCTCGTGCTTTCGCATCTTATCTGCCTCGGCTTCTGCCGCTTTCCTTTCGGCCTCCGCCGCCTTTGCTTCGGCCTCGGCCGCGGCCCGCCTTTGCTTCGGCCTCGGCCGTGGCCGCCTTTCTATCGGCCTCTGCCGCTTGCCTCTCCTGAATCTCCTCGACACATTCTGACAGCTCGTCATCCTCCGCCCCCAATGCGAGAATCGCCTCTATCAGCTCTGGCTTTCTTTGAGAGTCCGACACCTCCAGATTCAACTCCCTTGCAAGAAGCAACAACATGGACTTTCGCAGGGATTTCAGATTCATGGCTGCCTCCAGTACCGCTGTCTCTGTTCCACAAAGATTCCTGTGCTGCAACTAATTAACCTTGACGGCAACGACAGCTCTAGATACCTGCCTTGCCTCAAGTTTTCCGTTAACTTAGTCTACAAATAAAGCTTCAAAAGCTCTTACACGGAATCCTGCCCTGTCACTGTTAACCTTGACGCCACTGACAGAAAGAGCTTAACCAAGCTATCACACAATTTCTGCCTGACGCAAGTTACCTGTTAACCCAATGACCAAGACAGCCCCTCTCTACCAGCTTTTACTTAACACATAGAGTAAATGCCTGGTAAAATTTAACAGAGAAAGCCAGCACTCACCCAGTTCGCAGTCATGTCTCCGGCGTCGTGCCTCTCAGAAGTGCCGTTCGATTCCCTCTGGAAGTCGATGAGCTCGTGTCCTCCTTCTCCTGTCGTCCCGTTTTGAACTTCGGGCTCACTCCGTCCAGTGGTCGCTTTCGGGGTTATCAGCATCCCGCCGCTGCCACCCAGTTGTTGGGACTCCGGGTCCTGCCGGTCTCGTTTTCGGTAGCTGGCCCCGTCGCAGGATCCATCGTCCAACAATTCAGCGAGAAGAAGCGCCCGAACGAACAACAGAGATTTATTTACATGTGGAGAAGTGGTCAACTGACCCAAAGAGAGAAGAGTGCGTGTGATACAAAACGTCTTCGGCATTTTATAGCACCACGTTGTTGACACTGGGCGCCTTGTCCGCATCGTCAGCCAATACGGTGTCGCCGGCACCTCGGCCACGAGGGAGGGGAAAACACCTCTCACAACACAAGGAGTGGCACAACCCAACACCATATATGGTCCCGGCGCCCCAAAATGTTACCAAATATGGTCACGAACGCACAGCAGACCCCGTAGCTCTCCCGGCGAGGAGGAACCCGAATGGGGAGGTGGGGGTGGACGACACCGTCAGGTCAGGAACCGGTTCTCCCCCAGACTCTCCCTGCTTGGCTCTCCAGGGCCGGTCGTAACAGTCGGTATGCCGCCACCGTAGTTCTTCACGACAAATACCATGACATAGAGGTGTAGTTATTTGAAAAATATAAAAACCCTATTTAAATCACTGCGATATTGTTAAATTCGATGATCTGACTTACCAATGTTCGAAGTTTGAAAAACATCACGTCGATCAAAAGTGTTCTATTCTCAGAAAAAGACGTAATTCCATTTCCATTCTGTTCCGTGCAAAATGCGCCTAATTTCATTCCCATTCCATACCTGGGGCGCGAAAATGTGAAATGATTCCGGGTTGATTCCGATTCCAGAGTGGCAAGTCCGCAACACTGGCTGCCACCACTGCCTTACAGGATATTTTGCTTTGCTAGGGGGCGTTGGCTCGCTCTGCCAAGCGTGTATATATGCCTCTGCCCACTGTTCACTACTTGGGCGCGCAGGCGATCGCAGTTGCACGCCAGTGTTGTCACAGCCGTGGTACTATCGATCATTCGGGTGAATGGTGAAGTTGGTTTAACAAAAGTGCCATCTAGCCACAGCCGGTAAATCAGTGATACTTTAATTTTAAGTGATATTTTTATTTTTTCGCCGTACGGGTGAGCTTACAAAATTTATTCTGGTTTTTGTCGTTGTGTTTTCTTAGTCAATTGTCTTGGGCCTTGAAGAACCCCAGAGGCCCTAAAAAATGGCTTGAACGAATTCGGAGACCGTAGTAACGTAGCGATTACAGAGCTCGATTGCTGACCTGCAGGTCGTGAGTTCGACCCCTGCCGCGCCGGTGGCATTTCGAAGGAGGTGGTATGGTAGAGGCTCCTGTACTGTGCGATGTCATGTCACGTTAAGGAACACCGGATGGTAGAAATTTCCGGAGCCCTGCTCTGTGACGTCTCTCATTATAGTGGTTTCGGGACGTCATACCCCAGGTAATATTATTATTGACACATTGACACAAGAAGGGAAGAGAAAAACTTTCATACAGAAAATGTTCTATGTGGTACGGCTCGTGTTTGCAAAAGTTCTTGCGATGCACTTCACGAACGAAAACGGTTGGGAGTTCGGTTCTATTGTAAAAATTGTTATTGAAACAAAGTTTTTATTTTACGGACCGGTTAACGTTTGGGTGCCTGCTGTTTAGGTCTTCAATAGGTTTAATCACTAGACGACCGGTGCAGTAACGACAAGTCTAGAAAGCCACTCATGAAGCAAACTTTTGTGAATAGAGGCTGCTCGATATCATGACTTCATAATCGCTAGACAATGAAGAAACTTGAATCTTATGATCATGTTCTAGTAATGATGTGATAACATAGGAAATCAAAAATTGTGAATGGGACATGTGTGCGAGCATTTTCGAATGTTTATGGCGACTGTACCACCGAAATAACTGGGATTTTTGTTAATAAGTTATGTGTGTTTCTCAATGTCTCTCTGGAATCGCTTATAGTAAGCCTTCAGTAACGTATGAATCGCACTGGCGAAAAGTTTTGTAAAGTAAGATCAGTTTCAAAACTCTATCCTTATGATTCCGATGGGTCGCTGCTCTTTCCTTCCGCCCCATTGTGAGATGATGTGCCCAGAGGGAATGTGTGCCAGTACATGTTACCATCTACAGCTGCCTCCCGTGTCGCCATTCTGCGGTCGCTTTGCTTGCCGCTTCTGACATCATGCAGCATCGCGCGGAGGCTGCCCCCTTTCGTTGTCTTAAACAGTGCACGTCACAATTGGGAACGCGCTGCTGAAGACCGCTGGATCCACTTACTTCGCACGTGGCAGTGACGAGAGTTCTGTTGCGGCGTTCAGGTCTGTCCGTGCCCAGCGAGCAGTTTTAATCGACGCGGGGCCTCGACACCGTGGCTTCGCAAGTGAGTTTGTGAGCTCCTTCGTCGCCGTGCTCTGACTGTGTACCCAGTCACAAATCACGCCGCCTTCTCAACTACTTTGGGCGCTCGTTGTTCCTTGCGTTACCTGCTCTCTCATTATTCCTGAGCAATGTCCACCGCACGAAGCCTCGTCGACTCGTGAATTTCTGCGCGCGCTTGCGAAATTTGCTGGAGAGACCGCCGCAAGACCTCCCCCATTCCACACCATGGCCGTAACGAAATATTTATGGCCGCTAAAGTGAAGTAACAGGAAGAGCAGCTCAGTTATAAATACATGATAGCTGCAAGATGTATGCAGATAGGAATGCAGGGTGATTCCACGTAAGATCGAACGAAGCATGGCCGGTCGACCTCTTTAATGTCTTTCCAAATTTTATGTAATATTTCCTCATGAGTGGAAAAAAGTGATCCGTAATTGATTTTGCCACAAAAAAATTCGAAGCACAGTAAATTAATAATGACGAAGAGGTAGAGGGTGACGCTTACCTGCCCTGCTGTTTTTTTTCTGATTTTGGCGATCAATACTCAAAATATCCTATAGCTACGTACTTCAATCTTGTTTAAATAAATATATGCGTATTCGTGCTTACATTCAGGTAGTTTTTGCTTCTAAAAAAGTCTGAAATTCGACCCAGAAAACATTTTTTTTTATTTTGCAGGCGTTACGACAGAGCGGTAAAAACTGCGCGTTATTTTCTCGGTATGCTTACTTACAAAAGTGACAAATCTTATAATAATAATGCTCTTCAATGAATAGATACAATCGCGCTATAACTTCAAGAAAACAGCATGCAAGGGAAACTTCTGATGGCGATTAAAAAAACATTTTTGATAATTTCGAACTTTCTCCACTTATTCGGTTGCACATAAACTTCCACAGTGAATAAATCCATGTTGCATAAATATGGTTTGACTAGCTGTTACGGCCGGTCAAATAATGCCCTTACGCAAGGATAGGCAATTGTACATGGGACTTCCTGTCTTCTAAGTATGGAATGCAGGCCTATACTTCAGTTTCTTAAAAGGCAAGCAGCACTGAAATAGCTGTAGCCTGCAGTGGGGACATCAATTTCCAAATAATTTGGTCACGACAGCTGCCATGACTGCTGGATTACCGAGCAAGCAAGTGCGCACATGTCTGGCGTGTTCTAGTGTGGAGGGTCCATCGAATAAAGCCCTTGCGCAAGACTGAGTACAACATGCGGGTCTGAAGATTGTATGAAATTTCTGATCGCGTAAGGCATTTCCATTTGGCATCATATTTCGTAGAGTAATTATGTCTTGCTGTTGCAAATTAGCAGTGACAAACACGATAGTGAATGATTAGAAATCAGTGTTGTACGCGTGGGGTTCCTTGAGGCACTGCGGCATCGACGTGTGAGGCATAACGTCGGAAACTCCCCGAAAATTTCGCTTCTTTCAAATGAGCTTCTTGTGTTTCGAGTGGTAGTCTGAACAATAATTTTGCTAGGAGCTATACGTTTCCGTCATGAAATGCACAGGAGCAGAACAAAGCGCGAGCGCTATCGGATATCTGAATGAAATGATGTGCGAGCAGCGGACTGTGCGTGTGGCCAGTATACAAGTCGCCTGCTGCCGTCATCTGAGATGGGTAGGCGCATCCGGTTGTTGATAGTTTTACACTTTTCCGTCTTTATTTGGCTCGTGCATGGAGCGCCGCCTTTGTGGTTTTGACTGAGATAAATTCGCGCTGCGCGGTCTCTTTAGCAAAAGCGGCTGTCACCCGCGTGTGGGAAGCGAACACTCGCAGCCTCCTGAAAAGAGTTTGCATGGCGCTTCTCACCGAAGGAACGCAATGAAATTTCAGCTTACACGTGGACGCCTTGGAGTGTTTCTTGCGCGGGTGCTGAATGCGGTCGGGGAACTTGAGCTACAGACAGCGAGTCTGTGACCTTGCCCGATCGCCTCTGTTTACGCACCAGCACCAAGCACGTGAGTTGGAATACTGCCGTGCCCAAGTTACATCAGTGACCTCGGGACGCTTTTTTTTATATACTAGTTTGTATTGTAGACGTGCCTTTTGTTTGCGTTTGTTTGGAGCACACAAAAAGCGCAAACAATGCCTGCTACGTCTGCACTTCTGATATGCCGTGTTAACAGCGTGTGTCTGCCAGTAGAGTTAAGGGCGGATAAAATAGCGACGCTCACAAGCGTGTGCACGAGGGGGCAGGGAGTGGGGGTGCCCCTTTCCTTCCGATCACCTAAGCGGGTGGCGCAAAGTCGGCCCATACATTGATATAATAGGGATGGGAGCGCCGTGACGAAACTTGCCCCCCCCCCCCTGAAGGGGGACGCTGCGCACGATGCTCTAGTGCACATGCGTGGAAGTTGGTCCCGGGTGTATCGCAATCTATCCCTCTGAGCACACGAATACGAGCCTCCTTTACTCCGGAACAGGCCGAACGGTGCCCGCTGGTTTGCTCTTTAATCCAGCCCTCACGGCCGCTCTCGTGACAAAATCATTTGGAAATTGGCGTCCTCAGTGCAAGCGACGGCTATTTTAGGGATGCTTGCCTTTTAAGAAACTGAAGTACAGGCCTGCATTCCATACCTAGCAGACAGGAAGTCCCATGTACGATTGCCTATCCTTGTGCAAGGGCATTATTTTACGGGCCGTAACTGCAAGTCAAACCATAATATGTAACATGGTTTTATTCATTGTGAAAGTTGATGTGCAACCGAGTAAGTGGAGAAAGTTTAGGAATTACCAAAAATTTTTTTTTCTTAGTCGTCGCCAAAACTTGCATGCTATTTTCTTGAAGTTGGTGCAATAATACCTCTTTATTGAAAAACGTTGTTATTATAGGATTGGCACTTTTATAAATAAGCATACCGTAAAAAATAGTGCGCAATTTTCACCGCTTAGTCGTAAGTCTTTTTTGAAATAGAGGTCTGCAAAATAGAGAAAAAAAAACGCTTTCTAGGTTAACTTTTGAGATTTTTTATAAAAACATCTGCATACTCAGAGAAGCTAAAAATACCTGAATGTAAGCGGAAATACGCATATATCTATTTAAACAAAACTGAACTGCATAGCTGTAACACATTTTGAGGAATTCATTGCCAAAGTCAGAAAAAAAGAAGAGCAGGGCAAATAATTCTCGCCCTCCACCACTTCGTCATTAATGATTTATGTGCTTCGAAATTTTTTTCCGGCAAATTGGCGGATCTCTTCTTTCTAGTTATGAGGCAACATTACATAAAAATTTAAAGAAATTTAAGATGTCGACCGGTCATGATTTGTTCAATCTTACGTGGAATCACCCTGCATGTGTTAGAATATATGTACCCACCTTTCTTTTTTCTTCTCAGCATATAGGACACAAAGGATGGTAAGAATGCTCTAGTGGCCGTCTTTCCGGTCATGCCCTTTTTCTCTGAAACTACCCTACCGCGGTGGTTTAGTGGCTAAGGTACGCGGCTGCTGACCCTTAGGTCGCGGGATCGAATCCCGGCTGCGGTGGCTGCATTTTCGATGGAGGCGAAAATGCTGTTGGCCCGTGTGCTCAGATTTGGCCGCACGTTAAAGAACCCCAGGTGGTCAAAATTTTCGGAGCCCTCTACTACGACGTCTCTCATAATGGTTGTTTTGGTACGTTAAACCGCACATATCATCATTACTCACTGAAACTATCTGCTGGTGCAGCAGTTGCCGCAGCGGGTGTGCTTTCTCTCTGACATTGCTGTTTTGTTCTGCTCGGCGCTTCTTGATGTGTAGGCGACTACGTAATTGCAGTTACCGTGTCCTTGGCTAGTTTATTGTCGTTGCATATCTTGTGACGGCTGTACTGTGTATTTCATTTCATAATGCCCATGTGAAGTAACGCGATAAGGCCTACCCGCCAGGCAGACGTCTCCTGAATTCGTTAAGCGCTTCTCTCTTTTTCGTGGCCTCACGCAACACATCGGTCCTTACAGGGCAAGTAATGTTCAGGTGACTTAACTAAACGTAGCCCGACGTTCCTAAACGTGCACTGAATTATCTGTCGGCATATGCACGGTTTTCTAGCGCCGATCTTTCCTTGAGTCTCGCAATCTGACTTAATTGCGGTGCCTAATCATAGCGCCGTCCTCTAGATCAAGGTACGTCATGGTCACCGCTGGGTGCGGTGCCTTCACCCAGGAGGAAAAAAATGTTGCAGCAGCGTCAACTGAAAAAAAAAAGGTTTAGTATGCACCTACGAGAAGGAGAATGATATACGTGCGTGGTGAACTCGCCACGTGCAAAAATGAAAGAAATACATTTATTGCGAAGTAAAAGATAGCCTCGGCGTGTGAATTCTCTTTATTTCGTTCTTCATATACCCTTTCAACGAGAAAAAATTGTTTTCATAACGTGGTTGCGTTTTCTTGCTCATTTTGCGTGTCGACGACGCTGCTGATGAAGCGAGTGAACTTATGTAAAACGCAACCGAAGTCGCTTGTTAGTTCTTGTTATCCGTCTTTCCCGAGACAGCCGCTTTTTAACGAAACACTTTTCTTCGAGCAGTTTTCTCGGTGGCAACGGATGGTACGGCTTCATACTGTACGTGTTTGGCGCACAGCAGTCGCATAGCCAAAAAATGTCGTCGGGGGGGGGGGGGGTAGGGGGTGTAGAACACCCTTTTTCTTCTGACTGCGCATGTGGCGCACAATTTGAATCTTCATTGAACGTGACAAATTTCACTGCGCCTTTCACATTGCGAAAAGTGTAACTATGTCGTGACAACCCAACAGAGACGAACATTCGGGTCAAGGTGGAGGCTTCACAGTGATCAGAAACCGCCGAACAATAAATGTATATATAGCTGCAACCAGCGTTTATACAACGGAACTTGTTTTTGTCGGGGTTGTTCTGGTTGCGCGGAATTTATACTGCCGTGTATCGAAGAAGTGTTCGGGTAAAACTTACAATACGTTATGGGCCCGAATAACCGGGTTATTCACATTGTGCCAGGCTGTACAGGCGTGTCCAGGGTTCCGAAAGTTCATCTCGTACGATAGAAAACAATCCTCGCAATGGATGCGAAAATTGAAGTCAAGCGATGGTGTGCTTTCCAGAATGGCCTGGTCTTGGCTCCCGGCTTTCAAAGGGTAAATATACGAAGCGATGTGCAACAACAGGGGGGCCCTCAGTCACCACTATCCTCAGAGACCTGCATGGCCAAAACTCGGCACTTTATACCGACGTCACGCAGTCGCTTCTGATCGGGATCGGGCATGATCCTGATCGAGATTCTCGATCCTGATTGGCTACTTTAGGAAAGCTGCAAAAGGAATCATCATTGTTGAGAAATTTGATGCCAATCGGGCTTAATCGAGACAAGTAGTGCATTCGTATTAAACAATGATGAATAGGTCATATTGTGTAAAGGTGCACATGGGGCAAAGTTGGCACCCCCTTGGTTGATTAGGGGTGGAGGGCACTCCCCTCCCCCCCCCCCTGTCACTTGGCCCCCCTTTCTAATAAAATGTTTATGGTTGACAGCATCAACTAATAAGCTTTCATTTTTATTCTGAAGACATTATAGGTGAACTGCACTGACTTTGCAGATGCTCTTTTGACGAAAACCACGGTCTCTTTTCTGAAGCCGCGTGGTGTGGGCACAGTGCTTGACAGAGTTATATATTCGCGAGCGAACAGTGCAAAAAACAGGCACGCCACGCAACTCCAAGGCTTTCTCAAATAACTGCGTTAATTGGCACGAGAGAAGCATTTGCGCGGTCGCAGCCTAATGATTAGTCTATTGGTGCTGTGCTAGAATCCATCGTGTATATACCATCGGTAACGCATTTTTTATGACAAGGGCCGGCTTCACCCACTTTGGAGGTGTATAAAGTAAACTCGAGGTGTGTTCTGTATAGGTACGCGCGCGCATCACGGTGCGCACAAAATCGCAGGCTTGTCGGAGATACGAGGCATAGAAACGTCACTTTGATGAATGAGAGAGTACAAGGTCGGTCGGCAGCTGTCGAGACGTCTATCGTCCGTCGAGAAAAGTGGGCCAAACCTCCACGAGATGGTGAAGAGTTAAACCGACCCCACGGTCGGCCGTGCTTCGATGGGTGGGGCTGAAAAGGAACAATTTCGTAGCATGCTGTCGGCCGCTCTTCGTAAAACGCCGCTTCAATTCAATTCCTGCTTGCGCGTTGAATTCGAAGTCATTTGATCGCATGCAACATACTTACCGCCAGAAGACTGCTATCGCATATTTGGCAATTGTCGGCGTCTAGATTCTTTCATTTCTGCCCTTAGTCAGTGTGCATTTGTTTGTACATACCAAAGCACAATAGTCATTCATTTAGCTAATTTATAACGACTATATGGTCCGCCGAATCGATACATCAACTGTAATTACCACGCTAGGACATCGTTACCCAATAATACGACAAACACACAACATGACAAACACACTAACACACCCAAGGAAGCGTCGCCAATGCTTGACTTACCACGTGGGCCCCCGGCGTCGCAGCCCGCGGTGTCACGCACCGGGGACCCACGCTAGAGACAACGGTTCGCGGCAACCGCCAAGCGCAGAAGAGACCCGCTCATCTCTCTCCCGCCACCAAGACTTGCCTTCCGCCAGGGGTCACCGCTGGTGCTACACCATGATGATGATGATAGTTGTGATCAACGCAAACACAACGCCACCTACCGCCCGGTGGTCGTAATTTGCAAGTCGGCTTTAGGGTGAGACATGTGCGCCACGCAGCGCAAACAACTTCACAGGGGGTGTCAGCACCCCCGCAAATTCAATGATTGTTCGAGTTGCACAAGGCCGGTGCGCAGCACAAATAAATGTATCATGCCGGTTACACCACTGCGAAGTGAGGAGCTTCTCCGTCTGTGCTGATACAGCCAAATCAACTACATTGATCACCATGCTGAGCCGTGTTGCGAGGCTAATTGTTTTTACCAAACCTATCAAGATAAAATATAATAAAACGAAACGAAAACAACACATGCGGCTACACGAGTGGTGCTTATATATAGATGTTTTTTAATAGCAGGGCTGTACTTCATCGCTTATGTCTGGTCGTCAATCTAACCGTGCTCGATTGTCATTTGACCAGGTGGAACACTGGGCATCCCGGGTATGTTGCGGCACTTGCCGATATAGAACTTGTCACGTAACACAAACGATGTGTACCATGAATCAGCTGGCTGCGCGTTTGGTGGTGCGTGCCGCATACTATTCAGACGGAGTTTCCTTTTTTTCCGTATTTCTCAGACCAAATAAAAAGGCACAGTGGCTTCCCGTTGACCTTTCACTAGCTCATATCACTGTAAAAGAGTAAAAGTCCGCAGTTCGACCTAAAACATGCTACTAAATTGTTGGACAACACCACTCATCCAAGAACGAGCCATGGAGTACTCTCTGCGTCGTTGGCACACTCCAGAAAGGAGAAAAGCGCTGGTTCCCAGTCCGATCGTCCTCGCCCCATGGAACGTTCTATATATTGTAACGTATTCTAACAGTGCACCTACCCCGATACAACGACTGGTTCAGCTTCGGTCGAATTTGACGAGTTTGATTGCTTCCTCGGCTTAGCTGTCGCTCATGACACATGCGAACAAACGTGAAGTTGTATAACTGCCAGTGAAAATGGCGCAATATTTTTCTCGTCCAGCACATAAAATATTTAAATGAAAATTGCTATTTTTTGGTAAACATATAATGGTTACATCTCACCTAAAACTGAATGCAGATGACCGTGTCTCTTCGCCTCAGTTCTCGCTCTTTGCGCGTGGCGTGAGGTCAACCTGTAACCGTTCGCCCGAAGCGACCAACGCTGTCACAGACGCTGATGCTTCGGCCCGTAATCCAACTATATTTACCTACGCCAAAAACAGCTAGAGGCTGACAGACTGGTCACACGTCCACAGAACGATTAGCATTACTGCCTGTTCGTACAAGTTCTCGCGTGCATTTTGTCATGGCGTCAGCGTCTATTGGTGTAAGCATGGTGTCGTTTTAAGATTATACTCAGGACGTTGACGTGCCCGTATTCATTGCCAAATTATGCCTGAAAGGGAGAATTTTTTTTAGTTGAGTTTTTGAGTTTGAGGTTTGTTTTATTTTTCTGTTCATAGAAAAAACGAAGCAAAAGCAAAAAAGGCTATAAATTTTAGCCTGACGAAGGCTTTTGCTCTGAAATACAGTCTGGTACACAGAAAAGGTGTATACACAACTCAGACTCAAATAGAACAACTTTTTATACAAAGACTAACAATCAGCAACTCATAGACGCTACAAATGTCAAAAAGGAACAGGACAATACGCAGTAATAAAAGCTGATATTTTTTCTCACGAAGACTCTGATCACTCGTTCTTGGGCCGGGGATTGTAGACATCGAATGTGGATAAGTGCTTCGATTAAATCGCTAAAAACACGTAGCATAAAATAGACCGGCGTCTGATCTGTCGCCGGCTCAATCTGCATCGTAGTCGCCGCAAGATGTGCGGCACGATCGGGTAGTGATCCGTGCGGGAGGCCGCTCCACCGCGCACCGTGGGAATGTATACATACCTGTCAATCAACTCGCGGCCCACTGGGAGCGTCACTTCTTCGAGTACATGCTCGCTCTCCGTCACTGGCCTACTTTATATTCCACTCGCATGGCTTTCTTCCGTGACCTCAGGAGACATGTTGTAGAGAGCCGATATCAGAGCTATTACCGCACCGACTCACTCGGAAACTTTTCGTCGCCCTCACGCCTTGGTTGGCTTAAATCTGTATGGAAACCGATTAATTGAGGCTCTTGAGCCCCAGTTCTGATCTTTGTCGGATATCTCCATAGCTTTGCCCCGTGTGCGGCGTGCAAAGTGGACCGACGCGTCGGCCATATACGATGTTCCCTGCCGCAGAATTATGGCTTCACATTCGTGGGAGTGCCGACAAGCCTGCATCTTTGACATTGGGGTAATTTCCGCTCACAAAACCACGTCTTTTGCCCGCGTGATCATCGTGTTTTGTGTGCTTAATAGCTCGGCGTGAACAAAATGTCCGGACAGGGAAAAACTTTCGGTCACTCCTCTCGTTTCATACGTAGTAGAATTTATTTTTATGAAAGAAAAAGGTTAGCATTCATTCGAAAAAAAGTTTTTTTTTCTTTTTTGAGGTGACCACACAAGTAAACCACTATTCGCTTTGAAGGCTCTTCTCAGACCTTGCGAATTTTCGGCATAACTCTTCTGGGCAGTGAGGGCGACACGTATGTAAACAGCTCCGTCCTTGGTCGCGAATTCGAAAGTTGGTGGCGCAGCTGGCTAACTTTCTCTATTCCTTGAAGACGAATTTCATGGGCCTCAGTATCTTATCAGCATATAGAGCGATTTTGTGTGGCGCAATGTCATATTTTATAAGCTGGAGCCGCGCTGGCTGGGCGAAGGGTGGTGGCCGCGGTGAATGGTGGCGGCCTTGACTGACCTATACTCGTATACTGCTGAGGCCATCGGCCTGCTTTGAATAGCGGATGTCGACACGTGCGAAGGTCGACAGTGGAGCCGCGGTGGCACGTGTGACGCTATTCGTAAGCATAAAGTGACTGGCGAACCTTGCAAATCTTCGTCTCCTCGCTCGTCGCACGATGTTTCTCTCTTCCTTTCGGCAGGCCTCGTGCGCACGCCGACAGCACATGTGCTTGTGTGCGTACACGAAGGCTCTAAACACTTATTCCATGCTGTCTCGGCGCATTGTGAGGGTCTCATCCTCTCAGATGCCGCATTGCCCACTCCCCTCTCCCAATCGCATCGCTGCTGGGAGAGTCAGCCACCAAACGGAAAATTGCGAGTCGAGCTTCGCTAAACGAAGAACCCGACGCTATATACAGGAAAGAGAAAGCGCAACGTGTCTGGGTGTGCCTGTCGTGCGCAACTCCGCCCACAATACGACGGCTGTGTGACTGTGCGCCAGAAATCCTCCACTTGCAGTTCTGTACCGGGATTGCGCGAGTGCCCACCTCAAAGCTTCACGCGTGCCGATGCGGGGGTTTCCGTCTACCTGGCTGTGCGATGAAGAGAGCTCCCCGGCTGTTTAGTGGCTGCTGCAATCGAACACTTCGTCAAAACTATTCGAAGCGGTCCCCTTCTCTTCCTGTTTACAGGAGCACATAACGACCCCGGGAGACTGACACATATTTGGTTATAAACACAGGTACGTCAGGTTCGCTTCACGTTATACGCTTCATCTCCATTCATGCCCTGTCATGGTCTCTCAATCCTGCGCTGAAAAGTGTCTCTTATGGAGGGGAGTAGGCAGCTTTCTTTTCTGACATCAGTGCTTGAGCTGCCGATTGGGCCTGAATCAGAGGCCGAATCCTCAAATATATCTGCTATTAGGTGAGGGGCCTTCGATAAATACATAATAGTTTTGAAAATTACTTTGTGCTGGGTTTTACCTTTTTTTTCGCATTTGCATGACAACTGTGATGTGAAAACGAGCTTAAAGCCCCTGTATATAGTAGTCCGTATAAACGCTGCCGACGGCCAGCCATTCTTGGCAGCGTAAGCATGCATTATTACGAGGCCGACCTCCAAATGGCGAAGGGCTCTTACGAGGGATATTTTTGGACGAGTTTTTATCCAGGGTCGGCATTTACAAAACTTTACGCGTATAAGTATGTATGACTCTTTCACAATCTGTCTTTACTGCAGCGATGTTTACGTTATGACTCTGATTACTACAGTACACGATGTATGACAGGCACCTAAGTGCCTTGCATTGAGGAGACGCGCTTGCGTAAGTGTTCGATTAAGTGTGCCCAGATTTCTTGGCAACTATATCCTTTTTTTTTCGTGTGATTGGCTACCCCATTGTGCGCTGTCGTCGTTGCCAATTTTGGCGTACTATCCTTTCGCTTGTGAACGACTTTCGTATGAGTTGTTCGAGGCATTTTTAGCAGCGTGTGCGTCAAAATTCGTGGTGAAGTGGGAAAAAACAAAAAAAAGAGATTCAAAGCAGATTTCTTGAACACTTGAGTCAATAGTGTCAGTATGTCCGCATATATGATGACACAATTTTTGTTCTCCTGTAATTTGGAGTGGGTGCTTTTAACCTAGTTTTTTTTTTTGATGACACAGTCTAATAGTACCGACAAACAATAGTACATTCACAGACAAGGCACTTGCCCTGAGTGCTTTACGTGGACAGCTGAGAGTTTTGCATGCACTTCGAAATCTCTTCGTTCACTTTCTAAGCTATGTGTCGAAGTCACACGCGAAACTGCCTGTTGCTATATGAATATCGTATAACAATGCCTGGGCCTTGTTGCTGCGCTAGCCAGCAACAAGGCCTGTAGTGCAAATCATGCGTTCAACTGAGGGCTGTGATAACACCATTTGGCTCTTTAGGACCTGATTATCCCCGGTAGGGTAAACTCTTTGAAAAAGAAATGGTAGTAAGAAGTTAGAACTGCAGCGTTTACTCCTCCATGTCACTAGTACTTAGTGAATGTTACTACGTTTACTGGCCGAATAGTATGTTCTGCTGTAGTTGTGATAATGTTATGGAAAATTTTGCGCAAACTATAATTTTATTGATTGTGTGTGAATTACTGTTTTGCGCTTCGTCGTGGCGCACATATATGCCCGTAGTGAGGTGTAGGAATCTGGGTCCAAAAGGTTGATTATATGTCTACGTTCATTGAAGCTTGCCGATACAATGTGTGTGTGATACCTCAAAGTGTACGGCATGTCTAGCCTTTAAGTTGCTATTCGAGTGTATGTCGCGTATAGGGTCACTTATATCATGTGTACACGTGCATACGTGTCCTCTCGTTCGTGATTCATCTATGCCTATATTTGTACACATTGTTCCCTGCAGATGCCATGGTGGCGTTATTCGCCGGGGCAGTCGCATAAAGCAATAAGCGGCTCTACTAACTGTTATAACAAGCCAAAGCCGTTTATACTATTTGGCGTCTCTCATAGCTTGAGCCGCTCTGAGATGCTAAACCCCATAAATGACCCTACCGCGCCACCTCACTTTTTTTTTTACAGCGAAAGCTGTTTTGAGATCACAACTCGGGTCTCGCGCAGCGCCGTAGTTGCCCACCACCGCCGCCTCCGCTGGTGTTCGTTAACCACATCTTTAAAAAAACTCAGTTCTAATGACACAGTGGGGCTCGAACCCGGGTCCGCTGGATGCCAGACCAGTATTGTACCACTGAGCCACCCCGAAGCTCGAGACTTTTTCGCAAACTTGCCTTAGGCAGGCTTGGTGTCGGGAAAGAAGTGTTATTATGAGTAATAAAGCGTTTTTAAGCAGCGAAAGAACAAGAAGTCGTCGCACAATGCGAATAGCGTAACGAGTGGGTCGTCCAATGCTCTAACCCATTACAAAAGCTTGTTCAGCTATTAACTATGGCGCGTACCCACTTCAGGCATAATTCCTCATCGTCGTCAGCCATTGTATCAACGAATGGCACAAAATTCCTTGCAATAGTTTAGCGGATAGCGTGCTTCTGAGAAGAGTGATGAAAATAGCGTAGCGAATGCCAGCCTACTACCCTATTTTTTAAAATTAAATAATGCCGTAGTGGGTATCAAGCAAGTGTGCTTGCAGCAGTTACCCAATGAGTGTTTAGAAAAGACTCTGAAAGGCCGCTCTTCTAGCTTTCACTACAGCTTTCACTGTGTTGTTCTAGCTTTCACTGTGTTGCGCCTTCCGCGCAGGCCTGGCGTTTTTTTATTTGAGCTTATGGATTAAAAATTCATTCAACTCTGTGTGGAAAGGTAAACGGGAAATATAGACAAAGTAAGCGAAAACCTATTGCTGCGTATACTGTATAATGCATTACTGTCAGTTGCCGTACTAACAAGGCAGTGACAATCACGGTGGTAAAGTTACCAACTCGGCATTACTACTTCCAAATATGGTAATTGCAGCGAGTATGCCATAGTAGTAAAGTTACTACATTGGCAGTTACTACCTGCATTTACTCTAGACATCTTTTGAACGAAGGCTTCCTGGATATCTTGGGGTCTATGAGTGACCCCCCGAAAATACACTATCGAGGCAGCGCCGTCAGCGTCCGTCAGCCTTTGTACAAACCCCCTTGAGCAGTCCAAAATGTAGGCGTCCCTCCTCTCCATTGAAAAGGTTTATAAGTCGCGAACGTGGTGACAAGCCATCTCAAATTTGATAAATACCGCCAGCTTTCTTGAGGGAGGCGCAAGTGCTTTATAGACTTCTCCTTTATAGGTTGTAAAATAAAAACCGGCATGCGATTGTGCATTGTGCTCCCTACTTCCTGGGCGGGTTCTTGGTGCTCTCGAATGCGTTCACATTAAAATCATCTAACCAAACTATAGCATTTCATTCAGCCTTTCTCAAAGGAACTAAACAAAGAAATGAATGGCTGCACGTGGCATGCGTCTCGCTATATGAGGCAAGCGTGTAGCCGCTCTAACCTCTGGCGTCCTTGTTGCAAGATCTGGGCTTTTTCACGTAGGGACGCTAACCAGCCAGTGGGTATAGTGGCAGCTCCGGACCCCGCAGTACGCGTGTGTGGGGTTTCACTGGATCACTCGGGGTTAAATATACGCTATAGCTAGGGGTGGTCCGACGTGATGCGAAATATCTCTGCAACACCACATTCTCTCGAGTCGCGCTTTCTTTTTTGAATTGCAGTTGTAATGCCTTCCGCTGTCGACATCGCGTGTGAATTGCGTTACTAGTAGGTGGTTTAGGACAAAGGTGTCCGCCGTTCTGCGTCTCAAATGAACGCCGTGATCTTTGTCGACCGCTGCAGGAGGCCTCTGCGTAAAACAAAGCTTAGGGAGTTCCTGCACCAGGTAAGCTGTCGCGGAGTGTCGACCGTATACAGACACTTTTAGGCGACGGAGCACACTTTTTATGCATCATATAGAATAAAGCGAACACAAAGAAAGAAAGAAAGAAAGAAAGAAAGAAGAAGGAAAGAAAGAAAGGAAGAAAGAAAGAAAGAAAGAAAGAAAGAAAGAAAGAAAGAAAGAAAGAAAGAAAGAAAGAAAGAGCCGGTTCTCAACTTCAAATGCGCGCTAGCAACAATCCAACGCGAGTAATGGCCCCCTCAAGAAGCTCTCGTTCCAAGGTCAATACATGGCAGTGTTTATACCAAAGGCGCAAGCCTAATTTCACCAAGAATGGTACCGACGACCTCGTCCCAATCACAGTCACGCATGCATCTCCACGAGATAAGATTGGCCCATGCCTGTCTAGGTTGAGACCGCAGGAAGGTTCCTTTCCACAAATGAATGGCTCGTCCTCAGCTACTTATAGATGTGCGGGGAAGAGCATCCTATAGCTCGTCCCACAGTCTATCAGTGTCTAATGTGATGTGTGTGCGTGTTCAAGCTGTTTTATTAGAGGTTCATTGCAGTGACAAACAGCGACATGGAGTGTTTATTTGCTTACTTTCTCTCTCGACTAAAAGAAATAAAGATAGGGGCATTGTGCTTCGGGCTTAGTGCGCGGGTACTTGGTGCTCTCATAGGAGACTTAAAAGGGGCTGGGGAGGGCGGATTCAGTTATGAGAACTTGGGCCTGTTCGACTGCTCTGATTTTAGATGTGCACAAGAATTACTATAAGCACGTAAACGCCATGACGAAGTCCAGTCGCTATAGTATATAGTTTATTAGTATCATTTCTACTCTACATCCGACACCGAAATGTTATACGCGATCAGTGGTCCACTTAGTGGTCCAGCAGGTGGAGTCGTTAAAAAAAGAATACGTATCAACTTTATACGCCATTTTCGGTGTCTACAAAGCGGTGTAACTATACTCGTCCCGGTAGCTTATTGCCCGTGCGCAGCTTAGTACCTTGCGCTGATGAGCTAGATCGCCGGTTCTAGCCTGGCCGCGTTTCGGTCGGTCCGAAACACCGGAACTCGTGTACCCAGGCTGTCAAAATAAGCCATTTCGCTCGTAAAAGACCACATTCTTTTTCTTTCTTGACCTTGTTATCTTGTTTTCGGCCAAGCGAATTTACCTCCATTACTGCACAAAATTTATTCTTCAATTATAACACGTCCCTAAGATCGATAATTAAATGTTAAGTAGCAAACTTCTACATTTACTCCCCTGCACATCATCCTTGAAAGAAAAGAAAAAAAAATGTTAGCTCTTGCTCGTCTGTCAATTTATTGAGTTTTCTGCAGTAAAAGCATTTCGCAAATCTGACCCTAGTGTTTTATACGTAGCCAGCGCAAAAGCAGTTAGTTACGAAAGAAAGTGTGAACCCTTCATTGAAAGGCAGAGAATTCACATGGCGTATACACATTGCTGACTTACTCTTTTTGTGGGGAAGGAGAGTGAGGAAAAAAGGTTAGAGGAGAGAAGCGTGAGAAAAATAAAGCGAGAAATGTTAAAGTATAAACAAATAATGAATAAAAATTAGGCGAGTTTTCTTGCTTTTTGGCGGGTACGTGCGCTGGTAGAGACCTTTATAGTGGGCATTCAAGGTTCAACAAAAGTTTGTATAGCTGATCGATACTACCTAAATATGTTAACAAAAATTTCATCGTGCGCCTCTGTTGCGTGAGGCAAGCTGAATGCCCTGGGACACAGTCGAAATACTAAATATGACCAAATAGTAAAAATACCAAGCAGTTATGTGGTTCAATACTATCATTTTTCAAAAGTCGCTCGACACAGATAAAGTCCCATTATACTGGAGAATTGGGAAGATCATTCCGGTCTTCAAGAAGGGTGATCGCTTTTCTGTAGATAACTACCTCCCAATCTCGCTCACTATACCGTTTGTTCTAAGATCATAGAATATGTCTTATTCTCTCATGTTGCCACCTTTTCATCATCTGGAAGTTTATTTTTCACCCAAACAAGCATGGCTTTCGTAATGGGCACTCATGCGAGACCCAACTAACATTATTCCTGCATGACATCCACCTTCACATAGATCGTATAAACTCCCAGTTTATACTTTGTTTCAAGAGTTCGAAAAAGTTTTTCACAAGATGCCCCATTCTCGTCTTCTACTAAAAGTCTCGCATATAAGCCCCCACCAGCATGTTTTCAACTCGCTCAAAGCATTCCTAACAAACCGCAAACAATTTGTGCATGTTAATAACCTTTCCTCACACCTCTCCCCAGTTCTGTCTGGCGTGCCCCAGGGTACCGTCCTCAGGCCTCTCTTATGCTTGATATATATTAACGACATTCCACTTTCTTTTGAATCTAATTAACATCCTCCTTTTTGTGGATAATTGTGTCCTTTACCGCCCAATACATACTTCTAGCGATATTCCTTCCCTACAGCATGACCTTTTACGCATTCAACACTGGTGTAGCACCTGGTTGATGTCACTTAATGTGAATTAAGCATTGCTAACTTCCTTCCCTCATCGCAGAAACTATGCGCCGGCTACTTGCGCCATCAACAACTGTCATGTAGCTGCTACGAATTCGATCAAGTACCTAGGTGTTCATCTTTCGAGCGAACTATCATGGGGTGACCACATAGATCACATAGCTCATTCCGCTAACCGTGCCCCCTTGGTTATATACGCCGTAACATTTTCATGGCAGCACCTCATATCGCCATTGTCAAACCTAAACTTGAATACGCATCTGTCGCCTTTGACCCCCACTAACGTAATCATATTAAAATTCTGAAGTCTATCCAGAATCGAGCAGCCAGATTCATTGCTTCAGATTGCTCCCGTTACTCCAGCAAATCCAACCTAAAAAAACAGTTGAAGCTTCCTACCATTGCTCATTGTCGTCGTATTGCACGTCTCTGTCTTTTCCACAATCGTTTCCATTCAGCCTCACGTGCCGACTAGCTCATTCAGCCAGTCCATCAAGGTCATCGCATAAGTCATCCAAACGCTGTGAAGAAGCGTTCTTGAGAGTCGGTGCCAGCCAGTCGTGTTGTTTTCCAGTGGCTTTCCAACCAACCGGACAGCCAGTGGCGAAGAAAGCTCACAAGACAATATTTTTGAGAATTCAGCCTCTGATTATGCAATACTAACTGTAGTATTCCTCTTGTCAACGAATTCTGAACACCCGTACAAGCTGCGTTCTGGCTGGTGTCATCCGTGAGCTTGTCTAACACATGAAGATAATCGAGTGGTATAATCTGTGCGTCCCTTGAGGAAAACAAACAAAAAAAGCCTAAAGCATTCGTAGAAGATCAGTAACATTTCGTAACAAGGCGCACCTACCAATAATGATGCATCGAGCAGCTAACAGCCCAAGTTTTCTACTCTATCTTATGTGAACTAATAGTGATGTGTATGCAACATCCCGCTTTCTTCGACATGCATTGTGACTATCAACTCGTGCATTGCGACAAGGTCAGATGATCGGCATCGTTTGTCCGCTTTTTCCGCACACTTAAGCGGCAGAAATAACGTCCAGCAGTTGTAGCCTTCCAACAGAGCTCACGCTTACTTCCCCGTAACGACCAATTCGTATTGAGCCACATTCATCTACGCGCATATGCCCTTCAGTGGCCAGCACAGAAAATGTTCGTTCTCCGACTTCGAATCACCGCTGCCGTGGTGGTGACATGGCGAGGCCTCAACGCCTGCCCTCCTTAGCGTTTATTTGGCGGCGTGGTGTACGCAGAAAACAAGAAGTAATAATAAAATGATGTTTAGTTGATATTGATGTTGGCTGTTCGTCGATGCGTGTCGGGAATTAATTGGCGGCCAGCGCTGCTATACGTTCGATAGCCGAGGCACGACATGGTTCGACAGATTGCCGCTCCTAAACCAGATTCGTTTTCCTGCTTTCTCCGTCGCACTCGCGATGTGTGCGCCGAAAGAGCGTCTGTCGTGGTCAGCTGTGCCCCGCGATGCCGGCTACGTCGAGGGACGAGCGATAGCGAGAGAATTTCACGACGACCCCGTTCCCGGCCGCCACAGCTATGCGCGCGCAGTGGTTAACGTTTGCATCATCTACAACGCTGCGAAAACGGGTACCAGGTGAGCAGTTTTCCCTTTCGGTTTTCCGACAAACCTGCTTTCAGACCATCCTGTATGTCGAGAGAGATATGGGCTACGAGCAATTACTCCTAGCTGCTTGTCCTTTTTTCAGAAGACATTGCCATCGGCTTGCTAAGTTATTCAGTAATAGCTAACGTGTCGCTTCAAGGAAGGGGGAAGAAGTGCTCAAGATCGAAGAGCTTTTTTCCTTGTTTCATTAGTTTAATTTCGCAACCAAGTTCCCAGTTTTCGTGATGAAGCACGTGAGTTCCAATGTGAAAGTTGTAGGCCACATAAAGGCACGCACCAGCGGTGCTTGTGAGCTTATCGCAAAATGTATAGTGCTCATTGTTTCAGTTTCGGCTTTCAGAAGTTGAATTACGATGGCTCAGTTGCTGATAAGAGTATTTTATTGCTTTTTGTTTACTACCTGGTCCGAAGCTTGGAATGATGATTTATTGATATCTGGGGTTTCATGCCGCAAAACCACCATATAATTATGAGAGACGCCGTATAGTAGAGGGCTCTGGAAGTTTGATGATATGTGAGGTTTAACGTCCCAAAACTACCATATCATTATGAGAGGCGCGGTAGTGGAGTACTCCAGAAATTTCTACCACCTGGGGTTCTTTAACGTGCTCTTAAATCTTTGCACATGGGTCAACAGCGTTTTCGCCTCCATCGAATATGCAGCCGCCGCAGCCGGGATTCGATCCCGCGAGCTGTGAGTCAGCGGCCGAGTACCTTAGCCACTAGACCGCCGCGTTGGGGCTGCCCACTATAGTCACCATCATGTATTTAACTCTTCAGAAAGCCTTCCCAGCTTTGGGCCCCACCGCGGTGGTCTAGTGGCTAAGGTACTCGGCCGCTGACCCACAGGTCACTGGATGGAATCCCGGCGTCGGCGGCTATATTTTAGATGTACGCGAAAATGCTGTTGGCCCGTGTGCTCAGATTTAGGAGCACGTTAAAGAACCCCAGGTGGTCGAAATTTCCGGAGCCTTCCACCAAGGCGTCTCTCATGATCATATGGTGGTTTCGGGACGTTAAACCCCACATATCGATCAACTATATAGGGGGATAGGGTACCAACATTATGACCACGCATTTAACATTGTAGTTAAAATGATGCACATTTCATTGCGTTTCAGCTCTTGATAGAAATCTATTGAGAGCGCGTCGTTCATCGTGCAGGGCAGGCTTGGTTCAGTTGGGGGAAAAAGGAGGAGAGAAAACGGAGGGAAATGGTGGGCTTACACTATGTGCTTTACAGTGCTGCGAAGGCGCTCAGTGAACGAGAAAACTGTTACGTGCCATTTGCAACAGTCCGCGATTAAAATTACTTATTGTGTTCCATAGAAGCTGTCGGGCAATTAACCAAATAATTAGTTGACAGAACGTACACCGCATTGAACTTTTGGCATCAATGTGTGGAATGAATTTCGGATTGTACTATCAAATCACGCAGTCACAAAAATTTGATAAGCGAGGGTCTCCGCAAGTCGACATGCTGTTTAGCGCTTGACATTGTTGTTCCGTGCAGGCTTGCCTTGGTGTACAGGACACCGCACTTCACTTTTCTTGTGTGCATGCACTACTATCGAAAGCACAATCGTCTTGACAATGGCGTCCGCAAGGCAGCATGTATATGTGCCTCATTTGTGGCGTCGCGTTAAATTAAGAGCATGCTTTCTATTATACCTACCTGCAGAGTGCTACTAATTACGCTCGAGCGCTGCTCACCGCTCAAGTGCATCGTGAAAGCGTTCGTTACAAACTCATATGTGTGCTTTCCCGACGTGTTATGATTCTCGGATAAAGTCAACTCATGTGTAAAATATCGCGGTGTAGGATAATTTTCTTTGTGGTGGGAAACATTCCTTGCTGGCTACAATTGGTACAAAAGGCCACCGACTCAGCTGCATCGAACCGCGACCTGCGGTTCATGCGCCCGGACTGCTCTGCTTATGCTCTCACAACTTACCCTTTGATAAGCGCCTGCTATGCATTATACTATACACAGAGGTAAAGCAAAACAAGTGAATATTCTGAAGTCGAGAAGACGCTCAGAAAGTTTACGGCGTCACTTTTTAAGAGCAAGAAATCTATTATCACTGTATGCCAACAATTTGAAGACATGTCGCACGAGTCCTACTCAGTGTACACGTGTCTTTGAGTCAAGAAGGGCTTCCTTAAAACAACGCCGGTGCCTGTCAATGCAAACTTGGTAGGCGCATGTTTCTTTGTGTTTCATCTTTCTCCAAAGGGCGTCCATGTCTTTTATTAGGCACGATGAAAAACAATCACACACTGTGTATCGTCTTCTCAAGGGTGCAGTCTTCCTTTGCACTTGCTCTTTCCCCTCGCGACTTCACCTGTTCTCAAACGACAAGTTAAGTCCTTTACGATTCGTTTCTAACTTACTCCTCGAGAATCGATGAGAAACGAACAGACTTTGGCCAATGTCCTACATATTATGTGATACTATACCGTATATTCTACAGCCTTTGTTATCCCACTGTACGAAGGGGATGGTTATGAATATTCATCTTATAGGAACGCTATCTCTCTCTCCACCTCTCTGCCCCTTGGTTGTCACTGCGCAGTCCAGTTCTTCGAGACGTTACCTTGCAACGAGTATACCGATTGAGTGCTACATTGGCTCGATGTCTTGTACGCACAAAATGCGTGACGAACACTTGTGTATGTACTTATATGACTACAATAGGTGCCTGGCTTCGATACGTGAATCGGTCATAGGCGCGAACGGTGCAGACACCTTTTAGCCCCGGGCTGTCGGGGTTGTGAAAATTTTGTGACGCACTGTATGCACTCTATAAAAATCGAGTACTTGGGGAGTGTTTCTGCTACACAATAATAATCGTCATCTGTTTCCAGTACTTTCTTCGCGCTAACACATTGGTACCCGTTGTCCGCGGGCATGAACGGCGCGCGCGTTATCAGTGTGACATAGCATTCCAGACAGTAAAGTGGCCAGCGCCGGGTTTTCAAGAAAGGAAATGTGAGCAAGTCAGCTGTTGATAAATGTTGCTTAGCTGAACTACTCCCCGAACACTCCATCTTTTTTTAGAGTATATATACGTCCGCCTAATGACTTCAAAAAATAGAAATGTTACGACACGACAGTGTAGCGCCGTGTCGACATCACGCTCCGTCGCGCCCTGGAAACCTGCCACGGGTGCCGCTTTCTCGTTTATGGAAAGAGAAAGCCTCCCTCGGCTTTCTTGTTTCTTCTTTGCCGCTGCTGTTGGCTGCTATCCCATCCCTTCCCCGGTGTGTGGAGCCAATATCTTCTGAGAATGAAATCGATGAGCCTGATATAATTGAAACCAGCTTGGACTTTGTTATGCAATCTGCAGGGCCCGAATCACGGCTCGACATATTTCCATAGCGTGAAGGACGCGTTTTCTTCTCACGAACGCGATAGTGAGAAACGATGGAAAACCCGAGCTGTTACCGCGGCAAGCGCGTCTGTCTGATCGCCGTTGACGTACACTGCTCACGTCACTCCTCGCGTTAATGTGGTTATGCCTATCGCTCATGCACCCTCACAGCTACAATTGTCTGACGCCTTAATTTACCGTAGCGGAAATCTGATAAAACTGTCTCTAAACAAGCTGCAGAGTGTGACCATGATGGGCGCTGGCGCTGCCCTCACATCCTGTGGGGACCGAATGCTACCTACTCCACCGAGTGTGCATTTTCTTCGCTGGAAAGCGTAATAGATGCGGCCAAGTTTTCAGAAGTCACTTTGCGCTTATTGCTGTTCGTAGGGGCGAACTGGGTATAAAAGAAAAGTGTCAAGGTGGTCCGGTCTTTTTTTGCCTCTCAGAGTGTAGCTGCTCACGAACGTACAGCTCGTATAGATAGCACGACAGGCGACGTCCCGTTGATATAGTGATGGAGTGTTCATTTGAATTACAAGGGATTGGAACGAGTCGGACTGTAGCATTGGAAGAACGGTATGGCATTACAGCGACATGTCGGTGCACGCACGCATTAGAGTTAGCCTTGCACTGTATCTTATAGCCAAGGTTTTCTTCTAAATATATACGTGGCTCACATTTGCATGCTTTCTAGGGGCATGTTAAAAACTGATTCGAGGAGTTGAGCACGAGCTAATGGTATTCATATAGCGAAAAACTTCGTGCTTCTCATTTAATTGATGGTATATCTTCGTACGTTCCAAATGGCGACTTTTATCTTCGCATTTTCATTCACACATATTTTGTTCCTGTTTACAATGAGCCGCATTGACTATCGGTATATAGCGTCCGGCTGTTGAATGCTAGGAGGTTGCGGCTTCGACTTGCATGCAAACATATTCTGGGAGGGCGAGATTTCTAGAACGTTTGGCTGCGTACTTTTTCTACAGGTACAGGTTAATCAACACGCGGTAAAGGATATATAGTCAAAGTCGCAACCATCGCTACGGCCTCTCTGACGGCGCAAATTATGACACCTAACCGTGTTTCTTACCAATAGTTGAATATCGGAGTTCTTCGCACGTTTAGCTGTCATCTAGTGAGGCGCCAGCCGTGCTAATTCGCAGTGTAGTGACTACAAAATCATCATCGATTTTTTCAAGCACGTGTGGCTTTTCGTTTTCATCAAGGGTGCACAGGCTTCGCCGACTCGCTTGTGTAACGCAAGAGAGAAAGAGAGAATAAATAGAAAGGCGGGGAGGTTAACCAGGGCTGATCCCAGGTAGGCTACCCTGCACCGTGAAAGGAGAGAGGGGGAGGAAGGTTATAGAGGAGGAGAGAAAAGTCGCTGACTGTGTAAAGCAAAGCATCAGCCACGAAGGATTCGGCTGATCAGCATAGCGAAGTTTCGCAACGCGCCCTGAATTTCATATCACCTAAATAGTTTGTTTTTCAGGGCGATGGATTTTTCAGTGTGTAGGTTTGAAGGAGCCCTCATATAAGTTTACACAAATGCAACGATGAAAAGACAGAGAAAAAAAAGTTGACCACAAAAAATGCAAACCGTCTTAGAGAAAACAAATTAGCAATGCTTTGCACGATTGATGATAGAAGCACAGGCGATAACAGTGCACAGAATATAAATGTAGCAAGCGCTAAATCAAACCGAGAGTGCGAGGATATGTTCGAAATTGACGGCGTTTGAAAGGTAGAATAAAATTGCGCGATCCTTTTCGTGCCCGTGTCGAACTGGTCGAAGCAGAGGCAGTTGAGATAGTTGGTGACTCAGCCATTCAGGCACGTCATCGGACGAGCCATATCTGGTTACGCAACGCATACAATGCAATGAACTTTTTCCTTCTCTCTCTCTCTATTACGTACATCAGCTGCTTCATCGAATTCATCCCTTCAAGGAGAAAGCAGCAGTGAATCAGCCGCAGTGGCTTTCTTTCTTTTTGACTTAAACACCCATCATATAGCTTTATAACGCACTGTGGTAACACGCATGATTGGGCTAGTTGGTATTGTATGATTGGATGATTGGACTGGGTATTGCCTTACCCACTCTTAAAATGAGCTTTATAACGGTTGTGTGTATACCTGGAGTTTTGTAATATTGGGACAATATGGCAACGACGCATTTTTAATATCTGCAGGGTCCTTCATCTAGCGAGAGTAATCAAGTAGGTTAGACTCGTTGTTTAGTCGCTGTATGAAGTTTTGTGATGTGAAATTTTTGTCACATAGTTACGCAAATAGTATTCCTGTGGGCTTGCACATACATAACATTATTTGCGGGTTAAAGCTGTTCTTAAAGTGAGCTGCCAGTCAACCGAGGTCGCGGACATACTGCTACGTCGAATACAGGCGCCCAATGGAAAATAACCCTTACAAAGAAAAAAAAAAGTGGTGCCTGTTTCTCCACAAGGGTGCCGACCGACACTGTTCTGTTTACGCAGAAAGTAGTAGCTTTGAAGTGATGAAAGAGATTATTAGTAACTGTCCGCTTGTAGCACGAAGCCACAAGGAAATTCATAAAGATTTCTTCCAAAGAAATGCTAATCTTTAGAGGGGGAAAATTTTGTCTTGTTCTGGGGATCGAACCACGTGCCAACACTGATGAATGGCTGGGGGGAACTCTTGATTTCATTTCTACATCGAAAATATCAAACTTTGGCCAGGTGGTGGAGCGGGGCTTGAAACAAGGGGGGGGGGGTGCAGGAGAAGAGGCCATTCGAGTGCCATAAACATATCCTGTGGTATACGAGCTTTTCTGCGCATCGCGATGAACACACACTGCAAGAGCTTCTCCATCATGAGTCTAACTTTTTCCCTCATTCTTTTTCCCCTTTTTGCAGGTAAGTCCTTGGACCGTTGCTTCCGATCGTACGCAGTGCTTGCCCTAGAATGTGGCCTTCAGGTAAGGTACTGCAGACAGTCGCCTTGTTCGCCAGCCCCGATGAGCTCGGCGCGCGGAGCAGCGCTCGATGCAGTGATGCACCACAAGTGGCTCCCCCGATCGGCGCTCGTAGTTTGCACAGCGTGCCCGAGGAGTGGGCAATGTTCGCCGGCGGGAGGGCTATCTGCAGCGAGGGCCCCTCGTAGCCAGATGCCTGGTTATGCGCGTCCGCTGATGGCACAGCCGCATATATATATCCGCGCGTGGTTGGCCAGGCCTGCAGGCGGCCGATAATCATGCTTGATCAGGGATAGCGCAGATCGGTCATCGCTGACCCGTTTTTAGGGTCCTGGGCCTCTCTTTACGGCCTTCTGGTGATGCGAGATAAAAAAGGGGGGGTCCATCTTGACGGGATATGCGGGAAGGAAGGCGGGACACGTTCGGGTGTCCCCTGCTTATGTAAACGATAACGCCCCTCTCGCAGGATCCCGCGCCGCCGTCTTGCGGTTCGTTTGGCAGCGCGCGGACCCGGGTCGTTTATTAAAAACGAGATCTTGCGGTGGCCTCAAACGGCGCCGCTCGCTGCTGATCGCATGCCGCGGGTCTCGGCTTCCTAACGGGTGAATGATTGTCCGTTATTAATAATGGCAGAAATATCATTGAAAAAAACTTGGAAGCGCTTCCCGAAGCGACCAGCGGGTAAGAAAAGTGTAGTCGAGAAACATACTGTGGCGAATGATGGACCTTTGTGTTAAGCAGGCAAATTACTGAAACAGCTTTGAGCAGGCATCTGTTGCATAATAGGCCCGTTGAGTTTCATGCATTGATAGTGTTTCTCACTTCCTAGCGATCTTGCAGTTGCCTTTGTGTATGCTCCAAAAAAAAAAGGGGGGGGGGGCATGTAAGACTTCTCAAGCCAAGATCTATCGTCTTGATTTGATCTGTGTGTTCATTGCGTATGATTTCTCGTAGAGGGAAAAAGGAAGGTTTTCGCTTCCATCTGTATGACAAGCTTATTATTTATTGCGATTACATTTATGCCTTGATTGTTCGCAGTCGCTCCATTTTATTTCTGCACTCTCAGTTACCTTTTAGAGACCCCTTGTTAATCTGCTTCGTATGCGTATTTCACAGGGCGATTGGAAAAGAGTGGAAAAAAGCGAGAAAAGTTGACCAGGTTAAAATTTCCGGTTCGCACAATTGTGCGGTAAAAATCGTGAGGAATACCGGAGGAAAGAGCTTAGAAAATAGTAAAGGCAGATGGATAGCAATGAGCCTATAGACAGGCAGATGGATAGCAATGAGCCTATACAATAGCTTGCATGGCATCATGATACGATAACACGTCACTTTTGCATAAGTATATAGTTGTTCAAACAGAGGCCGCGGACTCAAAAAGGGCCAGCACTGCAGTAGAGAGGAAGCGTTTATACACAGAGTATACTGCGGGCATCTGTGGTTCGCAATATGATTGATACCAAGTATTTTTATTGCTGCCACATGTAGCGGTTCGGGTTCATACGTATATGCGAAAGTGAGCCCCGCACCTGCCAAACTATTGCTCAGCCAATAGATAGCGGATATGCCTGGCTGCCCCAATGGAAACCGAACGCTTAAGCTGTGTGACAGATATGCTGTCAGAGGCATGTATGATACGCGTTCTGTTGCACCAAGATGTATTGGGTAATGGCGTGCAAATATGCAAAAAGTTTGTGGCATATTTTCACGCTATTACCGCATTGTCATAGAAAAAAAAGGAAATTCGACATGAATTAATACTTGTTCATGTCCCAGTTCATTTCAGCAGCTTCATTAGTACAGCAGCTGCACTGCAACTAGCACCATACAGAAGCTCACTCGGTAGCCCGGAAAAGTGTGTTGCGTTTTCTTAGCTGAGTGATGCATATGTTTTCCATGATATTAGCCACTAATTGGGCACTAGGTTGATGGTGAACGCTGTTTTGAACTCTTCGAGACGCAGGAAGTAAGCCATCAGTAATATGATTTATCGCTTTTAAAAACTCGCCATGATAGGAACAGTTGCAAATTCATGCAAACGTAAGGGCTTCTGAGGGAGGAGTTTTGAATTTGGTGATGTATTTCGCTGGTATGGCATCATAGCTGCAGTGGTTCAGTTTGGCATGACCGAACTCTCTTCTATGTGTAGGAACGTGATCCCTGCTCCTATCGTGTAAGAAGTTTGAGTTCGATGGTTGATGGTTGAAGATATCAGATCTGCTAATAGCACAGATATGGCACTGGATGTTGTACAAATGTTTCGATAAAATCTCTCTGCAGACTTAATGGGCTAAAGGGTTGAGTCACAATGGTGTAGTGCAGTTCTACGAAACAAGAAATTCGGAATTACTGCTCTTAATATTAGTTCAGAAACATTTAACTGACGTCATTTTATTTGTACCCGAGTTCTATCGTTGAGCGCTTTGTGTTTAACTACGTGTCTAAGATAGCGTTTTCTTAAGCTGGTCAAATTTCCCATTTAGTTGCAGTTATTCAACACCATACGACAGCTCCACCTTCAGACATTTTCTTTTCGTCTGTTTTAAGTCGGAATTGTCATATTGCGTTCTTGAGTCTTAAATATACGTATGTTCAGCAACGGTAGGGTATGTATGTTTTTCATACCGAAGTTTCCATTCATTGGAAGCACAGTAACGTTGATTAATTACCCGTACTATCAATCGTGCTATCCCGTACTCAAAATTCATTCCTCTCTTCCGGATATGCCTAGGTCAACGCGAGCAAAACTTGGCAGTAGCTGACATGCAGTGTCAAAATTTTGCTTGTACAACACCTTCGTTGTAGTTCTAAGCGCTTTCCACGCAATAACAATGATTGTTCTCGTTTGGTTTAGGACGAGGCTCACAAAATAAAACAAGTACGTTTTCGAAATATTATACCGTTACCAACCAAAAGCAAGTCCTCGGTTCTTGGGCAAACGCTCGCTTCTTCGGAAATTTTAATTGCACATTGTCAGTGACCGCACCATATATACAAAGACAGAAATAGGTGGCAGCAGAAGGAAATTGTGCTCATTCAAGCTCCGTTTATGGGTGAATTGATTGATTTTGGCGATGACGGGAGTGAATCAATGCAAACAACTTTTATTCGGTCCAGCAGGACGCGCACCCGGCTTAGTCCCACGTCGGAGCTGACCGACTCGTGCTAAACATTTTCGCTCCGTGCAGGCGTGTTATAGATCTCCGATTGATTGATGATTGCTATGTGGGGTTTAACGTCCCAGAACCACCATATGATTATGAGAGACGCCGTAGTGGAGTGCCCCGGAAATTTCGACCTCCTGGAGTTCTTTAACGTGCACCCGAATCTGAGCACACGGGCCTACAACATTTCCGCCTCCATCGGAAATGCAGCCGCCACAGCCGGAATTCGATCCCGCGACCTGCGGGTCAGCAGCCGAGTACCTTAACCACTAGACCACCGCTGCGGGGCGTGTTATAGATATCCGTTCACGCTGAATCGTGTATTTCTTTCATTCGCTTTTGTGGTGTAAAGCCACGTCGTGTTTTCTGTGTGCCGTTGCACCGTTCATATAACTCCGTGTTTGTTTTCGTGGCCTTAGGCCTGCTCCGTGGGGCCACGAGCAGTCCGGTAAGGTAGGCTAAACCGATTGCAGCAAGTATACTGGTACCAGCTTCGCGTGTTCAAGGTGTACAAAGATGTGCGCGTGAAACATATAAGCACAAAGATTAAGACGGGAGCCTCAGTGCGGTGCCAACAATTAGACTCGTACCACTGCGTTTCTGTGGGCCTAAGGTTGCTAATTACGCCTTTCCTGGGCTTCTCTGTTACACGTAACGCTTTATGCCTCTCCAACCGCTTCTTACTTTGCGCGTTGAAGAAATTCCGGAGGCGAATCACTCCCAAAAATTCATGAAATATCGTGCATGCTTTGTAGGCCTGATGATTGTACTGTTTTGTTGATTAATGAAGGCGATGGCCTGTACGCTTCCACCTATACTATATTTTATTTCTATGCGAAAAAAAATGTTTTGAAATAAACGGACAAAAATTATCATTGAAAGAACATCTTAGAGCGTGGTAAAATTTAAGTGGTGTTATCTGGAGCTGTGCGCTTGAAGCACGCCAGCATCACAGTGACGCCAGCAATATCCATGAGCAGCACGTCAAATGGCTTTAAGAACAGTTGCTTGTTTGTTTCCCTCGGCACAGATCCTTCGGTAGTTGTCGCTTTATTGCCCCACCGCGGTGGTCTAGTGGCTAAGGCACTCGGCTGCTGACCCGCAGGGCGCGGGTTCGAATCCCGGCTGCGGCGGCTGCATTTCCGATGGAGGCGGAAATGTTGTAGGCCCGTGTGCTCAGATTTGGGTGCACGTTAAAGAACCCCAGGTGGTCTAAATTTCCGGAGCCCTCCACTACGGCGTCTCTCATAATCATAGAGTGGTTTTGGGACGTTAAACCCCACATATCAATCAATCAGTTGTCGCTTTAACCGCCTCTGTTTTCCATGGTTCTCTGGCGATACGTCTCTATCAATGAGTTGGCTAAGCTGATTATACTCAGGAAATGACGAACCTTTTCCCAAATTATGCTGTGATTGCTGCCGCTCCCTGTACGTATAGGATACAGAGAGAGAAACGTGTATGGTATTCTCTAGGGACATTCATATCCTCAGCACGTTAAAAGCGTTTTCATGAGGAGATCATCAGCATGTACTGTGAGAGTGGACGGCCCTGTACACCATGTGCAAGCGCAAGAGTTGGCAGTGGGCTCGGCTGCTGAATCGCACCGTGTACTATAGCGAGAAAGACGCAGATGTGTGCGAATATTCGAAAATTTTCGAATAACGATTCGAATATAGCATTCTACTCAATACGGTACTCGAATCGAATTGTGCATACTATTAGTAGCGAACATTTTCTGAAGATTTTTTTAAATAATAAGTACCGATGAATAAATATCGAAGGAACGAAACGTTGTAACAGTGAAGGATAACGTTTTTCGTTTTAACAACTGACTTAACAATATGCACGACTGCCGAATTTCTGTGGGGCTAACGGCGCTATATTGGTCATATTGTTGGGCAGTCACCTATTCGTCTTCATCATCTTCGGACAGCACCACGCTTGCTCATCTTCATAACGCAACGTAGCAGTGTGATGAAGGCATTTTTTTTTTAAAACTCCTCTGTCACCGAAGTGACAGAGTTGTCAATCTACTGTCTTCATCATGACATTCGTGATAATGTTGACTCATGAATACCCCATTTTAACTTATACGTTAGTTTTTATTTAAACGCTATTGACTAACTTCCACCTTGAAGGCTTTAATCACTTCCGTATTCCGACCTGCGATTACAACATACTTACTAGGCTCCAGTTATATACTGTCACGTGGTCGTGACGTTGACGAAGGCAGCGGTCGGCGTGTCGAAGGTGAAACTCTTTATTCAGCTGAACTTGTGGCCGGGAAACTGAAAGTCAAATTACAGCAAGCAATGCATGCTGTAAAGATTGATATCGGGAACAGAGCGTCGGCCGGTGAGGAACTGACTAGCGGTGACGTGCGTCGGCCTTTTATATATGTGCCTTCGTATATTCCAACGTTATCGCTAGCCGCCATGTAAGTTCCAGAAGAAACTGTAATGTTCGCGTTGTAGGCACATTAGAAGGCTCTAATAATAATAATGATTGTTAGGGTTTAACGTCCTGAACCACGATATGAATATGAGAGACGCCGTATATAGTGTAGGGCTCCGGAAATTTCGGCCACCTGCGGTTCTTTAGCCTGCTCCTAAATCTAAGCTCATGGGCCTCAACCATTTTTGCCCCTATCGAAAATGCAGCTGCCGCGGCCAGGATTCGATCCCGCGACCTTCATCAGAAAGTTCCAAGATTTTATCAATGGTTCTTAGTCATTCGACGCGATACGCGCAAGGCAGCACTCACACGCACTATGTGTTTTGATAACAAAACTTCAGAAAGGATTGTGGCAATACGAGCTTGTCTCAGCGTACAGAACTTTCATATTTTTTGTCGATTGTTAAATGTAATAACAATGTTCTTTCTTTTAAAGGTAGTGAATGCCTGTTTCAAACAAATTATTGAGGAATTTTAGGCTGTTTCAAAAATGATTAACTTACCACTCTAGTGCTGCTATGAAGATGGTTTCTTTACTATTCCAAAGCTATTCGAATAGTATTTGATTCGCATTCGATTCGATTCTGAAATTTTCTATTCCCGCACCCCTAGAAAGGAGCCACCGCCTGCTTTCAACCTGCGGAGGCTCGATTTACAAGCGCAGAATAGAAGCACACTTAGCCGGAATGATCACGCTTAGCCTAATTTAGACCTTATTTGAGAAAACTAAATCAGAGAGCAGAAATAGCATTTAGTCAACAACTAGCGTTGGGAGAGAAAAAAAAGCTGTATCGATTTTCGAAAAATCTGTAAAGAGGTTCCTTGATTTACTGTGGCACGAACAAAAAAAAAACTGACGCACTCGTTTCTGCTGGTTCACCGAAGGTGGCACGGGTTTGTAGAGGAAGGTAAAGCATATACGTAAGTAGGTAACAGCAAGACAACCTTGACGTGGCTGCCACACGACATCAAGGAAAAACGGCGCGTCATTAATGGAGGTTTCCTATGACGTTGTATGTCACTGATCGCTATCTAAACTGGCATCTGTGGGAAAGCCTTGTTTGTTGGTCATTTTACCAGCACGTGCACGCTCGCGCGTGCTGTGCGATCATTTTCGCGTTTAGTTACAATGATGAGATATTTATTCACTTTTCATAAGGCTTCGATACGGTACTTCACTCCCAATCATTGCATAAATATTGCGAGATTTTAAGTATATGCCTGTTTGGTTGGTTGTATTGCCAGTTTTATTATTAGCCGCTCACCACATGTCGACTATTCCCACAAAGTCACTATAGCTGTAGAATAACGGTTCCTGGGATTTCCCGAAAATAATTTCTTGTCCCTTAACTGTTTTTATGTCAACGACTCGCCACAACACGTACCTTATACATTCGTTCACGTTAAAGAACCCAGGTGGTCGAAATTTCCGGTTCCCTTCACTACGGAGTCTCTCATAATCATAAGGTGATTTTGGGACTTTAAATCCCACGTATCATCAATCATTCGTCCTCACGCAGATGATTTCGCCTGCCAGGATGTGATCGTTCTCGTAATTGATTTCAAGAAATTAAGCGATTCCCTTCAGTCTCGTGGTTCGGCTCTGCGGTTATTACCTGTCCTAAGTAGACATAGTATTTAACAACTTCAAATCACTATTACCTATCTCGAAGCGCTGTTTTCTTCCGAGGTTGTTGTACATTACTTTCGTTTTCTGCAGATTAATTTGAAGACCTACTTTCCTACTCTCCTTGTCTAACTTCTTAATCATGAGTTGCAATTCGTCCCCTGAGTTACTCAGCAATGCAATGTCATCGGCGAAGCGCAGGTTACTAAGGTACTCTCCATTAACACTTATCCCTAACTGTTCCCATTCTAGGCCTCTGAAAACCTCCTGCAAGCACGCGGTAAATAGCATTGCGGAGATTTTATCCCCCTGCCTTACACCTTTCTTGATTGGTATTCTGTTGCTTTGGATCAACTATGGTAGCAGTTGATACCCTGTAGATTTCTTCCAGGATGTTTATATATACTTCATCGACGCCCTGATTCCACAGTGCATGACGGCTGATATTTCTACTGAATAAAACGCCTTCTCGTAATCTATGAAGGCTATGTGTAGTGGTTGGTTATATTCTGAGCATTTCTCTATTACCTGATTGATAGTATGAATGTGGTCGATTGTTGAGTAGCCTGTTCGAAATCTTGCTTGTTCCTTTGGTTGATTGAATTTTAATGTTTTCTTTACTCTGTTAGCAATTACTTTTGTAAATAGCTTGTATACTACAGAGAGCAAGCTAATCGGCCTGTAATTTTTCAAGTCCTTGTCATCTCCTTTCTTATGTATTAAGATGATGTTAGCGTTCTTCGAAGACTATATATATATATATATATATATATATATATATAAGGGAAAGAAGTATATACCTAAGGGCTCGTTTTTCCGTGTTTTAACACAATATTAATGAGATATAACAGACAGTAATGCCAAGGAATGTACAGGGGAAGTTATTAAAACCAATGGAATGTAAATAAGAAGAAAGAAAAGTGGATGAAAAAATTACCAACTGTGAGCAGGAATCGAACCTACGACCTTCGAATTACGCAGTGGCATATATATATATATATATATATATATATATATATATATATATATATATATATATATATATATATATATATGCTTTAGAAGATGTTTCCTATAGCATATATATATGCTTTAGAAGATATATATATATATATATATATATATATATATATATATATATATATATATATATGCTTTAGAAGATATATGCTTTAGAAGATGTTTAGTGCTTTACAAGATGTTTCCTGCTGGTGCCGTAAATGGCAGATGTCACTTAATGTAAACAAGTGTACAATTTTATCAGTAAGTGGAAAAAAAACTAGGTCAAATTTTCTTTACACCATTAATGACATTCCCATAACTAGAGTAAGTCAGCATAAATATCTTGGAATTATTATAACTGAAGATCTAAGATGGGATGCACACATAAGTTACGTTACTTCAGCTGCACTACGCCGCTTGTTTACACTCAGATACCGGCTTCGCCAGGCCCCGCCTTCTCTAAAACTGCTTGCATACACTTCCCTTGTGCGATCATTACTTGAATACGGTAATATTATTTGGTCACCATTCACAAAACAGCAAATCACGAAACTGGAAGGAATACAAAGGAAAGCTATGAGGTTCATTTACAACAAGTACAGACAGACAGATTCTCCGACTAAACTAATGAAAAAAGCTGGATTACTTACTCTAATGAATAGAACAAGGTTAGCACGTGCAAAATTCATACATGAATTAATGCATGGTCATTTAAACATTGATGTATCCGCCTATCTTACGTTTGATCAAACTAGAACAACACGCCAAAAACACCCAATGAGACTTAACGAATACTCCTTCAACACAAACTGCTTTAAGTACTCATTCTTTCCGTTAGCCACTAATGAATGGAATAAACTGGATCCGAGTATCTCCAGCACTACCGAATTAGCAAAATTTCTAACCCTTGTCGAAAATGAACTTTGTATTATGCAAACGGAATCACCTGATTGATTTTAGTATGTGTGTTCGTGTGAACATTGTACGAGCGAAGTATCATGTCATCATATTTTTTCTTAAGCAATTTTTAGTACTGAATCCAGGTGAAGAGAAATCGCTCTGTTGATTCTTGAACATGTTTCTGTTTTTCAGTGTGTATAAATTTGCGCTTCCTTGAAATACTTCGCCATATTGTAGGGTAGTTTCTTATTGCTGTAATTTCTTGTTGTGTTTCTTGATGCATATGCCAATATGTCAACCAATGTGTCAACCAAGTCGCTGCATTTATTTTCTTCTGACAACTCTTCTTTACACTAATGTTTTATGCCTTCTTTGATCTGAAATTGTTAAATGATCCGATTCTGTTAGTTTCATTCTGTACTTTATCGCGATGTATGTCTTTATTGTGTACTTATTCGAATTTTTATGTTCACGCCCTTCCTGCTAAAATCCCTGATGGGATTGGCAGTATGTCGAAATAAATAAAATAAATAAATAAATATATATATATATATATATATATATATATATATATATATATATATATATATATATATATATATATATATATATATATATATATATATATGCCACTGCCGCTAGCGGTGTTTTACAGCAAAAGCCATTGTGAGAGCACAACAATCGATTTTGGTGTCGTATTTGTTCGCCGTCACCGGTGTCCGTAACTGCTATCGTGCGAAATATGGAAAAAAAATGAAATGAAAAAAAAATACCCAGGATCGGATGGTATTCGAAGCAGCGTGTTCTGCGTGGCAATCGAGTATTCTACCTCAGTGCCACGCCGGTTTTCTTTTCTATATTGAGGAGTCACGCTGGTGCCCGAAAACGACTCTACCCAGGCGTCATGTCGGACAAAGAATCGAGTTAACATAGGTATTATAGCGTGGTAGATGAGTAATATAACAACCATAGGCATCACACAATTTGAATTTCTCAACGAATGGGTCGTTAAATGCGTCCAACTCATCCCAAAGGGCTCAGGCACAATTGTTCATCGACATCAACCAATACACGCTATATCTTGCAGACGTGTAGCGCACACGTCCCTTCTTTCCAGAATTACGAATAATTGCAAAGTGGGTGCTTGCATACTTCACAAAGATTGCGACTATTTATGGCGTAGTGGGTATACTTTAGAAGGTTTCTTGTATTTGTTGACGCAAGTGAGTTTACAACGGGCTCTATAGAACGGCCGCCCTTCCAGGTTTCGCTGTGACTGTGCTGCGTGTTCGGCGCAAGCATGCATGGCCGTTTTTTTTTTTTTGCCCACTTGTTCGCCTAATTGTCTGCATGCATGCATACGATTTTCAAATTTGACCTTTTAGATGATATCTGCACTGACGCTGACCTTATACATCAATCAGATTATTTTCTTGGTCGCTGAGGCAGCGTCATGCATCTGCATGGTCGGTTCGCCTTCGTCTAAGCATTAATCTTTTTCAGAGACCTCACAGACCTGGCTCTTCTTTCACTATCGTGTCTTCGCAAACTATTACCGCATCCGAGGACTCGCCACGTAACAGGCACAAATGCGGCCCACGAAAAAACTCGAGAGCGCCAGAACAGCTGCTGTAGATTATCTCCGCGAGGAGCCTTGATCGGTGCCAAGGTCAGAAACGTCAGTGGTTATAATCGCGCCGCAAAGAGAAAACGCCAAGGTCTGAACGTCCGTACTCGCCAGAAAAGCCGTTAATGGAGCGGTCTGGAAGGCATGATTTCAGGGGGAGCCGGCCAAACGGTACGAACGTGGCGTGCAATGCGTTCACTGCTAAGGGAATGAAAAAGGCAAGCCGTCTCCCAGGAAGCAAGCCGCCGCACTATTACGAGGCTTGCAAATTCTCGCAGTGTTTTATCTCTGCGCATATCTAGCGGTTTTACTGAGCACGCAGCATGCGCGCGGCTTTCACTACCGTCTCGTCTTGCCAGCTTTCTGCGCTGAATTCCTGTACTGCGAGTCAGGTGTGTCTATGTGTGGTGAATTTATTCCGTGAAGTTTTATGTATAGGGCTAACTACAGGCTCGAGCAGGCCAGATGTTAACAGAATCCGCCTATATCTGCAGTTGAGCAGCTTATTCTTGCAATCAAGATACGGATGGTTGGACGCGGCGGTAATTTGCGTTTCATGACCTTACCCTTGCTCACCCTCGCTTTCTCAATTCATTTGCATCGGTGTGGCCAGCATAGCCGCGAGCGTTTGCGGCAAAGACTTTGTTCCCCTTGAAGAAATTGCAAACGAAAAGGCCTCCCTCGCGGTAGAATTAAAAGTGACCATTTGTCTCTTGTAACAAATATGCCGTGAGTGACTTGGCATTTAGATCAGTTCTGTTACTCTCTTTTAAATTTGTTACTGCACTTAGTTTTCTCGCAATTCGGGACTTTGTCTGCGAATGTTTTCCTGGTGCCTTATAATACTAGACGGAGGCACTCTCGTCAAAGCTCTTATGTTTGCATATCAGCGTTTAAGTTGAGCAAGCTGATGGCAAAGGACGGTGTTCGCTTGTCTACTCGTAAGGATGATAATCATGACGATGGTGATATAATTGAAATTTTTTAACGGGGCTGTGACAAATAGAAACATAGTCCGTTTGTCATAATCATGATTTGTGCTTTCCTCTGTTGTAAAATTTCTGCTTATCTTTTTTTATTTTTTTTCTTTCGTCATACAAGCGTCTGTATTGTTACCTATGCGTGTAATGACCGTGTAATGACTGTGCTTCTATCAGCCTCCGCCTTGCATTTTTTTTTTACTAGTATTCTGAATGTGTATTGTTTATTTCAACCGTTGATAGTTCCATCCCTTTCGAATCGCGAAACCTCGCTGATTGGATATCGTGGCATTCTATTACAACGTGTGAAGTAGTTTCTGATTTTTTGCATCAGCCGACACACGCCTCATCCTGTTGCGAATATATTTTGCGGTATGCAGTTAAGGCTTTGGCTGCAAATCGCTGTACCGAAAACATCTACCAAAATTTTACATTTGCATTTACAGCGCATATACCGTAGTCGATGAACAGGCAAGCAGAATCTATGGCGGTTGTTGTCTGCTAGAGAACCACTTCTTAATTTCTCTCCTCTCCATCAAGAACCTTCGCCGTGCTTTCAATACCATAACATTTGTTCTTTTGATTTATTTCGTGTCACACTTGTATATGTTAGGAATTTTTATACAAAATAAAAGACGGCTACTAGAAGAACAGAGTCATTTCGTCTGTGATATTTTCGAACATATAGTCAAACCAGTTTCGGAACCCGCGGTGCCGATGCTATGAATAGAGGCCACTGGACCCACTTTCAGCTTTCAGCACCGTTCATTTGAGAAGTACACTTCTGCAAGCAGGTAAACTTTTGGCGCACTCTTAGCAATCAGCGAGGTATTGTGCGTCGTGGAAGATTTCCTTTTCTCTCTTTAATAGCGGTGCTGGTTAAGCCGACCGTTGGTCTCTGCAGAGCAAACTGTCGTCATCGTGAGCTGGCACACTAACTCGCCTTCCTCCTCTCCATCTTCTGCTTCGCTCCCACAACACGCGCGTCGATCTGTCCGGTGTGGGATGCGATAACTGTGTTGGACGAGAGCACCTGTGGAAAAATAGGAAAAGAGAGAAATAATGGCAAACAAGATGAAAATACAGAAGGAAATAGAGAGCTGTAGGAATACGACACAGAGAAAGAACAAAACGAGACCAAAATAGAAAGAAAGTGGGAAAAAAAGAGAGAACCTGAGTAAGATGAAGTAAGAAAGAGGAATCGTGACATAGAGAGAGCGAGAAAGAAGAGGAAGAGAGATAGAGTGAGACAGAAATGTGCTAGAATAAGGCAGTAAAACAGACAGGAATAAAAGAAGAGAAACAAGGCAGGCTGCCCACGCCTTCTTCTAGCTAGGCAGTGCAAAACTGTCGTAATGTTGTTCCTTTAGCATATGCGCTTGCGAGGTGGATACAGTTTAATTAAGGAGGAAAGCTCGCAGAGCAAGGCGAGGACTGAGTGAATGAAGACAAGGCAAATGCGCTGAACAAACAACTGAAGTTTTATTATTCAGACACCGTGGTCAATACCTACAGAGGCATCACAAAAGCAGCAACAAAAAACGCGAAGACCGATAGATACACATTCTAAGCAGCAATCGAGAAGCCATGGTGAACTTTCGGGAAGTGCGCGCTGTTTTAGCCTCGTGATGATAACCCGACCGCCTAGCTGGAGTTGTGTTATTTGAACTCGCAGAGCAGAAAGTCTGGTTTTCTCGTACCGATATCTGTATAGTGCAATCCTTCATCTACTGATCCGCCGTTCGTGTCTGTAAGTTGTCATTGTTGGAGCGTGCTTGACAGACACGTTGCGGAGCGATGGCAAGCGTGTCGGTGGCGTGCCTCTCAGTCTTCTCGTCACCCTTACGAGGGAAACAGCGATGACGTGCAAGTGGATAGAATGTTTGTGCACGTTTTCACTTTGCACAGTTTCGTAGTCGTTCTCACGGAGGACCAGTCACATATATACACGCAGTCAATGAGATAAGCAGCGCATCTGAGGCTGCTGACGCTCTCATCCGGATAGCAGATTGAAGGGTCGCTCAGTGAACAACGTGAAAAAAAAAATGCCTTTTTTTATTTCTGGTATTTAGCCAAGCGTCCAGTTTTCAGTTTTCCGATTCCTTGTGAGCCGCACGTCGAGTTTGTGCTTTCTATGCTGCAAATACTGACCGAGTTGTACCTGTTAAACTTTTCAATCGCCCTCTTTGTCAGTGCAGTAAGAACGCGCCAAGGGTGAGAATAGCAGTAAAGAAGCACCGATAAACGGTCGGCTGCCAGCTCGACCTGTTGGTTTGCCGTGCGCGCTGCATGTAGAACTAGGTAGTTGTTGGCAAGGCCTTCCACGCGCTTTCCGCACCCCCTGCGCGCTCGCAGAGCGCCCTTCACGGTGTGCCGCGCGCGCGGTCAGCAGCGCCAGCGCAAGTAAATAAAAGCGCCGGCGACTACAATGGCAGCTCGCGGTAAAAGCAGTCAGACAAGCTGATAAGCCTGCCAGCTTCTGGCACAAATCGGAAAGGGTAGGACGCGATGCGGCGAGGGCCATGCCGGAGACGCAGAAGTTGGTGTTCGCGAAAAGCGAAGCCATTTCCGGTGACGTCATTTCCTGTCCTCGGCGTAGCGTGCAGCGACGGAAGGGCCGGAAGCCGCTGATAAGGGCGCACAGCCTTTTGATTTCTTTCTCCTGCTGCGAATATTTTCCCAACGATTTCTGCGCCGGGGCCTCTTCAGATCTGCAACCGGCCGACGTCCAGATAGCCTATTCGAACGGCCGCGTCTTTCCGCGCGCGTCTTCCTTTTTCAGTGCTTGTTCGCTGGTTTTAGGCGTCGATTCGAGCGCGAGCAGAGAGAATCTACCACTGGCTTTGCGCCGGGAGCTTCGCCAGATAACAGCCAAACAAGAAGGGGGCGCGAAACGCGGCGTACGTCGCGCTATCGCCACCAACCAACTGTTTGCGGCGCCCTCTAGGTTCGGGCAAGCTGTGGCAGCCATTTTGCGGCTCTGCGCGGCTTCTTTTGTAGTTGCTGTTTCACTGGGCTTCGTTGGGCTCCGTTTCTTTTTCTGCCCCTTCTGCTCGATCTGCCGGCGTTATCGCGTCCGCAACGCGGGTGACGACAGACGTAAAAGACAACGGAGCGAGGTTTGGAGATAACGCTTCTGGCGAAAGATGCCGACCAGCGAGCTTTCTCCCGCTCGCGCTGCTTCCGATTTCCGTCCTGTGGTTTACTTGGGGGGCTGCGCTATCAGCGTGCGGTTTGCGCGCGCTCGACTTGCCTCGCCCACTGACTTTCTCTTATTGGGGCAGCTCTCATCAGGCACCGGGCTCGCTTTTCGAAGGCCTCGCTTTTCCTGCCCACATCAGCGGTGCTGTTTGTTCGGGTTCCCGTGCTTAGAATGCGCGCTTTTGCGTCGCCTTCCTAGCAAAATACGCGAAGATGGCCACAGTGATTGGCCAAAATTTTAGCAACCTCGAATCTTCAATCACGCCTTCGCTATTTGCGGTGCTGAAGCCCGAATTCCTAATGCTTACGAACCGGCGGTTAAAACCGGCTGCTTGCGCGCACAGACCTGACTGCGGCTGTACATTTATGTTATGAAGCGTGGAAAGTTGGGCGAGTAGGTGGGGAAAACACGGAATGTATTTACAGTGACCGCAACCTATAGGAGTGGTTATATCGTAACTACGGAAGCAATAAACAATGAAAGCAAAGAGCGCTGTGCTCTTTTTTGTGTATTTGTTTTTTGCTGCCGTAGTTACGCTGTAACTACTTCTAGGTTGCGCCGTTCGTGTATTCAGTTTTATGGACATTTAAGGGTTTGGTTTTCTTTGCTAGACACAATAATAATGCGGTCTAACAGACAATCATGCCAAGAAAATAATATATATATATATATATATATATATATATGTATTCATTTGTTTATTAGAAGTTTGTGTAATTGTAATGTAAGTATGAAGAAAGAAGAGTGTACGAAAAGATGACTTGCCGTGGCAGTGTCAATCAGCGCCACCAGTAGCCATTACGGCGAGTGTGGCACACTCCTTATGAGCCTGCTTGGTGTCACGTAGCACGTGAACTTACTACGAGCTGGCAGCTGACCAACAGTTCTTCGTATACAACCTAAAGATACCATGTCTGCCAGACCGAGGCCCTTGGGAAGCCAGAAAATGGGCATAGAAAATACTGGTGGTAGTGCCGCATCGAGATTCCGGCACTAGCTCGCTGTGACTTCATATATTTTGAGAGCTTCTGCTAGGGCCTGTCTACTTCTTTGTCGACAAAAATAAATTACTTTCTATAGATGAAAAGGCTGAGGCTCCACATAGCAAGCTTTAAGAAATTTATGGATCGAGTGAAGTTGCAATATAGTTAAATACTTTAAATCATTGATGATACAGAGACATTCACATGCAAGCTTTTTTTAATGCCGGCACAATCTTCTGACAGGAAACTTTGACCTCCACTTTCCCTTCTTGCCTGTAATAGCGTAATTTGTGACACTATAAAGTTCTCATAGAATAATTCATCATTTTTAACCTACATATAGTGGTAAACTTTTGTGTCCGTTTGAAGATTTAGGTCCGTATTCACAAGATGTCCTTACGAAGTCAAGAGTCTGACTATATTTATTCTGGTCTAGATGAAACACTGGTGAAAACTTGGACATACGCCAATCAAGTTTAGAATGTGTATTCACTGACGCTCAGGCGCCATACGGGGCCCTCTTTGTTCACCTTTTGTTTTTTAACAGGGTTCCCATGTGGGAGCCGAAATCTCAGGCAATATACTTTCACTCTGTTCGGCGTCTGTGCAAGTTTTCGCCATGACCTTCTCACGCTGAAACTATTCTTGAGAACTAATTCTGACCAGTCGTGCTGGGTGACTGACATATGAAAGTACAGCGGGCCATTGATATCAAGAGCATTCGAACGAAAAGATTCACAAACTCGTTTCGTCACGCATATGGTGGTGCTCTTCTGCCGCTAGTTTTGGAAAGCGACCTCCGCTTTCTTTCGTTGCGTCGGGAGGAAAATGTGGAGGCGAGTGGATGGATAAGTGACACACCTGCGCCAGATGGTCAAGGAGCCAAGCACGTGGCTGCCCGTGGGAATGTTAATGAATTTCGGAGCCTTCCTGACGGCCGCCTTGCTGCAGAGTTGCAGCGCGATCTTCGTCAGCGGGGACGCTTTCAGGTTGCGTCAGAGGGAGTGGAAGGAAGCAAATTGCCACCATTAATCGTTGCACGGGCGCTATAGTTATGAGCCCCCCCAGTTCATCGGGACGGTTCTGCCGGGGGCCGCCCGGGCGCTCCGTGTAGGTGCAGCCGCTTTCCGCTGCGGGCAAAAAACGATCATTTCTTTGGTGTTCAAGGCGCTCTTTACCATTCATTCGAAGCGCTATATCTTCAACAGATGAGTCTTTAAATTTTATTCTTCCAGTGGCCTATATGTCTGGCCGACACCCCGTAAGAAATAACAGGGGTGTAACAGCTGCGTAAATTGCGCCAGTTTGATACAATTCCACATTTGTGCGTCGAGCTGTGCCAAAAACCATGAAATTTGTTGAAATTGTGCCACGCTGCGCCGAAATTCCTGACCAGCCGTAAATTTTTTTCGGTTGCACTAATTTCAGCAAGAAATGCAGTCTACGTTGGCCATTTGCGTTATCAATGAATGCAGGGATCCAGGTACGTAAACCATATACTCGCGAAATGCAATCGACCAGATGAAGTAACTATACGCTGCGTGCCCACCGCTTCGCTGACCGCAGTGGATCTCTATCGGCGGGGCGACTCAACTTCAGGACGAGAAATCATTGCCGTAGCCAGCAACGCTTGGCGGGAAATATGAATTTCGTAGTTGGCAAATGCGGCTATGGCATGTTAGGAACTAAAGCTGGAAGCGCGTGCCGCTGTTAGTGGGTGCGAACAAACTCCATGCTCTGCGAACCACGTTGTGGCAACGGCATCGGTGATAGATATCCGATGTTGTCGCCATGCCACTTGACGCATACCGTTGTTACTTTAGTCGAACGCGCCTTGCAAGCGAGCCGAGAAGTTGCGCCCTAAACCTAAAATCGTCGTGAATAAAAAGAGGCCCCGCCGCAGTGGTCTAGTGGCTAAGGTACTCGGCTGCTGACCCGCAGGTCGCGGGTTCGATTCCCGGCTGCGGCGGCTGCATTTCCGATGGAGGCGGAAATGTTGTAGGCCCGTGTACTCAGATTTGGGTGCACGTTAAAGAACCCCAGGTGGTCGAAATTTCCGGAGCCCTCCACTACGGCAACCCTCATAATCATATGGTGGTTTTGGGACGTTAAACCCCACAAATCAATCAATGAATAAAAAGAGGGGGGGGGGGGTAGCGGTTCCACAATATCTTCGCCTGAGCCGCTACAGAATGCTGCCTAAGCCACTTTTGCTGCAGTACAGTAGTGTTCTGCCAAAAAGCATCATAATATTCGATAGGGGCTGTTAGCATTGTTCACGGAACACAGCACAGTTTTCTCAGTTACTCATGTGTGTGTATGTTGCCTAATTGTTAGTATAATGTGATCGCTAGCGTGTAAATATGTTACTGGCAATTATTTGGAGCACTGTATGACACACATGCAGCCCCCAAAAATCAAATGAAACTGAGCAGGCGCACCAGTTTTTTTTTTATTCTTGTTTTCACCTCTACTTCTCAGTTTTACGAATCACTCAAATCTCAAGATCGCCAGCTTGGCAGACCCACATTTGAGTCCTCAGAGGCTGTCAAATTATTCGACAGGCGAGGCAAATGCTAATATGGACTATATCATTGTTTGCGGAAGGAAATGGTTCAAAGTACTATTTTCATTGAAATAGCAGTGCTCATATTCACTCTACATGTTTTAGGGAATTTCGAATTTTTGTACTTTTTTTCTAAATGTTAGGTTTTTTTTTAATACGGCTCCAAATTTAGTCTTTCGTGAAAAAAAATGAACGTTTTCTCCGTAACCTACTCCTTATGTGACTTTAGTGCTCCAAAAGTAACCTTTCACTGCTCCAAAAATTGCTCTAAATTTTATTAAGCTGTTACGCCCTTGTGAAAACAATGGCATTTTGCAGAGAAAAAGAGGGGGTGGTTAGCGTAAAATCCCTTGTGAAGTGTATTGAAAAGGGAGAGCCAGAGAGGGAGAAAGAGAAAAGTAAAAAAAAAACGGCGAATGTGCGCAGAGTTCGGATAGCTTCTCAGTCAGTGAAGTGCACACGGGCCAACCACTTTCAAAAAGACGTCAACGTATAGTTGACGCTGCTATGGACGTAACCAGCGGCATTGATTGGTTCATTACATCGACGCTTTACACCTCCAGCTCATGCATATCGGAGGGGAGGGGTGATATTTCTTTACTGGCTCGCGTCCGCATGAGGACACCGTCTGCGGACAAAAATATAGATGCAGATGGCAGAGCAGGCAGAGCCGCTCACTCTGCGGCACTTGCCTCAGCGTTGTGTGTTGGCGGTGCTGTCGTATGACTTAGGCAACTGCGAGAAACCGGAAAAGGCGAGAAGCTGAGACGGCTTTCTTTCTTTCTTTCTTTCTTTCTTTCTTTCTTTCTTTCTTTCTTTCTTTCTTTCTTCTTTCTTTCTTTCTTTCTTTCTTTCAAGTACTTCTTTAGGGGCTAGTTGGTGAACCATCTTGAGAGGAGGGTGCAAGTTTGGACACTATGGAAGAGAGAGGCGCTCCTCTTGTCTCTTTTCTGTGGTATCCAAATGTGCGCCTTCCTTTCAAAAAACATTTCCTCCTTTCTTTCTTTCTTTCTTTCTTTCTTTCTTTCTTTCTTTCTTTCTTTCTTTCTTTCTTTCTTTCTTTCTTTGATTTGTATGTAGACGGAGTACGACGTGTGCTTGGCCTGTTTTAACCACTCGTGTTCCTTTCTTCCCTTCGCAGAAGAGCTATGCGCTCATTACGGCTAATTCCTCTGAGCACCGTTCGAAATGTGCCTCAGCGAGACTTTGGAGGCACGGCTAACCGCCGATCGGATTAATCAGATAGGAGTCCTGATTTCGGTGCCCGGCCCCTGTTGTCGTTTGCACAGACTCTGGTTTTGAGTGAACGCTCGGAATGGGGAAAGAGAAAACGGCGACCGCCTATCTTCGAATGGCATCACAGAACCGTGTCACAGCGCTAGTTTACTGCATGCGAGCACTGATCCGTGCAGTGGTGGTGTGCGCGCGTACTCGCCGACTAGTTAGCGACTGGGTTAGGTTGCGTGAGAGTGTGCGTATAGCCATCGGGGGCTGCGCCAGTCGCTGTCATGCATTGCCTTGGGCCAATCCCCACCCTCGAATAACGGAGAACCTCTCGGCGGTATTTGCTAGCACATGGCTGACTACGCACGTTATCGGGGCCGATAGGCGCCGCAGATAACGGGATCTGGCTTGCAACGCGGCGCTTTGTAGCTGCGCCCAGCGCTCACTCCCTCAAGAAACCTAAGTGGACAGATGCGAGCATCTGTCCTCTCGTTTTCTTCTTCCGTCCCCTATCCTCCTCATTTTATTCAACACTAGTCATAACAGCGACGCTGTTATGACTAGTCTCCATCAGCGACGCTGCGCACTTCAGGTCCACTGTCAGCAATCACTTTTTGTAACCACCCCGCTGTTGTCTTTTCTCTTGATTGTTTAATATTGTACCCCTCCTCTCTGTAACGCCTTACAGCATTGAGAGTAAATAAATTAAATGAAATGAAACAGAACAGGTACTAGCTTCCCCCTTCGGCCTGGGCTTGAAAATACCGACTGATCAAGTACGTGGGAAGGGGGAATCTAATATGCGGCCCTATAGCTGGAGATGGCGTCTCGAGAGAAAGGTCGCCTCTGAGCGGACAGCTCTATATACTGTGTAGCGGGCGTGTATGCTCTAAAAATTATAGTGGCGTTTGCGTACGATGGCGGGCGCGTGTTATTCAAAGTGGAAAGTTTACCGAATAGCAATGCACGGGTCTAGTTGTTCCTGCACACGTTCGTGCCAGTATTTCTCTCTCATTATTTTTGTGTGTGTGTGGCGTAATACCAGCCTGCGCGTGCAGGCCTAAACGTTTTCATATCGAAGTTCATCACCCAGGCTTGCACCAGCCTGGGTGTAGAACGACGAGCTAACGCATCAAAATCTTGGAGGAAAATGCTTTCAAGAGACGCGCTCTGTAAGCTGTCGAGAGCCAGTAATGGCACTTATATGAATCTGACAAAGACTGGTTGCATTGACGTGTGGTAGAGATAATTTTCTTTTTTATTCCTACGAATCAGTTGGCCAGAGCGATGGTCGAGTATATAGGGCTGAACCAGGTCGACTTCGGCACTTTTACATGAACACGATGCAAGCAAGTCGAGCAAAAACTCGAGCTTATGTAGCCCCAGACCTGACCACGTTTAACATGAACTCGCTTCTGGCTGATTGAGATCGCTTCGTGGAAGGACAACTGATAAGGCGAAACCGCGCCACGCCTTGCCTGTTTTATTTTGGAAGTAAGGGGGGAAAAGTGGTGCAGGCGTTGAGAACTACGCCTTGAGCGAGTCTACCAGCCTTGAGCGAGCAAAGCCTGTGGTCTACTGCCCACCCCGAAAACGATGCATGCCTAAATAATATCGAATAAAGTGGCTCATTCTCTTTCTTTGAATTACGAGTTGTGGCATGCGCATCCGCTACGACCCAATATGGCGCTTCTGAAACTTATCCGTAAAATATATTCTACAATCAACTCTCTCAACCTTTACTACGCCATATGTACCGAGACTAGGGAACGATTTTATGCCGATGCTATTCCTTTTAGCGCTTTAAGAGTTGTCGGAGAGGCATTCTGTCGGAGTTATTGACGGGGTAACCGGGCCGTGAACTATAAAGAATTGCAGAAAAAATGATATATCAATACCATACAAATGCATGGCAGGCATATAGTCGCAGTGTTGGCTGGTGTTGCTAAAACTGAGTGAGCTGTTCGTAGACTGTCACATATGATGTTTAGCTGGCTGCTACTAATGTTATCAGACGAGACGCGCGTGCAGTGTTCGAGTTTCCGTTTTCTGCCTGCGCGAGTGCTGAATCATTGTGCACGAGAAAATCTGGGCTCGATTGTCTGGTGCCTCCGTTCCTTTTAGTTGTCTTTCGAGCATTGTGTCATTGTCTCTCTGATTGTCTCCGAAATGTTCCATGGCATCGTCTACTTCAGTCACAAGTATACTGCCCGCACCATGCAGGGTCTTTTATATACCATACACATCTTTCATAAAAGTACCACAACAGTGGCGCCTGCTAAAGTAACACTGAAATGAGTAACACACGTTAATTACCTTTGTAATTATTGACTTGAAGGTTGCTCTTTAATGGTATATTTGTAGAACGATACGTAATACTGTGTATTCGTGAAGTTTATCTGCGTCTCGGCTGCTGACCCGCGGGTCGCGGATCCGGCTGCGGCGACTGCATTTTCGATGGAGGCGAGAGTGCTGTATAGCCCATGTTCTCAGATTTGGGAGCTCCCCACTACGGCGTTTCTCATAAATCATATGGTGGTTTTGAGATGTTAAACCCCACATATCAATCAATCAATCAGCTTATCTGCGTAGGCCATTGTCACGAAACGAGCCTTCAATGGTAAGACTGGTCACACTGCGTGCGACGGCCGCGAGCCAAGTTTGCTTAGCAAAAGAACGGAGGGTAACGAGTTGGAATCCAGTGATAACTGCAGAATCATCATCAATTGGCAAAGGCCGCTTGGCGGTTATCGTTCACAGTGGTTAAGAAGTATCGCCCTGTCGCGCTCATAAACGTTCCTAGCTAGCACTGAGGCTGTTTTGCCGCAATGGTGAATTCGGTGTTTCCGTTCAATCCACGTCGAGCGGCACTGCACTGTGGTTGCCTCGGTTACGAAAGTTATACAAGCATTGCCTGTATCTCGTTTTTTTTTTGTCAACAAGACGGCCTTTTAAATGCGGAGCGTTTCTTAGCGAACTTCGGTGACCTTGAGCGTATCTATCTATCTATCTATCTATCTATCTATCTATCTATCTATCTATCTATCTATCTATCTATCTATCTATCTATCTATCTATCTATCTATCTATCTAGCCGCTTATATACGTTTGGTTTGATAAATATGACGCGCTGGTCAAGACATGAATAATGTCACAATCCCGTCGCGTACGTTGTCAAACACTTCCCATTATGCAGTGATTGATTGATTGAAATGTGGGGTTTAACGTCCCAAAACTACCATATGATTATGAGAGACGCCGTAGTAGAGGGCTCCGGAAAATTCGACCACCTGGGGTTCTTTAACGTGCACTCAAAACGGAGCACACGGGCCTACATTTCCGCCTGCATCGGAAATGCAGCCGCCGCAGCCGAGATTCGATCCCGCGACCTGCGGGTCAGCAGCCGAGTACCTTAGCCACTAGACCACCGCGGTGGGGCTCTCATCATACAGTGGCACATACCCACGGGCGGGTATGTGCCACTGGTATGTGGGTATTTGCCACAGGTAATTGACACTTACTATCTACCCAGGAACGACGAGAACACAGATGGGCAGTTTTAACGCGCAAGGGTTAAGCAATACCCGTCATCGGCAGCGTCGACCCAACGAAGGCATATAAATGTCAATGTTAAGAAAAACCTGACATAGACACCCTGACGAATGCAAATAATACATTTCAGGTTCCCAGCAGGAATCGAACCAAAGCTTTCTGCGTGGCAGTCAAGCATTCTACCACAGAGCTAAGCCAGGTCTCGGAACTACTTTTTAAATAGACGCTAATCTTCGTCAATAGTGGTTGCAGCGCTGCTTACCCAATTTTATAAATATAACATATGTACTCCTTGTGGTTCATAAATTGTGGTTCGGTTCCATGGGCTAAGTTGATTTATGTAGCAGTGCCCACGTCCAACATCATCGCGAGTTTCAGCGCTTCATATCAGCATCTGGTGTTGCGAATACGCATGTTCCATTTGACATCGTTCGCAAGTGCAAACAACTGGTTATATAAACATCTGCAACTTTTCAACATATGTCTGTGCGTGCAACATTTGTACATATATCTAGCGTCATTTCATGACGTGTCGCTCAATAAAAGACACCGTCACCTCCCCTCCGCATCTTTCGCTTAACGTCAATTCCCAGGTACGTGGAATTTGCCCAATTTTCTTCTTTGCTATCTGACACACATTGACAAGCCGCGAGCATAGTTCGAGGTAACTCAGCGGCCCGACTTTCCGGTTGCCTCCTGTCGCAGGGTCGAGGGTTATATCCCCGGTGACCGGCAAGGCTTCGTTTTTCTTACTGGTGAGTCCCAAGTGAGTTGGTGCATTTCTGTCTACGAGGACAGAGTGGAAAATACAGAATAGATGTACGCAATATGTAAGGCTCTTTCGTCGCCATAGAGAAACGAGAGAGAGAAAACAACTTCATTTATATTAAATGAACCCCCATCAGAAAAACAGATAAGGAGTATGGCGTTTCGAGTCATCACTGGTGACAGGTTGTTCGATATCATCGAGTCGTGTTATACCTACACATTTAATATGCGACATAAAGTACCGGGCGAGATGTGTCGCTTCTTAGTACGGAGGTGAGGCACCTTTCGGCCAATATTCATCAATTACGCGGAAAAAACACACGACCAGAGCCTGAACTGGTGTTCGGCGAATTGTCTGGCTAGCTGCGCTTCAACTACTAGCGGTATCTTTATCGCCTGATGCGGGCCAACTTTTGACATAACCGCCAAAGTAATCTAGTTTTGCGCCCGTTCTCTCAACATGGATCGCAAAAGCGAAATACAGAAAGCCCTCGCTCGGCGTAAAGCAGTGTAACGCAGCAGTGACCATCGCTGGCGGAAGGGCGACAGGCGTGAGTGATACGTTTCTGATCGGTCTGCACGCAGGGCGCCTTGAGGCTTGTCGTATCTGAGACACGGGACAAGGCGCCCTAATCTGGGAGCGCTTTCGGCCCAGAAACGCCGCGCCTAACTTATGGGTCTGGTGCGGGGGTGTACAAGGCGTGAATAAATAGTATTTCGCGCGCCGCCTGTTTGCATTTTCTTTCTGTCTGCTTCTCCCGCGACAGGACGATGAAGAGGCTACCGCGCGTGGAACTACCGCGCGTCGTCCCGCGATAGGAACACCGGCTTCCTGCCGCAGCGGGCGCCATTTTTGTTGGACGCTCCGGCGATAAGCTTGTCGCTTCCGCGCGCCTCGGCGGTTGCAGGTGAGGGCGGCTGCGCCCAACAGAAACAGCGGTCCAAACATGCCACCAACACGCGGGTTGCAGGCCGGCCTGGATGGAGGTGTAGTAGGCCCGGGTGACCGATAAGGAGCGGACATTTCTCGGAATCAACATTAATCATCGCCCTCCCCGTGTTCTCGCTGGCCTGCCTATCGTACCACGGTAGCTACCGCATCCCTTCACATTTCTTATCGTGGTGACATGTGGCGCCATCTATGAAGAAGCTGCAACGACTATCTTGCAGTGCTCGAAGTAGCTTGTTACCCCAGCGACGCGGGACGTTTTTATGTACCGAGTCGGCTCCTATTTGTTCCCACTTTTAGCCATTTAGCTCTGCCGTTGTCGCCTGCTTCATGTGCCCGTTTTTTTTTGTATAGTATTTGCTTTCGTAGTGCATTACCGCCCCGTTTCAGCGTCCAGCGTCGCTACCGTATGTGCGAACCTTCGCGCTCGGCCTATTTCGCCGACCGATGTTGCTTGCCTTCGCAATGCGTGCCATGCGCCTGAAGAAATTGACACGGCATACGTTTTTAGTCACTGACTGTTTCGCCGCAATCTGCGGCAAGGGTAAGCGAGTTACGCCGGTTTATTCGCCGCTGTTAGAAATGGGAACGTATTTATTTATTTATTTATTTATTTATTTATTTGTCTATTTATTTTATTTATTTATTGTTGATGTTCTCTCAATCTGTGCATCATCTGCGCCATGTTATTTCAAGCTGGAATACGGTAGCATTGTTACACGCTCACTATGTACCAACAGGACAGTCAACAATCAGTGTTGCAGTCAACTTTAGCACTTCTCGCTTAAACTATTAGAAAGAAAGAAAAGCACACACGCAGATAGAAATGGCATTTTTTCGTTAGCTTCACGGCATTGCAGTTAACATAGCCACTCGACGGACGTCACGCGCTCAAGTTTGTACGTGTGTGCGTTTCAGCGCATTAGGCGGAGCGTATACACTTTGCGCGCATTGTCGGAGGTATCGCCGAAGTGCCTTATCGGCGCAGCGGTGGAAGCGCGAAAACGAGGGAAGCCCAGGTGATTTGCGGCAACGATGGGAAAAAGCCGTGGGAGAGGACGACACTGGTTGGAGGCAGCGCTGACGCCGTGACACATCGCTGATGATTTGTTGGTCGGCCAACGTGGCCGCCTGTCTCTTGTCGTCGTAATTCACGACCAGATAAGGTAGACAGACTCTTTGAGAAAGTACTCTGCCCAGTCGCCATTTTCCTTGTCTTATTTTTTTATTTGGCGGGAAAAAAAGGGGGGGGGGGGCATTTGGTTGGGATGCCTTGCACTTTCATGGCACAGATACGTTTAAAGATGTTCCTTTCGCTTACCGTCTTTCCCTGTAATTTTTTTTCTCCTGTGTGGCGGGTATCTTCGTCCCCTCATCGTTGGCCTCCCATCTTTGTGTTCCTTTATCTTTCTGTTCAGTGGTATTTTGGAGGACTAGATTACGACCCCCTGTTATTGAAAAGCCGAAGCGGCTACGTGGACGTGTAATGCACCGCGGAATACCCCGAATGCGGTCAATCTGTTCGGCACAACTAGTCAAGAGTACTCGTTGAAATCATCAAAGTTTTCCTAATTAATCGATAAGCGTGCGTGTCGTGGCTAACATAAACGTGTTCGGCCACGCCATTCGATTAGTGGGAAGTAATGAAGTTTGCGCGGAGCAGAAACCGACCTCGCCGCTGACACGATCATAGCTAAGTAGTCGTGAATCTTCGTGTTTGAACCACGAAGCTGCGGTCCCGACCGCGGCTGCTGTATGCACACTACAGCTTCTGTATATGTAGGCATTATTGTATAGATTACCCAAAGTTAAACTGAGACAGATTCTCACGGGACCTTTTTTTTTTACGAAAAAGAGGCTTTCCTTCTTTCTGGGCTGTTGCACGAGAGTACAAAAGCCGACGTCACCTGCAGCCTTGGTAGTGCGTTTCTTATGGGGTCAGGCGCACGAACAACGCCCCAGAGAGGACTACGGCAGCGCCCAGGGAGCCTCGAGTGAAAAGGTCTAACGGCGTATTGTGCGCGCGCACTTTCCACGGGGGTGTATACCGAAAAGAGAGAAGCCCTCTTATTTGTTAGCTGAGACAAAGGCATGTTCAGCAAATTCAGATACATCCTTCAGTGGCTGCAGCAAGGACGCTTTTGCGCAGATCCGTATGAATTTCGTGCTCAATAATCAATGAAGTTCGCACACTTAGTCAAGTATTTCTCTTTCTTCATTTCTGTTTTTCTTTAGGCAGGAGGTTCTTTTCCTATACCCACGGCAGCGTGGTGGAAGGAAATGTCGCGTTCAGTGAGATCGGCCTGCCTACTCGTCCCCTTGTTTAATAATAATAATAATAATAATAATAATAATAATAATAATAATAATAATAATAATAATAATAATAAATATATATTAAAGTATGTAGACCGCTGAAAGGTCCGCAGCTGCTGACGTTCATGTCTACTAAAGAATAGTTTCAGAAGTCTTGAAGGAAAACTTCGCATGTACACTTCCCAATCTTCACAGAACACTCGTGGGCCTTGTGGCCTTGTGGCCGGGAACTCGGTCCGATTTTTCCTCCGCCATCGCGCGGCCGCGATGATCCGTATTTTTAATCGGATTTAGCCCGGGGATCATAGCCCACCGGGCCAACTACGCTGCGCGATTACTCTTCTTCTGTTCTTTGGGGCAAATTAAATGAGCTGACAATGCTCGACCGCTCTCGGCAGCAACCAGTTTGCGAGAAACCGCCGCCGACTTGTTCCGACGCATGCTGCTGCTGTCGGGCGAACCGGCGCGCCGCTATGCAAATCGCGGTCTTCGAAGCGCCGCGAGAGGTCGCCTGGTTCGAGTGGGACCCGCTGCGATAACCTGGCCGCCGCAGTGCGCGCCCGCTGATACGGGAGGCCCTGCACGGATGACCGCGTCCTGTTCGGAACTTAGCCCGTCGATTGATGCTTTAGTGTACGTATTTACATCCAGCCGTGGTAATGCATTAGTCTCGGAAATGGGGAAGCAGGATTTCCATTCAGGCCCGTGGGCGTATTACGACTACCGTCTCAGCTACAACTGTCAAGCGATACCTGGCTGCAAGATTTGGAGAACGTGCCAAGTATTTCTGAAATATTCTCTTATCCTAGAGGAAAAAAACAAAAAAAAAAACATGGGTGGATGCCAGTGCAACTCTGTATAGGCGTCAGGCTGCATTGCTCTAAATGCGATTGCTTAATTTCCTACGGTGGATTGATATAACCTGTGCGCGATTAAACAACTTTGGCGTCCAATTTGCATAAGTTCCTCGTGTGGGCATGTGTTTCGTAGGCAGTCATTTGTCATTTATTGCGTCAGCACAAAGCTTTATTAATTTCTCAGAGAATACCGGGCTGTGCATATAAAGACTGTCACATATTGGAAAAAGGCAGCCAATCAACGAGCATCACACATATGATATAATGTGCTAAGAGAGACGAAGAATCGTATATTTTAGTTACTGTCAGATGATCATATCTCATCACCGTCATTATAGGTGGCGTGCTTGTGCTGTAATGTCATGGTCCTGATTGAATGCCGGGAGAACTGAAGAAAACTGATGATGTACTAAAATGAAAAGCGAGATTAATTGTCGCTAACTTTTTAACTTACTCGGCACGTACTTGTCCTCGATCCTTACTTTTTTTATAAATACGCGAAGCAAACAATGTGCAGAATGTGTAATTATGAACGTAAGACGGGGATCCTGTGGGGGTTTCGGGGATACTGTCGTACTTCTGTCGTGATCATGCGCGTGACGATTGCCTCAGTTTTCTGTGACCCAAACTTCCTGTTATAGTGATATACCGAGTGTCAGAATCGTCAGAAAGATCATCTGCTGCGGACTGAGTGGAGAGCATGTCGGCCATGATTTTAATGAAAGGGACTGTCTACCGCTCGGGAAAAGTTTTCTGATTCTGGGGGAAATGAGAAGATCGCTCGTCACTTCGGCGGCAACGATCATGCTTTTGATTCATAAAAAGAATTATAACTTTAATTTGATGTTAAAAGTCGATGAACAATGCCCTCTAGGGTCACCGAACAGCAAAGTGGTTCAGTCTATTGGCAAGACAAGAAATCCCCGCAGCTAGACTCATTTTGCTTAAATACAAACGCATTTTCTTTGAAATTTTCTTTCATGCACTTATGACAGCTCCAGGTGGCGCGAGAGAGTAATTTTTGCTTTTTCTCTCGCGTGTTCAAAGAGGCGCCTGGTGGCGCTTCCGGTGGAGTGTTTGTTCACTTTCTTGCGTGCCTGCCTGGAAACGGCGGAGAAACGCGAGCCCTGCGGCCGCCGCTGCCAATCTGCCAATTTTAACTAATACTAAGGCATCCAGCCTGCAAAAAGTGCACGTGGCTTTATTTTTGGACTTTAACTGTCAGTATAATTGTCATCGCCTCTACCAACAGTGTTGTAGGCATTCAACCCACCGATGAATGGGTACCAAGCGCAGGTAGAAAAATTCTATTTTAAAAATTTTTCTACACACTTTCCAGAGTAACCGCTACAAGGTTGGACACTTCAGATGGTAGCATTTCTATTGCAATACCAAACGGAAAAACAGTGAGGCATGGTAGACAGTCCCTTTGAACTTGTTGTGTCGAGGGCAGTGATACTATACCAGTGCTTCGCTTCTGTTATAGTTCCTGCTTGCATAGAGACGCCGGGGTGTCAGAAAACTATCATGTTTGGTATCTTTAGTGGTATATACAAGATCGCACTGCCCAAACAGTTTACCTTTTTTGAGCATAGGACTTCGAAGGGGGCGTCATCGTCTAGCTATAATGTGGCAAGTATATATACTAGCGATGAATTTGTATGCAGGTTAGCGTCAGAAAGTGTTGCGGGGGCGTTTCTATCGTGCCGCTTTTATTATTGCGTAAGCGTCGCCTCTCCGTGGGTGTTTTTTTTTTTTTTCTTCCACGTCGGTGCAGAATGCGCTCAAAGCTATTTGGCTGGCACCGACGCCTTTCGTGCTCTTTTAGAGAAATACTGATTAATCACTGGCTATTCGCAAGTCTAAAGAGGCGATGACCCTCATCAAGTTTCGATAATGGTATAGCACACGCGACCGTTCGGCTATATGTGCTACTGCCGAAATCCTCTCGTAACGTGTGCGCGCCAGGTTGCTCATTCAGTTCAAGGAGGTCCGACAGGCTAGTGACACCGACATCTCCTTTTCTCTATCACATTCATGCGCGGCCGTACTTGCTCTGCGCGCTAAAATTGAACAAACGTCAACGAAGTTCTGATCTCGTGACTCTGCGCATATTCTTACTGATCGCCAAAGGCTAGCCGCGTTTCCGGTTTTCATTCACCTACGAGACTTCGCACGGCACGTCCACGTCTTGACTGGACAGTGCCGCCAGAAGCGGTGCCACAGTGTCCGCCCAGATGATCGGGGAGATATGCGTGCCGTCGCCGCTGGGAAACCGCAGCCGTGTGCTATACGAACGCGTTCGCCCGGCGAGCCTGGGAGCGGCCAGCACGAATACAAGCCGTGCTTAATGGAATTGAGAATCGACTGGTCCCGGAACTGACGTGGTGTCTGGAACCTTCGGCGATGCGCGAACCCGGCAGTATCGCAGGCTCACACGGGCTATTTTTACGCCATGCGCTGCTGCCCCGTTGACCAAACGAGAGCGGGCATTTTCTCACTGCCTGCGTTCTCACGAGACGACGAGCAAGTGCACCTACCCCGCCCCGAGTACGCGGCGATGTCTTGACGTGAGCACGCACGTCAGGTACGCCGGGTGGGCTGCACGCGCGCTGAATACGCGCAATTGAACTACGGAACTTTCGGTGAAGCTTTATTTTTCTGAACGCTCTTTTACTGCTCGAAAACACTAATGCCGCAGGGCTATCAATTATTTCGACTGTGTCTGACCGAGCTTGGAACTGTCCCGGCAGCCAGTCATTGATGTAGTGATGGCGGCCATCGCAGTTCTCGGGTTTCATGTATGGGCGTCTTGTATGGCTCTCTGAGAAGCGCGCAAAGTTAGATACTTGTGTCGTTCGACAATATGCATGCATATCAGCTACAATGTGGAAGCGCTCTCAATGACAGTCTTCCAGCAGACACCTTCACTCGTGAAGGAACTTGAAAAGAGTGCTTTGTGGCTGTTTGCAGCGAACACCATTAGTGTACCGCTGCTGAAATAATAATAATAATAATAGGATCGTGTAGCCGACGAACGCAGACGTAATGTATAAGCATTCGGTTGGCTCATCCGCCTTAGATGTCCAAAGCAACGCCATGACTACACGGTATAATCGAGGGACTTGAAATAGTTCTTTCTGACTGCCTTGACAGTATTATTCCGAAATCTACGCGAGCTAGTAGAAAACAATGCACACGAACTGCTTTGAATTCTGGCTTTATCGGAATTCGTTCCGATTGGTATAAGCGACCCGCACAGCATGCTGAACGCCATGACATCTGAGTGAGCGCCGCTATGGATCACATTCGCACCTCTCCGAGAAGTAACCCGGAAATGGAATGCGCGCACCGTACGTGTGCACTAGCTGAGTACGTACGTGTGCACTACGGTAGCCTAGAACGCGAGCAGCTGTATCATTGCGAATGCTGTCACTGCATGTTGTGGCGAACAGTGTTGCTGTCGTAGAGGTCTTAATTTAGCCCACATCATTCATTCATTCATTCATTCATTCATTCATTCATTAAAAATTTATCGTCGTTGAGAGAAGATAAAATATTTGTTTTCAGGATTCGCAAATCAGTTGCAATTGAATGAATCGGCTATACTCGACAACCGAGATTCGCTTTACTACAATGCCCAGCTATGTTATCACCACCGATGTACTATCCGCGAAATGAAACCCAAACAGTGGCAAGTCTTCGCAATGGTACAGCGCATACCGTCCACTTATCATCATGGACATGCACGCATGCATGCACTGAAGCAGCCGAATAGATGCGTGCGCCTGTGCATGATGATAACTGGACGGTGCCTTCGCGAAGGCTTGTCGCTGTTCGGGTGTCATTTGACACGGACAGTAGAACCCCTATTTCCCCAACTCTACGCAGTGTAGCAAGCTGGTTACACTTACCAGGTTAACCTCCTATAGCGTTTTCATTTCATTTATCTCTCTCTTCAGTTGCGAAGAGAAATAACGGCGCATGCCCACTCGATGCACGTGCTCGCCAGGTCTACACGTAAATGCAAAAGGGCGACTGTACCGCATCAAGGAACTTTCGAGTCAGTTCCCCATCAGCAACGACAAGCATTTCCAATAAGAGAAAGTAATCTCCTTCCCCGAAAGCAGGCTCTTTATTAACCGGTTATTTTCTTCACGTTTCCCCGCTGTAGCCGCCTCATCAAAGACGTGGCCGAGGAGCAGTGATAGACTTGGCTCTCAAGTGGCTGCCTCATCATCCGAATGGGGAATAAATAAGGAGAAAGCGGGAACCGATGACTGGGGTCCTAGCCAGTTGAGGGCAGCCGAATGCGAACCTCATTCCAGACGTTCGTCTCGCGACTCGGCGCAGATTACGCGGCCATATGAAGAGCTGGCGGCGCATTGTTCGCGCGATCTCACTTTAATTCACTCCTCGAGCCGGGCAGAAGGCGCGGGGTGAATGAGCGGTCGGTATCTGAAGAGTTGCCCAAATGGACGGCGGCGAACAGAACTGGTGTCGAGGGTGCAATCAAGAAGAACGCCGCTCTCCGCGCACCACCGCCGTCGCTGCACCGAGCACTCGAGATAATTTCTCAGCCTTCAGCTTTCAACTTCCAATCAAGAAGGTCCTGGTGATATTTGGCTGTAGCGTCATTTTCTGTATTCAAGGGGCAGTGAAGAGGGAAGCTGTCTAACGTTTCAATCCGCAAGGTTCTCTTGATGCTCCCTCTCATGCACCAATCTTCCCGCCCCCCTTTTTTTGTTCTCTTCATCTAGATCCAAATGTGCTCGCGTATTAACTGGTATCTTCGTTTCCTCGGCGCCCGTGTTTAACGCACCTCCCCATTATGAAGCCTCTCGCTCGTAACAACAGGGGCCAGTACGGACATTCGCCTCGGCGGTGGAGAAGTGCTATGCGCCCCCGTGGCCCCACTTCGTTTGCTATAGCATTTCCAAGCGACGGATCATCACTGTTCGCGTATTCCACTGAGGGATATAAGAGCGCTTCGCCTGATGTAGGAGGAGCTGGCCGATTACGCTCGTCCGGCTTCTGCGTGTGCCCTCCCGCCACTCCGTGCCCTGTCTGCATCCGTGGGCCCTTTGTTGCTATATCGCGCCCTCCCTTCTTCTTGTAGGCCCTTGTCATGAGGATTAAGTGGCGTATGGCGTGCAACCATAGAGAAAAGAAAAAAAAATGTTTCGTTAGTGGAGGCGCGGCCTCGTTGGAGGCGATAGTCGCTCGCCATTTTAGTGCGCGATCGCCTCGTTCCGGGGCGTTGTAATTGGGTGATATGCGTGTTTATATTCGAAGTGCCTTCTTGTTTTCATCGGTAAGAGAGCTCGTACAAATGGCGTAAAGGATAAAAGAGGAATGGCCGCCCAACACAATGTATACTTGAACAAAGAAAGCGCGTGGAGGCCGGGCAGTATATATATGCTCTTTTAAGGGGCTGAAATGGAAATAAAAGAGACGGGAAAGTTCGTAGAGACGATGACGAGGGTCGCAGATTGAAGCTCGGGAAATGAAGTGGCGTCCTTATCTTGAGCGCATCATCGTCTGCTGCTTCGTGCGCGCCGTCGTCATCGTCTCCAGAAATGTATTGCGCGCTTTGTTTGACACTCGATTCCTGTTTCCAGCCATGATGTGATAGAACAGACTCTTCCCCTCTCCGCTGTAATTTACCCAAAAGCGTATGCCGGCTCATGGGCATTCTTTCCGCTCTGCTGTCCTACCGACTATTTCTCTGTCGTCGCAGGCTTGACAGTCGTGGAATCGAATTTAAATTTGTGCTCGTTCTCAAAACACAGCAGTTGCAAGAGGTGCGCATTGCATTGTGCTTCGGCACTTTACATCGGCATACTTCGCGTGTACTCTATAGGTGCATGTGCGTGCTTCCGTATAAACGGGTTTCATCCTCACATCGACTCTCATACCTGTTCATAGCTGCAGCGTCTATACAAAGTCCGCCCCGCCGCGGTGGTCTAGTGGCTATGGTACTCGGCTGCTCACCCGCAGGTCGCGGGATCGAATTCCGACTGCGACGGCTGCATTTCCGATGGAGGCGGAAATGTTGTAGGCCCGTGTGCTCAGATTTGGGTGCACGTTAAAAAACCCCAGGTGGTCGAAATTTCCGGAGCCCTCCACTACGGCGTCTCTCATAATCATATGGGGGTTTTTTGGGACGTTAAACCCCACATATAAATCAATCTACAAAGTCCGAAGCACTGACTGGTTGGTTTTCCATCTATCGAAGGCTTTTGTTTTCATCACCTGCCATTGTCCTTGTTTGCGTACGCTTAAGTGTTGGTGATGGTCTAGAAAGTCGCCGAGTTTGATTACGCATTGGGTCGTTTTTACTTCATTTATAATGGCACTTACTTACGCCCACACGTCCGGGCTAGAAAAGTGATACTGTGTCGCTGTGAACACGTTCTACTTCACGGCAAAATCTGTTACGAGATCACAACAAGGGTCGTTCCGCCGTAGTTGTCGCCGCCGGTGTATCTAACCACTGTCGCGCTACGTAAGAAAAACGTTAGGTAAATGAAATACACCAAGGACACACTGGGATTCCAACTCGGGTCCCCTGTGGTATTTTACCACTGAGCTACGCCAGTGCTTAAAGCTCCCTCGCAAACTGACCCTACACAGGGTTCATGTCGGGAAAGGAATCACGTTAATGTATATAAAGCATTTTTAGAACAGCAAAGGAACAGCCAGGCGATACACAATGCGAATGGAGTAACGAGTCTAGGTCATTGAATGTTTCAAACAATTACAATAGCGTTAGGCATATTTCTTCATGGTCGTATAGGATAAAAAAATTCACAAAATTCTTTGCAAGTGCGTAGCAGGTACCACGCTTCTCCGAAGAATGACGAAAAATAGCATGGTGGATGCCTCCCTATACTACAAAAAATATTATTTATCTTGTAGTGGGTACCCTGCAAGTGTGCATGTAGCAGTTACCCAAATAATGTATAAAGAGTGCTCTAAAAACGTGGCTCTTCCAGCTTTCGTTTTGACAGTGTTGTGCGTTCCTCGCAGGCCTGGCTTTTTTTTTTTAATCGCGCATACCTTGAGGTTTTCATTCATGTGCTCTAGCTACAAGTGTAAATCAATATATTTAATTACGTCAGCTATATAATTGTGTGTTCAGTAAGTGACAATATTATAATTAGACACGTCATTGTGGTGTAACTGCCCTAATTCGGACCACCCTGTAGTTATTTACCGAGCAAAAAAATCTAATTATACACGGGTGTTCTTGCATTTCGCCCCCATTGAAATGGCTGGCTATCGCTGCGGTGGTCATCTGAGCACGTGCCTTCTAATGATATCCCAAAATCACGACATAATTATGAGAAATGCCATAGTAGAGGGCTCCGAAAATTTTCACCATCTGGTGTTCTTCATTGCGCACTAACATCGCATAACACACGAGCCTCTACCATTATAAATATATTAGAAATGTGATTGCCGCGTCTGGGATCGAACCCATGAAATTCGGGTGAGCAACTGAGGGACCGCTAAAACTCCGTGGTGGACCTTACGAGCCTTTTAAACGTGGTCGTCGTCTTTTGGTAATTGTTTGTTGGACACTTGCATCACTTACAACAATCTGTAATGTCATAAGACAAATGTTGACCATGGCTCTGATCACTCATAGGGGTTTCAGTCGAATATTTACAGGCCCATGCAAAAATAATGTGAGATGTCGGATTGCATCTGTGGAGACATTTTCGCTGAAATCTTTATGTCACTACGGTCTTTGTAGTAACTTTTGCCCGTGGAGCGTTCAATTCTGCGAAGAAAAGTATTTGCAAAATGCTAAATGAGTGTTACACTAGAGCCGAACTGGCTTAAGGAAAGAAGGTGTGGGCCAAAACACTACAGTCACTCTGTCGAAATGACGTTGGCTCCAGTCTGAGACATCCCGATTCATCCACTGTATGATGCGCCATTGTTTACAGCTTACTGCTCTTACAGGTATATTCATGTGATTTGCTCAGGAGCATGCAAAAATATTGATGATGTAGCGTGCGTGCGTGCGTGCGTGTGTGTGTGTGTGTGTGTGTGTGTGTGTGTGTGTGTGTGTGTGTGTGTGTGTGTGTGTGTGTGTGTGTGTGTGTGTGTGTGTGTGTGTGTGTGTCAAGCTTATCTCCACTGCGCTCATGAAGTGAACGTCGAAACTACCGCAGTACCTGAAAGAGGGGAGTCCGTACACGATAGCGACAACGTCTCAAACGTTTCAGGAAAACGAAAAAAAAAGAAGAAAAGACGGAGTAGGTTGGGGGTGGATGACTTAACAAAGTGATGCCTTCGCCTGGAAAAAAATAAGAGCTCGCTATCTGTATGATATTCAGACTGCGTTACTTGGGCTCATTTATGTATATGTACCATTTCCTTCTGTCGCAGCGAGATGGCGCGCACGCATGGATCTTGGCGCCGTCTTGGTGATAAGGGTATATGCGCGTTCTCTTGTCTGCACCGGACACACGCTATTGATTTCGCTGTTCTCGGAACGTTTATTCTTTTTTTTCGTCTTTTTGTTCGACGTCAAGTTGTAGCGCTTTATTCTCTTTTTCGGCCTGTCGACGGAGACGCGATAAAAACTGCCAGCGAAAGAAGAGCGGAAGATAAAGCAAGACTGGTACGGAAATATCGATGAACAAAATATAGCCATCTATCAGGTCATGTATGTTCGGCCACGCGAGCTGGGCACGGCATGAAAAGCGAAATGTGCGTTACGATAAGCGATGCTCGGATAAAGAGGGCGAAGAGGGACTAGGTGCGGCACAGTGCGTGCGTGCGCGCCGCATATCTGCTCCCACGTAGAGAGGAGGGGAGTCGGCGGCGATGACTTCCCGGGGCTGTTTTGTTCCGTTGCGCCACCTCTGCCGCTTTTGGTCGTCTTTGATGGGAGACATGCGGAGATAGCGACGGAATAAATGCGCGCGTACAGATCCGCCAGTGAACCGATAAAAGCCCGGCTGACCATGTGCGTGTATCGGTGCCCTCGAGGGAGCCTTTTGCATTGCCTGTCGTTGTATTTTGTCCGGCGAGACTTTATTTGTTGCACCGGAGAGACACAGAAAGAAAGAAAAGCGAGGTGAAGAAGAACGAAATCGAAAGAGAAGCCAGAACTGGAGCGATTCCCAGCAGCCGCAAGGAACAGCGCTATCGGCGCGCACCATCGATCGCGGCGCCACCTAGAGGCTTGCGCTGACTGAGCTTGTCGCGTCGTCCGCTTCCGTTCTGGTCAGGCGTCGCTTTTATTGTGCTGGCTTTCCCCCCCTCCGACCTCCCCCTCTTTCATGTGTGGCAGTTTATACGTTGTTCGTCGCTGATTCCTCGCAGTACCGGCGGTCCGTAAAACGATGATTTCACCCTCTTTTTATGCAATGTTTCGTCTTTTACGTATATATATATATATATATATATATATATATATATATATATATATATATATATATATATATATATATATATATCATGCTTAGCTCCGCTAAAACTTTCCCAGAGTGTGTTTGCGGGGATAAACCGGATAGCTGCGAATCCGCACCTCTCGAGGAACGGGCGCAGAGCAAAAAGTTGGCAGGTTACCCTGAAAGGCCGTTTTTCTCGACGAACAACCACTCGCAATTCACGATGACGACATCGCTGTGCTCATTCTCTTCCTGTGGCAACGTCTCACGATTATTGTAAATCCAGTCTCCTGTTTTACAGCTATAGCCATGCAAACAGGGAGCGGGGTTTTTTTGTGTTCTTTTTCTCTCTCTTTTGAGACCGTAAACACAGGATTTCAGATAAATAACCGTCCTTGCAAGCTGTCCTTAACCATGCGATCTATAGCAGTTACAGTTTTCTCAGTATAGCGCTGTAGGTTCATTGCAGCGCCCGCCTCTCCCTATTAAATCAGTGTATGAGGCGGATTTTACGACCTCCTTTTTAGATGACTAAAAGAGTGCCCCGCTGCCTAGTCAATGTATAGAACATATTTTGCGCCCCCCTCCCAGGTGGCCAGCCGCTTTTGCACCTCTCGTGCGCGCGCATATATGGGTCTTTCGGACAAGCAGTTCGCATTTGTAGACGCCTTTGAAATCACTTTTTCAAAGTGGTTTCAATTTGGATTGGGTAGCCATCTTTTCTTTTCCTTTAAATAGTGAAGTTAAGGACTGGCATTTGCAGTGAAGGATTTAATTTTCACTCATGCTTTGACTGTAGCCACCAATCATATCAGAATCGTTTTAGTTATTTCTACTCGCTTAAAGTATATTTTGCCCTTCCTGTGGGTTCCTAAACCCAGTGTTTTGAAAAACTCTGCGCCATCATGCTGAACTATAGGGTAAAGCCCTGTACAAAACATTATCAAGTGTTCGGCAGTTTCCTCCTTCAATCCACAGGCGATGCATACCGCGTCTACCCCTTCGTATTTGGCCCGATAAGTCTTGGTTCACAATACTCCCGTCCTGGCCTCAAATAGTAGAGAACTACCCCGAGAATTTTCATAGATCCTTTCTTTGGCAATTCCCTGCTTAAAAGATCGATAGATCTCTAGTGCGGACTTCTTATTCATGCCTATTTTCCACATGTCGGTCTCCGTTTCCTTCACCTTCTTCTTAACAGATAGTTTTTTTTCTTTTTTTTTTGGCCCTCTGCTGTTTACTTAGTATTTACCCGTTAATTTTCTGGTTCGTTTTCTCCATTCTGTATTGACGTTACTGTTGTACAAATAGCTGAAAACCTTCCTAGCCCAACGCTCCTCCCCCATTTCTCTCAATTGCTCTTCAAATTTTATCTTGCTGCTAGCTTCCCTGCCCTCGAAAATTGTTCATTCCATATCACCTTGTATACTCCCTGATTTGGTGTGTTCCCGTGAGCTCCTAAAGCAAGCCTACCTATTCCACGTTGCTTAATTTCTAATCTTGCTTGAACTTCTGATCTCATGCAGAAGACCGCATTGCCGAAAGTCAGACCAGAAACCATGACGCCTTTCTGAATTCCTCTCACAACATCGTACCTATTGTAATTCCACAGTGCCCTATTTTTCATCACCGCTGCATTCATGTTACCTTTAGTCGTTACGTATATGTCGTGTTCCCTTAGGTACTCGGTCCCATTGCTTATTCATATGCCCAGATATTTGTGTTTATCCGTTATCTCTAGCGTGACCTCCTGTATTCTAAGATCACTACCTTCATTATCATTAAAATTATGATTGCTGATTTTTTTTCCTTCTGAATATGAACTCTAACCCTCATTACCGCAGATATCTATCAATTCCTGCAAATATTCTTTGTTGTCGGCTATTATCACTATATCATCTGCATAAATCAATGCTGGTAGTGCCTGTTCAATCAGTTTTCCTTGTTTGATGAAAGAGAAGTTGAAGCCAAGTCCACTCCCCTCTAATTTGGTCTCTAATCCTTGTAGGTACATCATGGATAACAAGGTGACAGAGGGTACCCCTGCCTAAGCCCCCGTTTTATGGCTGTGGGCTCGGATACGTGTTTTTTTTATAACTACCTTGTTGCTGTTATAGATATCCTTTAAACGATCACTGACTCCATCTTCCGCACCTATGGTGTCCAGTATTCCCCACAAGTCCTCTTGAATCACTCTATTGTGCGCTCATCCAACGATTTCCTCCGAAAGCTCCACTCGTAACGTTGGGTAGCACACAACGTTACTAGAATACAGTAACTCAACCAACCGCCACTGCTGCGCACCCCCTGGCCTCACCGCGCCTCACAGCCGTGACGTCACGCTAAGCCGTGCCAGCGCCCAATCCACGCCGCTGCCAAGCCAATGAAGAAGCCGCCGCGCCTGACTACAGTGACTGCTGGGATGACGTCCTTCCAAGCCACGCATGCGCCGTGCAGCAGCTCTCTAGAGTCTACGCCAAGATTGAAACTGGCGCCGCCTAGCTAGCGTTTAAGTGATAAAATAATAGGATGAAGAAGCTTACACTAGCCGCGCAAAACTTTAAACAGCGAAGCTGGTCGATCCGAAGGTCATAATAAGCTCGGAGATAAACATAAATCAAGCTCAGACCTAGCATCAGTTTAGTTTAGATCTAGCCAAGTTCGAGACTGGAATCAGCCAAATTCAAACCCAGCACCAGCCAAGCAGCGCATCGGATCAACCAGGTTCGCCGTTTTAAGTCTTGCGCGGCCAGTGCAAGCTGCATTTTTCAACTGTGAAGCATTTCTGAACCAACATCGGTGATTTTGACATCCATCCATTAATCCACCCACCCACCCACCCACCCACCCACCCATCCATCCATCCATTCATCCATCCATCCACCCACCCACCCACCCACCCATCCATCCATCCATCCATCCATCCATCCATCCATCCATCCATCCATGACTTTTAGCTCTCCTGGCCGTTTGGATAATGGGATCTATTCCAAAATCGGTATGGCTTAACATGACTGTATGACGAACATAAGTGACTAGTCATAACCTGAAAATCACATGTACGTCATGAATGTCATGTTTTACATATCAAGGTCTTGCTGCTTCTGCAGTGATTTTGTTCACATGACATATAGCTAAACTGGTATGGTATCACATGACTGCATGGCGAACAAAAGTGACGGGCCCTCAGGTGGAAATCATGGCATGCGTGTCATAAGAACATGACTTCAATCCTACACTCATGATGTGCTCGCGGTTGTTTCGCTAGGTTCACATACACCAAATTTGGTATTAAGTGACGTGAATGAATGATAAAGGTATATGACTGGTGCAAGCATGATATACATGACATGCGTGTCATGTAAGAACGTGACTGCATGACACACTCGTGATTTGCTCGGGATCATTTCGCTAGCTTCATATACAGGGTGTCCCACGTAACTTTAGCCAGAGCTTAAAAAATATGCCAGAACACCTAATTACGACGCGACCAAATGCATGTTGCTCACCGTTGCCTGGAGTTAGACTATTTATTGTGTTCTCAAATATTGTTTATTTTATAATTTTAATTAACTAACTTTTCAAGAAACGAAGATAGATAAAAAAATTCAATGAGAAAGTTGTAGATCGGTTTGCAAAACGTCTGATTAGACAGTTTTGAACTTTATATCTGTTAGGTTTTAGTGTTTTCTGCTAATTGCAAATGCGCGTGAAATACAAAAATACCGCGGGACAAACCTGCTCGCGTCTCAGTGCGCACAATGATCCTAGTGCTCCCTAACTTTCCGCGTACGAATGACACGCTTCTCTCGCACCGGTTCATGACAGCGATAAGCAGTCATAGCGGTTATCGTTTTTGTGGCTGATAGCAAAACGTGTTCATCGTAAAGCCACTGCCATCTTTGCGGCCCTGCCGAGACAGCACAATGGAGCGAATGCTATGGTCGTTCGTACGCGGAACGTTAGGGAGCACTAGAATCACCGTGCGCACTGAGCGCGAGCGGGTTTGTCACGTGGTATTTTTTAGCATTTCGCGGGCATTTGTAATTAGCAAAAACACTAATACCTAACAGGTATAAAGTTCAAAACTGTCTACTCGGACGTTTTGGAAAGCTATCTACAACTTCTTCATTGAAATTTTTATCTATCTTTGTTCTTAAAAAGTTAGTTAATTAAACATATCTAATCAAACAATCATTGAGAACACAAAAAATAGTCTAACTCCAGTCAATGGTGAGCAACATGCATTTGATTGCATCGTAATTACGTGTTTCAGCGTAATTTTAAACTCTGGCTAAAGTTACGTAAGAGACCCTGTATACCTAGTTTGGTATTGCATGACGTGAATGAATGACGAAGTTATATGACTGGTACAAACATGATAATCATGATATGCGTGTCATGTAAGAGCATTATTACTACATGCCGTGCTCATGATGCACTCGTGGCCGTTTCGCTAGCTTCACATATACCAAACTTCGCATTACGTGACGTGGATGACGAAAGTATATGACTGGTGCAAACATGACAGTCATGAGAAGCGTGTCATGTAAGAACAAGACTACGTGTCACGCTCATGATGCGCTCGCGATCGTTTCGCTTGCTTCACATATACCAAATTTGGTATTACGTGACGCGAACGGACGACAGAGATAACTGACATGTCTAAACATCATAATCATGACATGCGTGCCATGTAAAACATGACTATATGGGGCGCTCATAGCGCGCTCGTGGCCGTTTGCCTAGCTCCACATATACCAAGTTCGGTATCACGTGACGTGAATAGACGACGAACACAAATACTAGGTGCAAAGATGATAACCATGCATTGGAAGTCATGTATGGCATACTTTACGTCCGCCACGTAAAGTTTTGCTGAATTTAATGTGAGAATTCAACATTCTTCATTCGTGCTTCGCATATCACCGATTCCCACAGTATGTGGTATCTACCTATTTTTCTCCTCGGGCCGAGCAGCATATGGTGGCGCCTGCATATACGCGAGCGGAATTATCTGTATTTCGATGAATAAATTTCTGTATTGACTGAAACGGGATAGCGATGTACTGACCGGCTGTGGTGGCACAGTGACTGTGGCATTGTACTGCTTATCACGAGGCCACAGTGGCTGCATCACGATAAAGGTAAAATGCAAATGCGCACGTAAAAAAAAACAAATGGTACTTGTATAGCGATTGGTGAAGTTCTACATTTGGGGGCCTATAAGTGGAGCTCCCCTATACTGCGGCATCTGAGTAAGTGCGTGTGACGAGCACCCAGCGATTCCCATTCTTAGATCTTCCACTGTTCCGTTCACCAAAAAACCGATGGCGCCAGTGCTTGAGGAAAGCGTCTCCCCGGCGCAGGTAGAATCTTGTTAGGGAGATTCGCAAAATAGGTGCGCGACATGCGCGTTATTTTTTTTTATGTGCCTTATCGACCTCCCGTTGACAGTCAAGATGTATGTCGTCTGCAACGAGTTCCGCCATTTGCCGCAGGAGCGCCGGTGAGAGGAGTAATGGCACACTTGGCCAGATGGTGGCGCCCTTCCTATCATGACGCGGGTGTCAGCCGCAGTTTCCGAAGCGCTGTTAGCGATGTTTAGTCAATTATTTCGGTTACGTCTTGGTTATTTATTGTATAATTTTAGACCGTATTTGTTTATTTGGACCTGGTTTTAAGGATTACTAACCTTGTTTTAAGCATGTATTGACACCTTGATCCTAAGCGTCACCACGCCACACGAGACCTACTGATGGACCCTTAAAGTCGGCCCCTTAAAGCGCTGCGCACTTATAACTCTGGGTAATCAGAATTATCGACACCATGCTCCCAGCCGTAACCGCACTTTGGTAGAGCGAAAAATGCTTTCAGGTACATGGTAAAGGCAGACGCTGACCTAAATATTTTCGGGGTCTTCCACTATGTGACGTATAGGCGATTTTGTTTTTTCTAAACAGGTCGCGGATGGGTCGGTATATAGAGCACTGGAAGGAAAACACTGCTGCTAATACTACTGGTCAAGAATGCATCAATGCATATGATAAATTCCAGAGAGTTGAGTGAGGCTATATTGTAATCCGAGCCGAATTGTTTGTCAAACAAATATATCGATTGAGCCGCGCGTGTTATGCGTTTACAGTTTATATATATATATATATATATATATATATATATATATATATATATATAATTATAAGCGATAGCGTACGCCGACGTCGGGAAGAAACGTTCGCATTGTAGCATAGACGCCTTACAGCATAATCGCCGGAAGTCTGACCCCTTCCTATAGGTATACATAAAACGATGTGGGACGTTTTTTCCCGCGTCGATGTATGCACTTTGTAAAGCACTGAGAATCGAGTTAGTTTGTTGTTGTTTTTTAGAATTTGTCTGCTCCGCAAGGTTCTTGAATTTTCGCCGCTCCAGTATACATCACAATGACACGTTGTAGCATAATACCCAACGTATAGTAAGCCTTCTCTAACCTCTGCATTGTGAGAATCCGTTCCTGACTAGTTTTACTCGTGACAAGTGACACACGCAAGCACAGATTGCTGTATATAGCGCTGCCTGTTTTGCCACTCGCCTCACCCAAACTTTTCTTTGAAAGACGTCAATGGGACAGAAAGTGCGGACAGCGTCGCGCATTTTGGGGGTCTATGCACTTCGCCCTTAAATGTTTGTTTCCTTCCGTTAGATGAGCAGCGTTTGATCTGAAAGTGCCCTGTGTTGCTGTTCCTCTGAAAGCTGGGATAGAGCGGGATAGGTCTTTGTTTTTTTAACACCTGTTCTATTTTTTTTTTCAAGGCAGAATGTTCTAAAGCATGGCATTTGCCTAATCGTGGTCGTGCCGCGCTTCATTTCATTATGGGGGCATCCTACGCGCGCGTTGGAAGGCTTTCGAGAGAAAGTGCGCAAAACGCCGACTCCGCCGCTTCAAGGGAACGATTGAAAAGCTCGTTTAAATACGCCTTTACATAAATGAACCCTGCCTTTTTAGGGAATATATGGGGTTTCTTTTTTTCTTCTCTCTTAGCGTTGCCAGAAAGCAGCACAGCGCCAGTTCGAGAGAGAGGTATGCCCATTTCGACCCTCCTGACGCATTCACATTACGCTCTAGAGGTCTTTTTTTTTTCTTCGCGCCTTCTTGCATAGCCCCGTTGTTCTGCAGGTCTCTGCGCCTTTTTTTTTTATCGGCATTCTCTCAGCTATTCTCGCTGACGTACTACCACCCTCGCTGGTGGAAGAAAAAAAAAGGAAGTATATTAAAAGACAACTGAAATCCCGCCGCGAATGGAGACGGTGGGTTTCAGGAGCGGCGAAGGTGAGAGTGCAGAGCCATTTTGAAGATCGCTTTCAGGCTTCCCCTCTTAATGCACCTCCGCTGAATGCTTCTCATAATTCTCGTCCGGGCACTTAGTTCATGCTCTCCCCCCCTCCCCCGTGTTCGCCTCTTCGCTTTTCCTTAGTGTGTATGTATTACATTTGCACACTTGTACCCCTGCTGCTAACTGGTCTAACCACTCTGCGTTATAATAAAGAGCGTCGGTGGAACGGGGCACTGCAGCCTAAGGGGTAACTGACGTGAAAGCATACCTCTCTTGCAGTGGATCGGCGTCGTGTACTGTGACATAGAGAAACAGTCCTGCACTCACGTTGCGTCAAAGGCAGACGTCATCTCCCTAATGGCCTCGGCGGAAGTTGCTATAAACCCCCGCGTTTTGTTTTGTTTTTTCTCTTCGTTACATAACACACAAGCAAGCGCGAGGTAACACTCGTAGATAACGTGATAGTTTTGGGACATGTGAATCGTTTTACATTTCTAAGTTACAACTCGCTGACCCAAGTTGTTGACCTTTGGGCCTTCCCTGCATATAAACTTTGCCTCCTTCTCCTTTCTAAACCGAACTTTCTGCGGTACAGGAAGGGAATAGAAATTTCCAGCTTCGCGTGATTCGCAACTGCTGTCGTAAATAAAAAAGAGCGGAGAAAGTGAACCTTGCGAATTTTTCGGTAAATTATTTAGCCACTACTTTGTAGCGGGATGGCTCAAGCAGATATTCTGCAGTACGGATCCGCGTATGAATGCAGTGCGAAAAAAAAAAGAACTGCATTGCCCTCCGCAGATCGATAATGTTTACGCGCGATAGTATTCTTCCGTTCTCGTGTAAGTCAATATGAGCGCGTTTCTCCTTCCCGCCGTCAGCGTAACTTTTCTGTAGTATTAAATGAAAGAAAGACAGTCGGAAAGGCTTTAGCCGTGTCATTTGCGTGGCTATTAACTGGCATGCCTGATATATCGTTGACACATTGCAACTCTTTCAAATTTGCACGCGCAGAGACATGAATTGTCGCAAAAAGTTATGACTACAGTGCAGGCAAAAAGAGAGAGAACAACAAGACTGGATGGAAGAGCACGGAAATATAACCAAGATAGAGGAGGGGGGGGGGGTAAATGAAAGGCGGAGAGGTTAACCAGAAGGAAATTTTCTGGTTTGACAGCCTGCACTGGAGAAGGGGTGAGGGTGATTTTTATCTCCATAAAGGAAAAAGGAATGAGAAATGGATAAAATAATAATTAAAAAAATACACACTCAAGCACGGGAGTGTCATATATTCGCATGGCGACTCCGGCTGGCCGGAGAAATTTCAGCAGCGCCTTCGTCGCTTACGAGTTGGAAGCTCGAATCTTTCGGCGCACCAAAACTGGGCGCTCGGAAAGTGGCTGGTCATTATGGCGTGCAAACCTTTACCTACTCGCTCCTTCATTGACCCACAAGCTTCACCCAAGTCTCCTTTTTTTTTGTAGTTATAAGCTGCATGGTCATGCGATTTCTTGTCGTCGCCCTCACCTTTCGTGCTCTGCGAAACAAATAAAAAGGAAGTTGCTCTTTTCTTGTAATCACCCACGTCTTCTGTCTGCAGGTCGCCATCGGCAGTCTCCACTTCATTGTTAGCCGAAGGTTCGGTATACAAGATACACTTTACAGTGGCTGGACTGGTGAAGGTGTGCGCGGAATTCAGTGATACTGTAGGCGCCTCTTTTTTTTTTAGTTATACAATTTTTTTAGCGTTTTGTGTACGAGCGCCCGTGTTTCTTAATCGGTCGGAGGTATATAAATACGTTCAAAGAAATCTCTTTCCCACAAATAATACTGCATCGTAAAAAAGAATACGAATGATGCTGCACGTTATGTGCCGGGCGTTTTAGTTTACTAATATACTTATATGCTTGCTCCTGTGGAGTAAACTATTGCAACTGAGGTCGCGTCTAAATAAATTAATCATCTTGATGTAACTGGTATAGTTCTTGTTTTAGGAGCGAAGCTCCTTATGGCAGGGGTTTGTCGCTCCTCTGTATGTATGTATGTATGTATGTATGTATGTATGTATGTATGTATGTATGTATGTATGTATGTATGTATGTATGTATGTATGTATGTATGTATGTATGTGTATGTATGTATGTATGTATGTATGTATGTATGTATGTATGTATGTATGTATGTATGTATATTTGTATGTAGCCACCAGTGGCACATACTCGCTCTAGAGCGGGTATGTACCATAGGGGTTGCGAGATGGGAGAAGGCGGTAGTTGGAGTGTTCACGGATGGACGCACGGATGGACGGACGGATGGACAGACAGACAGACAGACAGACAGACAGACAGACAGACAGACAGACAGACAGACAGACAGACAGACAGACAGACAGATGGACGAACTCATAACCTGGTACTTCGTGCACGCAAAGAAGTCTACAGATGAACTTAATTTCACTATCAACGCGTGTTACTTGTTAGTGGTGATATTTGTCTATACGCTACTGCACTTCGATAGCTTGTGGTCGTATTGGCGTGTAACATACGCGTAATGAAAAACACTCTTACTGCGCTTTTTCCGCTCATGAATGGACGCACGGACAGACGCATGGATTGACTCACGGATGGTTGCGCGGACGGACGGAAGCAAGAACAAACGGACAGGCGGAAGCAGGGACGGGCTGACGGACGCTTCGCCCCACTCATCATCGTTCACTCCGTGGATATGCTGTGATTTTTTTTCTAGCGTCTGTCTAGCCGCCCGTAAATGTTCCGATGCCGTAAGCGGACACATCAGGGGCGTATCCAAAAAACCTTATCCCCCCAACACTCCGATAGCCCCACTGGCTACTTCAGTCGGAGGCATTGGTTACTGCTGTGTACTGCACAGTCGATGAGGCCATAAAGTGCGGACTATATCGAGAAGCATCGTAATCTAGTTTCCGCCGTCCAGCTACCTCGCATTCGCAGTCTACAGCTGTCTTCTTACTTAACTCCATACCTACAGCCTGGTTAGGTTCTCTCTCTGAACACGCTTTAATGAAGGCTGTGCGTGTATAACTGGCACATATACTCACATTCGATGTAGTCCTTGCTTTCAGCCCACCAATGACGCCACTTCGAGAGTAATGTTGCCTGCGATAATATCTTCAGTGCAAAAGCCAGCTCGCTTCGCTTAGTACCATTTTTATGGCCAAGTCCTAGTTTTATTTTCTACTAAACTATACTCTCGTGTACATATATCGAACGCTTTCTAAACACCGCGCCGGTGTAGAAAGTGCGTCATATTATAACTTTTCGTGTTTAGCGTCTTTTTTTTTCCTTTTTGTATCTGTTACTATCTCCTATTCGCCATTTGCATTACTCGCTGGTATTGTTTTTATACCCCCCCCAGTCACGTGCAGCGTTATTTATGGCGATGGTGCAATTCCTGGAGGCCCCGTGTTTGCGCATGTGCCGCCTTTGATCGGCGCCGAGGCCAGAAAGCGCGTGCCGGAGGATATCGGGCGACCTTTCGCATTGTTTCACGTCGACCCTTATCGTAACAGCCTCCTTCTTTCTTTTAATCCTTTTTCTTTGGTCGGTCGGCGTAATAAAATGAACGCAGCAGAAGGGGGCGTTCATCGCATAGGCACTGGCAAAGCTCGTGTTTTGACACCTCCAAAAGAAGAATGGGTTCTTTTTAAATGAACACGTGCTGAAAAAAAGAACGAGGTGGAGGGGAGGCAGCTGGGGGCCGGCGCTACCGCTCGCCTATCGGGCTGTCGGCCTCCCTTAGCGTAGCGCCTGGCGCGGGACACACGGCTGCTCCCAGGGGCCGCGTAAACAAGTAAACAAGCACCCGATAGGAGAAGCACGGAAAGGAGCGATCAAAGGGTGAGAGTGAGTACGCCGCGCCCACGCCGATTTTGAGAGAGCACGAGAGATTAAGACCGTCGATTATGAGGAGTCAATCCAGACGCCGGCCCGTTTCCCTCGGCCAATGGCTTTTCGGCTGGATAAGGAGCCCCTTACGCCGTTCGTGGTCCCGCTCGGGCCGTCGTTGCACGGCGTCCTTCGCTGCGCCGTCGCAGTGACTGCGTGCAGAGCGGTGCTCGCGAGATATTTTTTTTTTGCTGCTAACGTGCCTCTGCTCCTGATAACATCTTAACTATAGCGGCAGAAAAAAAACGGTTACAGAACGCGCTCGGAATTCGCGCACGCGCTCGCCAACCTTCGTACGGCAGGTGTCCTCGTTACCTTTTCTGCACTGCGCGCAGCCTTGGCGAGGAAGCACGCACCATCCCGGTCTTCATGGGTACTTTGCCCGCCTCGGCCCTGGTTTTATTTTTGCTTGCCCATGAACGCGTGGCTTGCACGCGACGTCATAACTGTGCCTCCTTTGAAGCGGCGGCCATCTTGGGAGGCCACCTGTTGATTCGTTTCGCTCCACTATGTGCTGCGCCATTCACACATTCGCCGACTCGAACTTCTTCTGTGGATTAGAAGTGTGGCAGCTTGGGCTAGTTGGTATGGCATGACGATAGTTATAGCGCGAGAACAAAACGACGACACAGAGACAAGAAGGACACGAAAGGAGTTTCGTGACTCTCTCGGCGCAATGCCGTCCGCTCCCAGCGGAGTGGCTCTTACCGCGGCACGTTTAGTTGATCATGTTGGCGCGCGCTCGACGCAAGAAAGAAATGCGAAGGTGCTGGCAGCGGTACTCGTTGCCACCGGGCGCCGATACGTCGACGGACGTCAATGCTCCCCGCTTACTACGTCGTCGACTGCTCGAGCTTCGGGATGGTCCGAAGATGAAAATGTTCAGGTTCCTTGAGAAGGCTGCAGATGAGGCTCATCTTCTTTTCGTCTTCTGGTGGGTGGCTGGCTTTCCACTGTGCGTCATCGCTCCCTGTGCCGGTTGAATGCCGCTGCATCAGTCTCATCTTTCTGTACGTGCAGTCCTTCCAGGTAATAAGCTTACATGAAAAGAAAATCAAGAAAAACGAGTGATAATGTACACGGGTTTCCTAGTCGTTTCGCAGTGATTACTGAACACTAAAGAAGCAGCATACGAATCATATATTACCAAAGCGGATCGAGTGACAGACCGAAAAGTCATAGCGATAATCTTATATGAAAAAGTGCAAAATGTTTTTGTTAAAACGCCATGCTCATCAGTGCTTCCTCCTTGGTTCTACCAGCAACCCGCTCACATTGGCAACTTCGGAACCGCAGCCGAGACAAATAGGGTTAAGTTTGCCTTCGCTGTCGTATTGTATTCCGTATGCTCGGGCTGTATATGGCACAATAATAGGAATCATCACATTAAACCGGGCTGGCATGTAACTGCTGTCTTTATATTAGATCCGTATAGGGTAATGGCAACGCATTGCACGCACACGATATTCTCTTTTTCCTTCACATTTGCATGGTTGCCAACACGCCCACCAGGCGAGTTAGTTGCCCTGCGTTCACACACGCGCGTATCTGGTGAGACACGACACATCTTTAACTTACTATAACTTCGCTGGTGACATCGAAAAACTACTTTTTCTCATTTTATTTTTAACCGTAAAGGCGCGCGCGCGCGCGCACGCACGCACACAACACACACACACACACACACACACACACACACACACACACACACACACACACACACACACACACACACACACACACACACACATGCGTATAACATAGCTGGTGTCGAACGATAGAAGTGGATGTGTATAATTGGCCACCGTCTCATTTTCTTTGTTCTTTGGCCCAGTGTACTCGTTTGATTGTTGTTTCTATCTTTCATTTTTGCCTCTTTACAATTATATAGAAAATAGCGACTCAGCCTTAATGGAACACAAAAAGAAAGAAGTGAATGGGGGCTATTCATTGCGCCTTCATTTTTTAAAACGTGAGCGTGCCTCAGTGTGCGGATTCAAAAAAAAAAAAAGAGGGCATATTATTCGCCGTCTACAAAATCGCCCTTAAAGAACACACAAAAAAAAGCGTTCCGAATGTGAGGGGGGGTCGTGCGTAGGGCGGTGCGAACTGAGCGAATACGGTTGCAGCCGGCGTCCGCGAAGGCGTGGAAACAACTGGGCGCGGCGGGGTCGAGCGCTCGCGGGTGACAACACTCGCTATCGCTGCGCCATCGCATTCTTTTCGCATTAATCTCGGACCCCGCCGGCGCTGTAGTCCCGCTGGGCGACCTCTGCTGCTCGTTTTACGCACTTTGAGCGACTTCTCTCGAAAGTAATGATTCGAGGTGAAAGTGGATTCGCGCTATCGGCCTCCGCGGAAGGCTTGCATGCCGCGCGGGCCACGTGCCTATACACGAGGCGTGTGTATATATATGCGAGGTTGTTTAGTATTTATTCTTTACTGCGCTCGTTCGATTCCTGAGGTCGATATGACGGAGAGCGATTTCCTCTCTTCCACTCGGTCATTGCTGCTCGGGCTTCTCTGCGACCCAAAGCGTCCGGCGAAGGAATCGGCTGGCCTCGCTCCGCGGTGAAAGAAAAATTAATCAAACTGCGCCACCTTCGCTGGCGGGGCCTGCCCGGGCCGAGGTCGCGCGTTCAGCTCATGCGTGCGTCCGCGCCCGGCGAGGGCGCTCGTGGTGCTCTCGACTTGCGCAGAGATAAGGAGAACAAGTGAGCATGCGGCGATTAGAATTGATTCCGGGAGTAGCCGCCACCTCACGTGTATATACAACACTTCGCTTGGTGCTCGGCGCCGGACATATTGAAATTGCTGCGCTGGATTCGATTAGCTTCATTGCCCAGCTGCTCCTGTTGTCATTAACTACATGGTCCCACAAGCGAACAAGTGCGTCACCACCGTTATTCTTATATGTGCATGATCGTTCCGTTTCGACTGCAAAGCGAGATTCGTGTGTATTATGTAAAGGCTTCTACTGTTCGGTTGCGCATCGATCCGACTGATTAACGCCGATGCCTGCAGAGTGAAAATAGAGCATATGCAACCGCCATGATTTTACAGCACAGCATTCCGCGCGTAATATTAAGGTGTTTAGGTTATTCTTGCAAGTGCATACCATGCTATGTATGCGTGGACTTTTTTTATATATTCTTCTCACTTGTCTTGAGGCAAACTATAATGAAATCGCTCATTAGAGTAGGATCATGTCATTACTGAAGCAGAGAAATATGTGTGCTCTCATAACGGCCCCGTCGCGGCTGGGTGAATGCCTAAATATAAGTATGCACCAAAATAGAGAACACCGACGTTGTGCAGAACCTTCGCAATTACAACTGCGCACGATAGCAGTAATCCTCTAACGAACCGCGTGGAGCCGCCACTCGTGCAACTGTAAATAGCGGTATGCGTTAGTGGCACACGTGGTTGCAAAAACTATTAGTTGTAGGAGAGCGGCGCTCAGACCGCATTTCTGCTGCGCTGCTGGGCGTCGTGCGTTTGTTGGCACCAACTGTTTCGCATGTAAGCAGCACGCGCTGATAACCAAATCGTGGCTGTCGTGTCTATCTCTCTCTCCCCAGACCCTACCTCCCCAACTCTTCTTTTTTTTTTACCCTCTTGCACTCCGGTGACCAATTAGTCAAAGCCTCTCTCTTAGGTTCGTGGAAAAAAAATGGGTTCAAATGAGTGAAACAAGCCGCGAACAAGTCACGAAAACAACCGCTCTGCCCCTGTGCTTTTGTCGCCCCCCCCCCCCTCGTCTCCTGCGGTGTGGAAAGGCGTCTCGTAATTACTCGTAGCTGTCCGTGAACAAGCCAATGACGGACCAGGTGTCTCATCAGTCGGTCGTTTGCTATTTTCCTCCAGGCCCATCGACTCGATCGTGCTAGCCGCCATAGCCTGTGGCCAAGCCACTTCGGCAAGAGAACGTTGTCCGCCTGCGAAGGAATTTCCCGCACGACAGAAGCGAAACGTCAAAATGTGTGGTTCTTGCCCGAGATTATCCGCATTCGTGCCCATTCGACTGTCTTCCTTTTTCGTGGGGCCGCAATACGGAATGACTCGCTGGGGCCGTTGGTGGAAATGCCCGATCAAACAGAGACAACGGCACATCGGGCTAGCTGCGTCACTCACGTCGTTGTCAAGGTATATGTAAACTGCGAGCGTAACTTCCATAGAAGCCCGTGGGTCCAGTAGTCGGTGGCTCGTTGCCACTGTCGCAATCTACGTGAGGAGGGGACAAACAGCAAACAAAAAAATGAAAAAATAAAAATATGACGTCACAACCGGAAGCAGTAGTGACGTCGTGCATTTGATCTACATGGCGCGAAATTGAAATTTTTCCTAAATGCTGACCTTTTACATGCCGTTATTATTACGTGATTTTATTGTGCCTTGTGCTTCGCTGATTGCACGCGGGGGAGAAAATAAAAAAAAGAAACATGATTGAGGAATCCGAGTTGTTTTATTAGCCAAATAACGTACTCGCAATATGCACAATAAACTTCGCTGAAGCAATTGTGAGGTTCACGAGCAGAATAGTTGGAAAAGTCACGTTGCCCAATCGTTCAAAACCACTGCAGCTACACAATAGCCTTGAAAATACAGCTTTGGCAGCCGTATTACAGCGTAGCGTGTCGCATTCACGGTCACCAAAGGCGAGGGCACGCCGGCCGTGCGCCAGCGAGAGCAGTCGACAGTCACAGGAGTGGGTATACCTTCACGTTCTCTGAGCTAATTGAGCTCTGAAACGTCACACCAGTAAAAAGCACATAGAAAATAAACTACTCAAGGTACGCACGCAACCACCACGGAAATATGAGCGATGCCTCGTTGACCTGGCAATTCGCCGAAACAAAGAACACGCTGAACTAAACACAAGCTCTGATAGCGTATTGCCTGGATACGCCCCTCCCCTCCCCATTTTTTATGGCACTCGGCAATAATTGAGGCAATCAAACATTCAGCTTGCTGTGAGGTACACCGTAAATTAAGTTTACAGTTAACTTTGACATGTACAAAATTACGACTATTTGAAGAAAGATCATATTAAATTTATAGTTTTGTTTGTCTCCTCCTCACTTAGTCGAGCTTCAAATGTCGGCGGGCGTTGATGCCTGTGACAATGGGTTTTTGTTCGTGACCCATGTAGTTTGACAATGTCCTTGTTCTGTTTTATGCTTTTCTCGGTACTATGCAATGTTTAGTGGGTGTTTTTCTGCTATACGTCACGGGCTTAATTTTGGCCGCTGTGGCCGCACATTAATGGATGTGATCATCACCATCAACCTGACTACGCCCACTTCCATGCATCCGCCAATCAACCCGATGTTGTGCTTTTTCCTACCGCGTTGTACCAGCGAACTTTTTAATCTCATTGGTCCACCCACTTCGAGCGTCTGCCTTCAAAGGGAATCCACGTTACCCTTAATGACCTGCGGGTATGCCCCGCCGCTGTGGTCTAGTGGCTAAGGTACTCGGCTGCTGACCAGCAGGTCGCGGGATCGAATCCCGGCTGCTGCGGCGGCTGCATTTTCGATGGAGGCGAAAATGCTGTAGGCCCGTGTGCTCAGCTTTGAGTGCACGGGCCTACAACCTGCTGTAAACACATGGTGAATAGCATTGGAGAGATCGTGTCTCCCTGCTTTACACCCTTATTTATTGGGATTCTCTCGCCTTCTTAATGAAGAACTGTGTTGGCTGTGGATCCACTGTAGATTTGTTTATGTATAGGATTCTTCGATGCCATGATTCCGTCGTGCCTGCATTACTGCTGATGTCTCGACTGAGTCAAACGGGTTCTCGTAATCTATGAAAACTATGTATAGTGGTTGGTTTTATTCCGCGCATTTCTCTGTAACCTCAATAATAGTATGAATATGGTCTATAATGTAGTAGCCTGTACGAAATCTTACTTGGTCTTTTTGTTGATTGAACTCTAATGCCGCCTTAATTCTATTAGCTATTATTTTTGTGAATAGTTTGTAGAGAATGGACAGTAAGCTGATTGGCCTGTAACATTTCAATCCCTTGGTGTCTCCTTTCTTACGGATTAAAATGATGTTTGCGTTCTTCCAAGATTCTGGTACCCTTCCCGTCAAAAGACACTTCATATATAACGTGGCCAGTTTTTCTAACACAAATTCTCCGCCATCTTTCAGCAGGTTCGTTGTTACCTTATCCTCAGCAGCGGCTTTGTCTCTTTGTATTACTTCTAGGGCTTTCCTTACTTCGCCTATCATTACTGGTAGGATGTCGAATGCCTCTGGGCTATTTTATTGCTTCTTACGATATTGTCACGGCATCGTGACGTGGATGAAGGAAGGACACTCGATGTTCAGGTGAAAATTGTTACTTCGGCCGATCTTGTGGCCAGGATGCTGAAGGTCAGATTACAGCAACGCACGGGCACTGATAGCGGCAAACAGAGCGTCGGCCGTCGATCAACTAACTGACAAGCGGCGAAACGCGGCGGTATATACGTGTCATCAAATATTCCAGCCTTAACACAGGTCTTCACGCAAGCTCTGGAATAATGTCGAGTGTTCGCATCTAGCGGGTAATCTCAGCAGAGCGATCTACAAGGATCGCGAACGTTCTCGGACAACAATGCGCAGTGCGCTGAGCAATCCTGACCTGGGCTTTGTGGGCGAAACCTGAATCAAACAAAAGTGGGAATAAGAAACGCGCGTGGCAGTATCATCCTAGCTGTGTCCGCTTCTGTACAGCTCTCTGTAGAACTCTTCTACCACCTCAACTATCCTATCCATATTGCGTATGACATTGCCTTCCTTGTCCTTGTACATTCGATTTTTGTCTGTGCACAAGTTTGCTTTCGCAGCTTTTAGGCTTCTGCTTCTGTTTACAGCCTGCTCGATTCTCTCCATATTATACCTTCTGATATCGACTACACCGCACGCCCATTGATACACTTCGAAAACTCTACTAGATATATATTGTAGGTTGCACTCGAGGCTTTCATAGTTTGTCATCTCAATGAGATTTTGCGTGTCCTGCGATAGTTGGCCAGTGTTCTGTCTAGTGACTGTAACTCCGACTTCCATTGCACACACTTTGGTGGTACTAGTAAGATTATCGTTCATTGTGTCAACGCCAACGTCGGTTACCTCGTTTGGAGCCTGGAATCTATTCCGAAGCAAAAATCTGAATCCTGTTCTTTACCTTTCACCGCTAGCTCATTAATTGGCTTCTTCCGTATCAGTTTATGCCTTTGCTTTTTTTTTTAATCTAGGTGAATACGAGCTCCTACCATTCTATTTTCACTGCATCTGGTCTTGCCAACTACTTCGTATACATCCTGTACAAAGCGCACACAGAATGAAGTCTATTTCATTTTTAGTTTCACCATTAGGACTTCGCCACGTCCACTTACGGTTAGCCCGTTTTCCAAAAAAGGTATTCAAGATCCGTTAAGTATTACGTTCTGCGAACTGTAATAACTTCCCTCTGGCATTTCTAAGCCGATGCCATATTCCTCTAATACATAGCCTCTGGCCTGTTTCTTGCCTACTTTGGCATTGAAATCGTCCATCAGAATAGTATACTGTGTCTTTACTTTATTAATGGCTGACTCTACGTCTTCATAGAAGCGTTCAACCAAATGATCCCCATGACTCGATGTAGGTGCTTAGGCCTGTACCATGCACGCTTACCTTTTGTTAACCTAATTACGATACTTGCCACCTTGTTACTGGTTCTACAATATTCGGCAGCGATATTTTCGTGTATGAGAAACCCCATCCCTATTTTCTGTAAACTAATTTATGGTAGCATAGGACGTGTCTGTTCTTCAGCACTGTAAAAGCCTCACTTGTCCTCCTAACTTCGCCGAGCCATTAGATCCCATTTAACACCCTCTAATTCATCGAATAGCACACCTAGACTGGCCTCACTAGATAGCGTTATATCGTGGAATGTAGCTTCAATTCAGATTTCAATGGCGGCCTGTCTGGACCCAGAGATTCTTAGCACCCTCCGCTGCGTCGCAGGTCTGACCGCCGCCTTGGACAGTCGCTTCACAGTCGCTGGGGACTGAGGGCTAAGAGTTGATCGGCACTTTCATAAGAGAGGTAGTGGTGAAGTACTGCACCAGTGTGGCCAATCCTGCTGTGGTGAGAAAGTGCACTACCGGCAGGTGGTCGCCAGTGAGGCTGCACCCCATACCTCATTTTTAATTTTTAACGATTCCTTTATCACGCGTTTAAAGTAAATCTACGATTGCGAATTGTCCGGCGTCTGCATTTAAACTGAATTTTGACATTGTATGCTAGGCTGCTGCGTTATATCTAAGTATAGGGTTCTGTTGCACTTTATTAACACTGCAGAATACCATCTGATAGCATAGCAGCTCTAAACTTCACATGACTCGAAGCTCCTCTGGCCTTTCCTTAGCTGTGTAAAAGTCTATACTTCCATGATTAAAAAAAAATTTAATGGAACGGTTGCAAACTTCTGACCTTGCGAGCTTAGGCCGGCTTAGTGCCCTATATAACCCTCCTTCTCACACGTTTATTATCTCCTAACTTCTTCCTGTCTCGCTCAATTTCGACATTGTTGGCTTCAAAATGCCCGCAATGTCGGAGTTTTGTGGTTTCGAGTGGTCACACTCCTACTTTGAGGCTTCCTGTTAACGGACAAGTTAAAGTGCTCGTGCTGAAGCGGACTTATATTTAAGTGCATGGAAAAACCGCCTAGCAATTAAATTAATCCGCAGCTCTTCGCCATGGCGTGCTCCGTAATCATATTGTAGTTTAGGCGTATGAAAACCCACGGTTTGTTTAGATATACATAGCCATAAGTTTGCGATGCGGAACGTGGGCACGCTCGACCGCGCTAATGACACTAACGATTATTTTAATGGGAATGAGATCCTACAAGACGGAGCTACAGGGAGCGCTTTCTACTTATGGTTGGAACAATGATTGCTATATAGGCATGGTCATTTTTCTGGACCAATCAGGAGGAAAATTGGCCAGTATTCTCAAAAATGTCTTATGGAGAAAATCCGTAAGAGAGAAAAAAAAAAACAGCAGTCAGCATGAGTGTATAATCATCGAAGCCGACTGATCATTGGCAAAACTCACTTGCATGAACAAAAGCTTTCCCTATATAGCGTGCCTGTAGTGTGATTCGCAATTGCAACGGTACTTGGAGAGAGCATGTATAAGCTAACTCGTGTCGACGCTAAGCGAGGAATAACGTATACATTCAATCGTCAGCAAGCTTAGCACGAATGCTCCAACGCGTGACCAGGGATACTTTGATGAGCTGCGAAGCGCTGTTGCCGAGATAATACATCGACGTACTTGTATAGTATGTCGGAATTCATGGTATAACAGGGCAACAGAACCCAAAGCTATGCGGTGCTAGCGTCAGTCAAACTGTTTCGGGATACACGGTGGAGCGTTCGTTTTAAACAACTGTACTCGCAACTGTACACGCATAGAAAATGTTCCTCAAATTGTTACAGACTGAACAGCTTGAACGCAATGATGACGTGAAAATGCATGATTTTTGTGAGGTTTACGTGCTCGCTCGCTCTCACACATCACCCACACGCGAGCGCAAAACAGTCATTATTTAGTCCAACATAATTACATCGAGAATTCGAAGCCGAGTCTAGGTCACTGACACCATGCGTGAACCTTTCGTCAAGTTCTGGATGATAAATAGTGTAGTCGATTGGAAGTTGTAATTGTAATGACTTGGAATGCTTAATGTGTGCTGAATGTTTGTGTCTTTCCACGTCTTCAGACTGGCTCGGGTGCAGCTTATCATTAAGTTGCTGTCTCTATATCCAAATGAATGAATGCTTTTCCATTACTCAAAACCTATAGGTAGGATTTCGACTCGTTTTGCTCGTCGGCTTCGCTTCCTTCTGTACAGCCACGGCCACGTCTGTGTATAGCGCGCGAACCTTGCTCTGCGGCGTGACACTCTGCGGCCGTCGTGGGTTGTGACGTCGCGTGCACAGGAGCATGCGCGCCCTTACAAACATGCAGACCTGCTCTGATCGGGGCAAAACGTTGGAAGGTATGCTTGTTTAACCGAAGATCCGCCCTCCCTCAGGGCGCTTTCGTCACATCTATATCGTGATACGAAGCGCGTTTCGACTGATAAAACACGCCTGCATCAACGATGCAGGCGTTGTGGTTGTTTTGAGGCATGCTATTATATGAAGATATGATAATGCGAACAGCTGTGTAAAAAAAATGTAGACGGCCACAAAGTTGAAACGGCTACAAAAAGTGCGTCGTTTATGTTTAATACACAGTCGCACATATTGAACATGTGTGACTGTTCAACATATGTCTGCGTGTGAATATTTGTACATATCTTCTAGCGCGAACTACATTTGTACATATCCTTTAGCGTAATCTCTAATGAAGGTCACACACGTGCGCTCGACACACGTGCGTGACCTTCTTCAGAAGTTGCTGTAATTAAATATACGGGGTCCACTAATCGACGCCGGCGTTAGCACCGCTCGCAACCGCATGCGCGCTGAGATCGTGTAAATTCCATCGTGCGTGGTCCGAAGTAGAGCACAAAAGAAAGGAAGAAAACGAGGCACGTGTAGGAAGATGCACAAACAAAAAAAAAGGTCTCCAAGTGCGCTTTAGAAGCCGAAGTAAATTACACGGCAGCATAGAGGCTATAAATAACGGCTTTTCGACCAATTACATGTGCATTGAGCCTTCGAGTGCTGCGCATTAGGTGCGGCCCGTGATGCCTTCTCCCCCCATCAACTTTCCTTCCCCAGTTTCTCAGCGGCCATTACATGCTGCATGGCCGTGCCGGCGCGGAGAGGCGTTGAAAAAAAATATTAACTGAAGAGGGAAAAGAGCGGAACAGGCGCATGCTGTAGGTGCAAACAAATTCGCGTGCTGCGAAGTTGGGCGTTATTAGTGAAGCCCCGGAGCTATGCTCTATATACGTAGCGCTTGCGCGTCGCCCGGGCGATACACTCATTGGTACTGCTACATATTATTATTATTATTCTATTGCACTGCTTTTGTGGTTGGCTCTGCACGTGTTGCCCCGCCGCGGTGGTCTAGTGGCTAAGGTACTCGGCTGCTGACCCGCAAGTCGCGGGTTCACACCCCGGCTGCGGCGGCTGCATTTCCGATAGAGGCGGAAATGTTGTAGGCCCATGTGCTCAGATTTGGGTGCACGTTAAAGAACCCCAGGTGGTCAAAAATTTCCGGAGCCCTCCACTACGGCGTCTCTCATAATCTCATAATCATATGGTGGTTTTGGGACGTTAAACCCCACATATCAATCAATCAATCTGCACGTGTTAGTAACAGTGGGAAGGTTGCGGCATGCAGATATGCCGAGAAGCATGTAGGGAATTGCAATGAATGGGCGGTCGTGCAGAAAAGCTGAGCATTCGGAAGATTTAGAAGTGCGATGATATCTCATCAGCCAGCTCGCACAAACTACGTCAGGAAGCGGGCTCGTGTTCATGAAATATATGACAGCCATGTTTTAGGCTGCCAGACGGCAAAGTTTGGTCAGTTTGTCGGTGACAGGTGATGGGGCAAGTCAAAGCTCACATTAGACTTTTTGCTAGGAGTCTCACGTCTCAAATATTACACCGTCTCCCGCTAAAGGGAGCCACGTGCGGATGCGGAGCAGCGGGGATGCAATTCGATTGAGCGAGAGATGGTGTACTTTATTGAGAACTTGTGCTGACGCTAGCGTTGCGCAGGTGAGGATGAGGCACGCGCGGTGCTTTGCCATTTATTACCACCTAACTACCGTGGCGTCCCCAGCGGAGCATGGATGGATGGATGGATGGATATGGCTGTACCCTTTAGATCGGGTGGTGGCAAGCGCCACCAAGCCGTAATACTTAATGAACCAAAAACTAGATTTATTTTTTTTCTTTAAAATTGAGTTTGAGGATTCGTACTTTGCAGTGAACAGTTTAATTTTCACTCGTGCCTTGACTACCCGCTTAAAGTCTATTTTGCCCTCCCAGTCCCTAAACCCCAGTGCTTTGAAAAACTGTGCGCCATCATCCTGAACTATAGGGTGAAGCCCTTTACAGAACATTATCAAGTGTTCGGCAGTTTGTTCTTCCTCTCCACACGCACTGCATACTGTGTCTACCCCTTCGTATTTGGCCCGATATGTCTTGGTTCGCAGTACTCTCGTCCTGGCCTTAAACAGTATAGGGAACTACCCAGAGTATTTATGCAGCTGTCGCGCCACCTGTCGTGCGCGCCGCTCCGTACTAGGGAAGGATTATTAGGGAAGAAAGAGGAGGAGGGCACGCGCATGCGCATCAAGGGTGGTCATGCGGCACACCACCGGACTGAACGAATGTCACCTAGCGAGAATATTTTCAGGCCGGTTCACTGCCGCCGTGACGTCACTCGTCTTGCCGTAGCGAGTGCGCGAACGGGGGGCTGTGAATGCATTGCTACCATTGTCTCACATAAGAAGATCGAGCGATCGTGGCGAGTTTTACATGCTGAACGTCGTTAAGCTGCCTTTTGCTTCAAAAAAGGCGCTCGTCTAAGTAATGTATTATCTATTTGTGGGTGCTAACGTTCTATAACAGCAAATTTGATGGACCGACAAGGTAATGAAGTAAAAGAAGGAAACTTTTATTTATTCCTTATTTACACTGACACCCACTATTTAAAACATGCAGAGAAACGTTTCCTACACATTTCCAAAGTTTCTGCAGTTTTATTTGTACTCTTTTGAATATCTGTCTTCATAGACACGTAGTTATTGAAGAGAGTGCATGCTGCTGCCACAAGTATGTCATTCAGCACAATATCAGGGTGATGAGTCTGATGACCATAGCACGAGAAAACTCAATCTTTCGTTTCACAAAAATATCTTGTGACCGACACAAAGAGCAGCGTTTCTTCTTTTGCTCTGGCCCCTCTCGCAGTGGTGCGTAGTCGAATATAACTTAGGGCCTGGGAAAAATGTTAGTCCTGGGTCTAGATTTAACCATATAGTCCTCGTAGACGCTTCTGCTGCACTGTCTGTTCTTGGATTGGTATATTTGGTACTGGCTTTCAAATATTTTAGCTTAAAGTAGAGCTCACACACCTAAAAATCATTTAACAAAGTGCTTTACCGTAAGTGTCTACACGCATCTAAACTTCCTGGAAACATATCAGCCTGAGGTGCTGGAGAGACTGAGGCAAAATTATAATACCGCCATAAAGTTCTAGGAACACCGGCAAGAAAATAATATGAACAAAACCGATGCACTGAGCAATGTAACAGCATTCCTTTCATTTTTCTCAACCAAGTGAACAGAGGTAATACAAGAAGTCTGCTGCGCTAATAGTCAACACTAAACTGTTTTCCGACCCTGAAGGGAAAACGCCTGTTCTGAATACGTACAGCCACGCGCGTTTATTTCAATGCCAGGGCTTACGCTAACAAGTAAGAAGCACACATGACACCTTTATTTTAAAGCAAGAACGCAACATGGTATAGAAATGGTGTCATTGGAACGACTTATTTCTAAGTAGTACGGACACACGTACTACCTCCGGGTTGCGAAAAAAACGAATGTCCACGTCAGCTTGACGAACGACACGCTCCCATTTCGTTCTTTGGTTGTCCTTAGAAAACGAGAACACTCTCAACTTCGATCCTTTTGCCGCAACAATTCGCCACGCAGCGTCGTCCAACCGTTCAGATTTGCAGTCGTACAGATTGTGAATATCCAGGGCACAAAGCGCATCACATATCCATGCTGCAGTTCACGGACACAGAAAAACACGGTATTCTCGAGTTGCCAACACGCGCACCAGCATGCCACGAAAACGTTGGTCAGGTTTGGTAATCAATGTCTGTCGAGCGACGGAGCAAGCGTAGGCACGTCTGTGCATTGAAGCCAATGCCACCTAGATAATTTTAGGCCTTCTCACTTGTCTGACACGGGCTCTGACGTCATGTCACTTCGTTTATATCGGTGTGTTTCGCTGCACAGACATGCCTATGCTCACTCGTGCGTGGCCCCGCCACGGTGGTCTAGTGGCTAAGGTACTCGGCTGCTAACCAGCAGGTCGCGGGTTCGAATCCCGGCTGCGGCGGCTGCATTTCCGATGGAGGTGGAAATGTTGTAGGCCCGTGTGCTCAGATTTGGGCGCACGTTAAAGAACCCCGGGTGGTCTAAATTTCCGGAGCCCTCCACTACGGCGTCTCTCATAAGATGGTGGTTTTGGGACGTTAAACCTCACAAATCAATCAAATCAATCGCTCGTGTGTGCGTGATAGTGTGTGTATGTTTGCGTGTGTAAATAAAGAATGAATTAAATTTGCCTTATTTATTTCGTCACTTTGATGGTTCATCAAATTGTTCTCTTACATTTCGGCCAAACGTTTGATAGCGCACAATATTTGATTTTTCGTGAAAGAAATGGCAAATAGGCGAACCCCAAGAGCAATACATTCAGTGGTATGCAAGAATATGACTTTCGTGTCGTATACATTGTTCCCGTCGCAAGGACGCCACCCCAAGGCGTATGATCAATATCGACTATATAGAAATGGGGAATAATTTTTCTTTAACCACAAACCACCCGTTAACAGTGATTGCCTAAATGATACTACTTACGAGCTGTCACGATTGCTCTTTCGGCTGTGACAGATTAGTGCAATTTTAAGAGTAACAACGCTTTTGCGCAGAGACGCGCGTTCTGCCGCAAATGAGGCCTCCTCATTGCAAGAAGTCTTCGCGAGATGCTCTCTTTTGTTTTTCTATTTTCTCACTCTGAATTACATTTTCCTTATGAATTTCGTGGCCGTATAAGGTCTGCGAACTCACCCATGTGTCGACTCACCCGGATTTACTCAGATTGATCTGCGAGTCCGGGGAGTAATATTTTCGTGGATCTGAGTCCGAAGCTCCAAATATACTTCATGAGTAAGTCTGAGTGAGCTCCACAAGTTTTGTCGACCTGCGGTCGTAGCCAACATGAATGGCTTCGTGTCAGAGCTTCCAGCTGAGGAAGATCTTGCTTCCGTCTTTGAGCAAACACTTTCAAGCAACTGTCTTGCCGGCGCATACGTGGTGTGTTACAGACCCATAGGCCTCCCAACCTCGGCCAGAGGGCGTTGCGCCGCGCGCGTTTGGCCGCCTTTCTAGCGAAAACCGGTCGCTCGGTACCCCGCTGTCTGCGCCGTCTCAGCACGTCCTCGTGATCCGCACGCGCTGTTGTTTGGCGCTCTGATCGTGTAGCGTGGGGTCTCTCGCTTTCGCAAGCGACAAGCTCTTGGAAGGAACGAACACAGCAGACGCGGTCGGTCCAAACCAAACATACATTTGCTTCACTGTTTTAGAACGACGATATCGTCCGCCGAATTATGATACCATCAATCGTGATCAACACGCTAAGACATCCTTACAGAATATTACCATACACTCCAAAACATGACAAACACATTAACACACCGAAGGCGGCGTGACCAATGCTTGACCTACCACGAGGGCCCCCGACGCGCAACCCGCGGTGCCACGCACCGAGGACCCACGCTAAAGACAACCGTTCGCGGGAAGCGCCACGCGCAGAAGAGACCAGCTTATTTCTCGCTCGCCGCTACCAAGGCTTGTCGCCGCCGGCGCTATACCTTGAGGGTGATGATGATAATAGTGGTGATCAACGCTCGCGAGCACAACGCCACCTACCACCCGGTAGTTGTAACCTGAAATGCGGCTTTTGAGCAAAACATGTGCGCCACGCGGCGCAAAAAACTTTACAGGAGGTGTCAGCACCACCACAAGCGTCATCTGTGACTTGCTTCGAAAGTTTAAAAATATTGTAATTATATTTTCATTGCGTGAGTCTCACTATAACCGAGAGCGATTCATTGACAACCTTTGCGGGACCAAGCAAGTCAAACACGGTGTCTTTGAGTGAGGGTGTGCATGTCGATGGGTGAACAGCCGCCTTTGTATGACATTAAAAGTAAGGCGACGGCGTGAATTTTCGATTTGTGTTACCCGTTTAACGGGAATTTGATGCGACAGTCGTGTCTGTTTTTTTACAGCCGTGTCTGATTTATATTGCTTGGTAGCCAAGTTTGTCGCATGGCTTTGAATTTATTAGGAGGTCAGTCTGAAGACCCTAAACTTACGTCTGCCCTGTTGAGTCGCTAACACCATTGTAACGCGCAGTGTTCAGTTTCATAAGGGTCTCCGTTTTGCCAAGGTTTTTATCGGATGTTAACAACGTAGTATTGTAAGTTCAATTAGATTTTTTCACTGCTCCTTTGAAAGCATAATGATAAAGTATTTTGTGCTCACTTCTACCATACGTGTTTCCTGCCGCGCATGTTTAATTTCGAATAATATGCATGACATTGATCACGCAGCGTGTTCACTGAAACGAATTTCACTTTAGTTGTTTTGGCAGCTCGCTTGGTCTTCTTCATGTTATACAATACCCACTAGGATCGAGCATGTTTCTGGTTACGCCGAATTTGCCCCTGATAACCGCGTGTAATTTCGCGACACCATCGAAAATTTTATTGCCGTCGGCAGTTGTATATCGCCCGCGGCTCAGGTAAAGCAGCTCAGGCGCATGCAAGGATATTGTCACGGCGTCGTGACGTGCACAAAAGAAGCAGACTGTAATTACGAGATGAAACTGTTGGCATAGTGGGCGTAATCTTAACAAAAGTGAACTATACTGCAGTCCTGAAGCTTCTCGAACACTGCAGGCGCGGTTTGCGCTGAGAATCATTGGCAGTAAAACGGGGCGATAACAACACCTGAGGAGGGAATGTAGCAATAAAATAGTTTATGTGACCTAACCACGGTGTCATTAGAAAGCACGTTGTGGTGTGAGACTACAGATTAATTCCGGCCACCTAAGGTTTTTTTTTTTTTTAACGCGTGCACCTAAATCTATTTGAGGTGTAAGGCACGACGAGGACAACGGACAGAGCGTGTGCACACACCGAGCGCCGCTTCTGTTTGCATTGAGCGTCATCCCACCATACGCTTGAAATATGCAAAACCAACACGCCCTGCCTGCCATTCTTACACCTAAATCTAAGCACTGTGTTACTACGTTTCGTTTCCATGTAAATTCAGCTGACTTATGCGGGAATCGAACTCATGACTTCGATCTTACCATAGCAACACATAAGCCTGCTAACTTATCGGTGGGTGTTGCTTGCAAACCTGAACGTCGAAACGCAACAATCAGCTGAATTAAACACTCGCATGGCTTACGGTACGGTATTTTAAAGGTGGTGTATTAAGCTAGCCAGCTCAGCCGCTTTCGCATTTACAACATGGTTGTTTTGGAAAGCCGGTGCCCAATCTCTAAATGTACAACGGTTGTTGTCTATCTACTGTAGCTTCAGTTTACAAACGTACCATCACGTTTATTCCCGTTAATAGTTGGTAATACTGTGCACGACTAAAAAATTCTTCAATGTGACAAGACCGCGGAAGTGTCAGCGAACTGCCATAATCCACTCTTGACGCCTTTGCTCCTGGCATTGCTTGCATTGGAAATGGTAGAACTTCACGGGCAGTTTTCAGATCCGAGACAGTTTTAAACTTTTGTAGCAGCTCACAATGCGGCAGGCGTGTCTGCCTGCTTTCCATCATGACGAAGCAGCGGTGCCCATAGCGTGCGAAATGCGAAATAAAAGCCCCAAAAACACGTTTTCCGTGCGGGCAATGGGAAAACCAATCAAGCGTGGCCCGTCCTAGTGACCGGAGCTTTGCCCTCTCTCTGCTAGGGCGGCGAGTGGCGCTGCGCTAACTTGAGCCTGTTTTCGCTTTTTACCGGCACGTTTGACTTATGTGTGGGCGTAGAATAACAAGCACATCATTTGCAATCTCAGTGGGTCCACCATGCATGAGTAATATGCATGAGGACACTCCCATAGACCCCTGCGGCTGATTAGGTTCGCAGCGCTCCAAATGGTCGTTGGGAACCTTCGCAGCCTCAGAGACTGAAGACCTCAGAAAAAGATGCTTCGAAGGCTATTTTCTAGCGACTAGGAATATTATACAGCCTCCGAGACCACTTCTATGCGCGTGCTCGTCTCTAAGTTCATACTTTTTTTTTAACGCGTCGTTGGCATACATCGATTAGCTTCGTGTAAGCTGCACTGCTATAGCGGCAAGCACACGGTGCCAATGTGTGTCTATGCAGACAATTTAATTAAAACATGCGAATCGTTGGAGGAGCGAAAAAAAAATGAGGTTCCAATGATATTCTTGGCAAGCACATGTCCACTTTGTTAATGTTTAATAAACCCAGGCACAAAGAGAGGTTCACTGCACTGCGAGACGTGAAAATACAGCTTCCATAGCATGATTATAATTACACACAAGAAATAAAAACATGGGCAACATTATAAGAAGACCCGCAGAAAACTTGAATAAACGCACACTACTACACATACAGGGTGCCACGCAACACGGCAGTATACTATAGTTGCCTCAACAAATTACTCCGACATGAACCGAAAAAAGAAAAACGTTGGCTATGTTTTGTTTACCACCTTCGCACTAATTTTCTCTTACACACTTTACATCGCTCTTTCGCGAAAAATAGTCACAAGCAGTTGCCGCAGCAAAAACAAAGCTATTGCAGGCGTCATACAAGCTGTTAATGAAGCAGAAGTATTTACTCAAACCTTACGTCCTAGCTTTAGCTAACAAATATTTTTCTAGACTCACCGCTTCTCTTATTGCGCTTGTTAGAGTTTTAAGTAGTTTGCGAACGGCACAGATAACGATACTGAGCATAGCTGCTCTTTTCACAAATTTTCACTCATGCAGTGAATTAGAATACATCAATAGCGGTACAAAGAAAACCTAGCAATACGAGTGGTGACCCACTTTCTTAAGCCAAAAAACACTTTTCTTGGAAACGTGCGGCGCAGCATTCCGAAGAGTGATTTTTTTTTTATGCGAAGCAATTCACTAAAATCATACGTGAAGTGAAGAGCACAAAAAAAAAGCTCTCTGCGCCGAACACACAATGCTAGAAATGTTAGTTCATGGCTTCAGTGACGAATGCAATACGCACTTTACAAAGTAATGATGGCGTTCGTACCTATCAGCAGCCAAGCTCAGAGGCAGACAGTGAACGAGTGAAGACCACAACGCACGCCGGGCATGTTATCTCGCATCTTCTATCGCGTTTTCCTGCTGCTGTTCGTACTTCTTCATTGCCCTAAATTCTCATGAACATGGACCTTGACAACGTTGCCATCGCGTCGACGCCATGTGCACTTCTCTCGCACCCGATTCATGCCAGCTTCTGCCCGATCATGTGCACGTGATGCGATAAAGACGGATAAGAAAGCCACAATCGCAGTCGCAAAAACACGTATACGTACAATGTACTAGAAAAAGTACTGTAGTAGATAACCGTATTACGTGCGTTTCATTGAAAGCAGTGAGTGATGTGTTGCCATCTTACGTACGGCGTGAAGCGGTGTACCGCCACCGCTTTTGGCCAAAGGGGCCACTATCTCTTTTTATGTTACTCTATGGTCTGCCTCAGACTGCTTAATATCACGTGTCCAAAGGTTCAGTCGGTAGCTTACTTCCTTCCTTAACCTAGCGGCATTCAACGAACTTGTCAATCGTTTTTGTCAGCGCCTTTCAGGATGCAGGCCGTGGTGCGAGTATACACGTAAGCCCGCGTTCCTGATAATTGTTAGATGGTGCCGAGTTCATTTTTGTTGTTTTTTCGTATAGTTGTTACGGTTTCGGGGGACGTAAGTTCATTTTAACAGCACTAAGGGGATGAGAAACTGCAGAGAATTCAGCTCTTTGAAACATACGTTTCCGGAAATACTCGAAAACAGCGCAAAAGAATAAGAGAAAGTGTAACACAGCCCGATGTGAAGACTTAAAGCATGTATTTACTAGAAGATGCTGAGATACGGGGAATAAATGAATGCGAATCAGTGAAAACTCAGTCATGTACGTGGCGCTATTGTAAGCATTGCATAGTTAATACTATATATATTTCTGACTATCAGTCGAGCTAGTTTCTTTTTTAACAGTTCGGCACAACTCGAAAATGCAATGATTAGTTTTTCCGGCTAAAAATGGCGTTAGTCAGCTTGCTTGACGCCCCTTGACACCTATAAAAGCAGACCGTCGACATGAAAGCTTTCCTTCACCTGGTGGTGCCACGGCCTGCCGAAAACGCTGTTCGGTGCGTATATATATTACACATGTATATTAAAGCAGCGCCTAGTTTGTTCGGACATTAAAACACCTACCTTGAACTGCGGGCGTGTACCGTCATATTGTCGAAGTTCAGTTCTTGGCGAGTTCAAGTAACAAAGAGTATAGGCGGCTAGAACCATGGAATTGTTATGAGGGAACCAGCGCTAAAACCGGGACGGAGAAAAAATTAACACACGACACAGCGCTTGTGCCGTGTGTTGATTTTGTATCTGTTCCATTTTTTGCTCTGTTTCCATCCTTATCATGTACCAGCTGGCCCTTCAAGACCCTTCTGCAACCATGGCATGTTCCGCCACTTGTTCTCGAGCGAGTTGTCGCACTACTAAACTACCATTTTGAGAAAGTCTAGAGCTTCCTTTTTTGATCTTTTTTTTCTTATTTCGATGCGCTTGAGGCAGCGAAATCGCTTACCACGAACATTCACGTGTACTGCAACTTGGTCTTGGTGATGTACCCGGATGATGGCAAGTGGATGAATGGATGGATTGATATGGCTGTAGCCTTTAGATTGGGCGATGGTTAACGCCACCTAGCCGTAGTACTTAGCTCTCGGATTTTCGCGTGCCGCTTGCAGACACGCGAAGAACGTCGGCACCGGACTTTCGGCTAAGCGACGCGGGTTCGTCGGCCGAATCGCCTGAATCGAACGAGAGAGTGGACCGCGCCGACATGGGCTCACAATGAGTCTTAAGCTGGTAATTCTCGAATTAGCATAATCGCCTTTTCGGGGCGCCGTCGTTGTCGCGCCGATGCGCGATCAGAGCCGGCCGCTCGCGTGCGTCAGTCATTGTCCTCCGGGGCGACTTATCTCCGCGTGCGCACCGGCCGGCACTGCGGACAGGAGAGCGCGCGTAAGCTGGTCGTAAACGAAGCGATAAGATCCCGGGGATTGTCCCGCACGCGGAGGCCGCATTGTCTTATCGCCTGGGAACGCCGCGTCCCTTCGTCTTCTGTCCGCATTGAGGCAGGCCCGACGCGCTAGGCCGACTTGAAGGCACGCGCGAGGTGCCTTTCTCGTCACACCGCCTCCGCCGTTTGGCCGCCGTGCAGGTGGCGCTGCTGTGCGCTGGTTTCACCGCATGCACGGGTGCGCTTTTTTTTTTTTCTTATTCTTATAGTCGTTGCACGGCCGCTGCATGAAAAAGCGCGCCATTTTTCATCCAGCGGCCCTGGTCGTTGAAAGCGGCGTTTGATTGTTTAAAGAGGGCCGTGAAAAAGCTCGCAAAGGAAAATTTTTTCCCTTCTCGGGCCGTGCGAAGCAGCGGGTCACCTGGCTGTTGGCTCTGTCTCCCTGCGTGGTCATTGTCTCAGCGCATCAGGAAAAAAAAACAGTCCTCATCTTTCCATCGCCTGAGTTAATTATTCCGTTCCATGTGCTGAAATACGGTGCATGGTGGCACTCAATTGTATTTCTGATCATTCAGGCTACCATATATATTGTTACGTTTGAAAGAGACTGGTAGACGTTGAAAGGGGCTGTTTATTAGGTCGTTAGAGGCAGCTCAGAAGCGGCCGACTGGTTAAAGATCCTCCTGATCCTCTTCTTCCTCTCTCGCTCTGGGCGACGAGTGCGTTCCCCGTATACGCTTCTTCGTCTTCGTGCATGTACGCAACAATATATATATATATATAGCTTAGATAATCTCCTCCCGATCTTTTGACCTCTTCTGTTATACTTCGAGAGCAGTCGAGTGCCATGCACCTAAGTGCTTCGGGAAAACCTAGAGTAAAGTTGGGATGTCAGCTCTTATTCACAACGTACGTGCAGCTAATATACGCTGAGTGAATGGCAAAATGCACTGGGAGCCGCCAACACGAGTCGCGCCGGCGCATAGGCACTGGAATGTCTTCACATTTGAACGGATCATTATCTTTATTGTTTCAAGTAAATGAACACGTTGTGTTCAAACAACGCAGCTTCCATTAATGGCTTGAACCTTCGCTGAAGTACATCGAAAAAAATGTCTTCTTTTTGTTGCTTAAAATTTGTCGACAAGTCATGTAACCTCCTAAGGTAAATAAGAACAATATCCAGGTGTTGAGAGGTCGCTCATTTTTCATAAAGCGATTAAAATGTCAGTGGGCTGTTAAACGCACTTACATTGCATGAAGCGCGTATCGTGTCAGTTTCTCATTAATTGTAGATTTATAGTGCACTACAAGGTGTCGATGTTTGCCTGCAACGTACATCCTTGATGGGAAAAAAATACAGTGGTTATTTCAATATTTAACTAAGGGAATGTAGACTCAACTTCGTGAAAGTCACAAACTAGGGATAAAACCAATTCTATAAGCCTATTTCGTCAAAATTAAAATTTTAAAGATTTTTTCTTGCTTGCGTTTCCACTCAGTTAATACTAGCTCAATAATCAATTTTATACAATCTGTTGCACATAGAAGGCGTGTTCTTATGCAGGTTTTTGTAGTTGTTTGATCTTATACTGAAAGTTGTTAGCGCTGATTCCGATCAGAATTCTCCAAGAGGAATCATTCTTTTGGTTAGATGCAGTTTAGTAATAACCGCGTATACTTATAATAACTATTGAGAGCATTGCACAAAAGCCCCTATCCTTATGTTCGTATGGACAGAAGTAAAAATGACTACCGAGATATGTATAAAATATGCCTCTCACAGCAACGCTATAATCACTGTCATGACTACCACTGAGCATCCTTTCAACACAATGCTAGCGATTGCTGACAACAAAGCTCCTATAGGAAGCCTGAACATTGTACATACTGTTGCCTCCGAAGCGATAGTCTCCTGATCGTCATATCATCGCAAATGAGCCTCTGTACTGTGTGTAGCGGCGTTGCCGTTACTGGATGTTCGATGAGCTCGTGCATGTATCCACTTGGAGAGAAGGCATGCGATTGTGCAATGTCGTCTGCACGCAGACGTCGGGGGCCACTTTTTTGGAATTGCTGCTGCTCACAGAGAGAGAAGTAAACGCGGAAGAACTGGTGCGACCTGCGAGTCATCAGACGACTGCGAACGTGCTTGTTTTTAGGCACGTCGTGGCTCCTGACTGCGTTGTTCGCCCTTAGACGTAATTCAAGGTGCCTTACGAATACGTTCCCGATGACGGCTGTGGTCGTTGCGGCTTGACCGGGCGGTAGATACAGCGAGCTTGGCCGCTGTGGATGCTTGCGTGCGCGAGCCAGCAAGCTCCGCTTTTACGAGTGTGCCGGGGACGCTCTTCCTGGCGGGAGGATGGCACGCTGACGCGCGCGCTTTCGTGCGCTGTCCTCCCGCGTCGCGCTTATCTCGCGCCATTCGCATAATTTACGCGCCTTGAACACCGTGAGGCACCGACGGTTGATTCGAATCACGTTTCTATGCAAACTATGGCTTGCCGACGCGGAGAACAGATAAGGGAAGCAGATATGTAAGCAGCTTCGACAGTGTAATCGGTGCATCGCGGAGGCCACTGGCAGGCGGCGCGGTTGCCGCTGTTCGCGATAATTTGCTGGCGCTCGCGAGTGTATTTATTTATTGTAGGCAATCGGTATTATTTTTGCTTGCGTTCCACTCGGAGTGGAGGTTTGTAAAATTTTGTTGGATTTCAGCTCTGACTGATTGCTGCTTCCGTCTATCCTCACCTGTTAGATACTGCAGTGACGGCTGCTCAACCGCACTCAGGCCGGAATCAACAGGGAGCCCAGACCGTCGCTTACATACCGTGCGCGCGTGCAAGTTGGCGTTGGGTGGTTTGGCTAGGCTTTAGCTGCGCTTATTGAATTCCTTCGAAATAGTGCCACGATGGGACTCAGAAAAAGACTGTTACGTTTGGCCCGGCAGTTCGTCTCAGCAGACGCCATTGTGCGTAAGCCGGTCTGCTAGAATGCTTTCAACACCATTGGCGCCCCAGAAGCGAAAATCACGATGCTGTCCTGCAGGTGGGCTAGGCAATTTGCTGTGGCCGGGTTACGAGGAGCTCGACGGAAGCTTTGCGAACAACCCTTCGTTGCAGAAGGGTTCTTTGAAGGGCCAGTTGGTAAATCATACTGAGGGGAACTACGCCAAAAACTGGACGAAGAAATATTGAACACACGGCACAAGCGCAGTGTCGTGTGTTCAATCTTTCTGCGTCCCGTTTCTTGCGCTGTTCTCCTCAGTATCAGAACCCTTTGTTCAGTTGGGTCAGACAGTATGAGATGGCGCCACCGGTGCAGTTCTCATGAAGTCAAACTCTCGACTCGGCTATTGTCGCCCACGCGGGGTCGTCACAAAAGCACCGACAGTTCGGAAGCGTGGAACGACCAAGGAGGATACATAAAACTCCTTGGGAACGTATCCTCCTTGGGAACGACGTCGCAGTGGCCGTTCTCAGGAATTGTGCATTTGAACAGCCATGTTTGAGAAAGTTCCGGAACACTGTAGCTGAATGCAGTCATGAACCGCTGCTGACGTCCGTGTCAGCGGCCATCTCCCCGGAAGAGCTCAACTTTCCCTCTCCACCGGCCTCTACCTCATCGCGCTGCGATGTCTTGAAGGCGTGGGCCGGGTGCGTCATTGTGTGGTGCGCTCGTGAAAACCATTGGATATTCTCACCCACGTTCTTCTTCTCACGAGTGGTCCGATTTCTGCACGCTTTCTAGTGGGTGGACCACTGAGGGCCGTTCCATGCGCTTCCCGCACAGCCGCAACGCACGTGCTGGCACACCTGCCGCACCCAAGCGGAGGGTGAAAGAGTGTCGCCAATTGGCTTATTTGTCCCCGCTGCGCCGTGCTCCCGACCGAGTTGCAGAAATTAGGTGCCTTTTCCCATCTTCTAACCACTACCACCACTCACCACCGCTTGCGTGTGGCAGGGGTCCGGGCGCGTGCGTTGCGGCTGTGCGGGAAGCGCGTGGAACGGCCCTAAGACTTCACGTCCCCTTATTCGTGGCAACAGTGGTCACCGCCTTCTTCGGAGTGCCGTGTAACTAATCAACGGGCTATAAAAGCTGAAGCATTTTATAAAAAAGAGCGGAATCTGAACTCGATCTGCTGAATATCTGTACAGTTTCTTCCTTCTCATCATGTAAATAAACCTCCGTTCTCTCGCCTAAGAACGCGTCCCTTCACTGGCGAGCATCGACTATGTGGGCGACGACGGGGAGCCAGCTACCGTACCTGCTTTCATCAACTTTCATCAACCTCGAACCCTTAACACGACGCAGAAAGCAGCGCGCTGCTTTCCGCAAGCGTGGCAGGGTGGATCTAGAAAGAGGGTGAGAGATGAAGAGCCATACCGGGAGATTAGCACCCGATTGGCTACCCTGCTCGGAGATGGGGACATAGGGATCGGGAAGCGTAAAGCGAGCATTCTGAGGTAGCAAACTGTCAGGCTCGTTTCCTAAGGAGCTCCTTACTTATACTGTTGGTTATGCTTCGCTAATGGTTGTTTGAAATCGTCGAATTACGGCCATGTCACTCAATAGTTTCTGTTGTTGCTTTACTTGTATTATTTGTCAGAGAAAGAACCAAGTTCTGACGATGAGCGCCGTAGTTTGGGACTGTGTAGTAATATTCAGTATACCTTAACGTGTGCGATACGCGAGCCTTTCTGCATTCCGTGCCCGTCGGAATGCGGCCGCTGCGAATGACACCAAACACGTACACGACTCTGAGATGCAGTATACATAGAGAGCGGACTCCGTCAACTTGCTATCGTGGAGAGTATAGTTACTGTCCTACCGTGAATCTGCTTTTTTCTTGTTTTTTTTTGAGAGGGAAGGGGTTGAGAAAGCATAGGAATGCAGGGGGGTGGTGGTATAGGTATGGATAGAAATTTTGTACGGATAAAGAAGGAGGCAACGTGCTCACTACATAACGCGCGTTTTTGGAGCACGCCGTCTGATTAAGAACCGGAAGCACTCCTCTCACAACTAAGGCGAAATTTTTCTGTTGATATTTCCTGGTGTTATTCATCCCTAAGCTCTACATTACATGCAGGTAGGTACATGGGCCTCTCGTGTAAGAACATAAGAAGGCGAAGTGCCTTTCGCATTTTTCACGGGGTTTACGGAACGCTGCTAAATCAACGCGTTTTATCTAAACCTCTTGCAGGCTTAAAGTGAAGCCAGCAAGGGCAACCTGGAACAACATTTGCCAACGAGTTTCTAAGCTGTGCGTGCCGGGTGCGCAATGCATGCGATTCAGATTTTCTCGCAAGACCCGGCTACTCCGCGTGAGAGCGTATAGCTTATTGGCACCTCCATTCCTGCAAAACAAGTATCTCACATCTCGATCGGGCAGAATGCATTGGCTCTGCGTGGGCAATCGTGATGTTCACGGTCAGGACGCTGGACGCGTTCCTTGGTGAAATATTCTGTATGCGCACGCAAGGTCTTCATACCGGTTTGAATCTCGCACATCAAAAATGGTCGCGCGAACTTGTCATGCGTGGCGACGGGGACAGTGAGCAAATCAAGTGTTGTGAACACGCAAAAGTTTAGAAGTTTTTTTTTTCTTGCCGTGTCCGATGGATATGAGAGTCTTGGTTAACCTTTGGAAACCCATTTCTCCCCTTCTTATTCAAGCCTAGAGGTGAGAATTGTTATTGAGTTACGCTTTCCTGATCCTGCTGCAATTTGTGATCAAAGCGACATGCAACAGCGCTAAAAAGATCAGGTCAAAAAAGGAAAAGTTTACTTGTCTGAAATTAATAAACTCTCAAGCTCCATTCCCACACCTGACATCTCAACGCGTGCCAAGATACAGGAGCGTCCATAAATTTACGGTGCTTAGTTGTGTGCCTTACGCCAGCATCGTCAATGTAAAACATTACGCACGGCATTGAGAGGCTAGTTAAAGACAGAATCATAGGCATGCGCAGCGTTTACCGTCGGGATAGGGGAGAGGGGGAAGGTTTGCCACAGTGCCCCCTGTTGGTCAATGCACGGAGCTGGCTTTACGTCACCCCCCCCCTCTTACGTCACAAGGGTCGCCCCCCCCCCCACCGCGCACGCGTATGAACAGAACGTATAGCCTCGTTACCTATAAAACGCTTACGAAGCTGAGCCGCCCATACGACGGCCTTTATATATATACACCCATGCACCGCATGCCTTGAAGTTGCCGCGCTTTAATGCGTTTGTCACGTCATATCGAATCGCTGCGTGCCCTCCCCGATACCGTTCCTACCGGCCTCGTCGATTTTCTCGCGGAAGCGTGTGCGCTACAGTATTTCAGTCAGTGTACTTATGTCACTGCGTGGATTGATTTTTCTTTATCTCGCTTGGGATTTCGTTTTATCTGCTTACAGCTGTCTTACTCTCTTGCGTCTCTTGTTTTCGTTTTTTCAACCTTGCTTACCTGTGCCCTGATTCCGGTCTGGGATATACGGCTGCTATATGGAACCACGCCGATTCCGCACAATCAGAAGGCCGGCCCGTCCTAGGCAATGCAAGGGTGGCTCCATCAAAAACACGCGCAGCCCACTATAGGCCCAAACATCTACCGGTGCTTCTTCGCATTAGTTTTCTCCCTCTCCGCCATCTCTGCCTTGATGGCAGCAGATATGGAAAGCGAACGCGTTTATTGTCCACAGCGCGTCCATATCGCATAGCTACCTACATTTCCTTCTCTTATCGCGGTGGTGCATGCTAGCGCCCGTTTTGCTCTCATTCATTTTCGGCTTGCGCTTACTGACCGCTTTCGTTTGCCTTTTTTGTCTTTTGTTTTTATCTTCGGAGCGCTCTTGGCTCGGGACACGATCGTTGCTGTTGTTTTGATCAAACTGTCCCGATAAGCGTCCTCCCCGTCGTCCGAGGGGCGGCTATCTCTCGTCGGGGCGCTTCTTTTCATTGCCGCCCCTCCCCCCACCGTCGGCGGTGTCTGTTCGGGTCTGCCCCTTTGTCTCAAAACAGACTGCTGTTTCTCCCCTTATCTCGCAGGCGAAAGAGAGGCCCTTTTGCGGCAGCTGACTGTGCGCCGCTTTTTGCTCCTTTTGTGCTGCGCGCTTTGGTGTCTCGTTCGCTGGTCTCCCACGTTGGCTTATCGCTTCCGCTATGCGTCTCTCTCTAATCGCGATTTCTCCGTTGGCTGTTTGCGTTGCGTATGGAGTCGTAATTATGAGACTCACGAAGGTCGCGACGGGAAAGAGGCGGAAAGAAACGTTGTTGATAAGAGAGGTTGGTGATTCAAGATGAGCCCTGTCCCTCTTGGCGCGCGTAGACGAAAGCGGTACTTCACCGTTCATTATTTTCTTTTTCAAAGGCCGCTTGTTTTTCGCTCGCGCATAATCTGCGCCGCGTTGTCGACGTTTTTTCGAAGCACGTCTGTACCTCCTCCTTTCTTTCATATTTCCTGAGAAGAGAAAGGGTCCAGCCGCGTCATTCAACAATGTGTGTGCACGGACGAGATGTGTCTTTACACCTGAAGATGGTGGATGCCGTTCGCTAACAAACCGACTATGCGGCGTGATAACATTAAGCAGCTTGCTCATGGCGCCGCAAAACTGTACCGTTTCTTTTTTTAACGCGGCTATTTGCGCAGTATGAGTTCAGACTACTGCTGCCGCGAATTGAATTTTCACGCGCGCGCAGCTATGGTAACGTCCGTGCCAGTGAATACCCAACTGTGATGTGCAGACGCTTGTTGGTTGACAGCGTAGCTTCAATACTATGGGTTTCGCTCAATCGCTTTTCTAAAATTCGTCAGCCAATTTAGTCAATGAAGCCAGACAGGAGAGACGTCGTATATACGTCTGCAGGTAAGGGTCCAAAATAGGGCATACGTGCCTGGTTCAAAACTATCGTAAGTGTGGATTTTGTAAAGAAAGAGAAGCTGCGACTTCCGTGCGTTTCATATATTCAAAACTGAAAGCTCTACCGCTTTGCTGTGGTTACGCGATGCAGCACGGCCATTTCAGAAATTTGAAACAATTGGGAGAAAATGTGCCTGTTTACGGCAGCGTTTATATGACAAATTCCGCAGGGTGGATACAGCTTTGGAGTTTAAGGGCGTGAAATATCGACGTTCGCTTGAATGACCTCATTGCTTAAGCGCACGTATCATACGTGCAGATGCGAAGCATTTGAGGAAGCGGGTCGCGCATGATTGGCATGATCAGATATACGCTGTCTCACTGGTCATTACGTTTTCCAGCCACGTTGCGTGTTTGGGTCGCGTTTGTATTGGATAAGAGCCATATGCGAAAATGCGCGTGTATTTATGGGCACGTAAAAGAGCCGCAACACTGAAGGATGACGTCCCGGATAACTCGCTGTATATACAGTGTCAGAAGTTTGAATCCCGCAATAGTTTTCAACGGCGATTGATTGATTGATATGTGAGGTTTAACGTCCCAAAACCACTATGTGATTATGAGAGACGCCGTAGTGGAGGGCTCCGGAAATTTAGACCACCTGGGGTTCTTTAACGTGCTTTTCAACGGCGATTCTCTTTTTGATCGAGCTTTGATGACTGGTTGATTGATTGATATGTGGGGCTTAACGTCCCAAAACCACCATATGATTATGAGAGACGCCGTAGTGGAGAGCTCCGGAAATTTCGACCGCCTGGGGCTCTTTAACGTGCACCCAAATCTGAGCACACGTGCCTACAACATTGCCGCCTCCATCGGAAATGCAGCCGCCGCAGCCGGGATTCGATCCCGCGACCTGCGGGTCAGCAGCTACTAGACCATTTTAGCTACTAGACCACCGCGGCGGGGCTTTGATGACACCGGTGATATCGCCTTGGATCGTAGAGGGATTTACCCGCAGAAACTGGGTGAATCCGACTACGAATATGTACCACTTCTCCCACCATGCACTCCCACTAAACGCTACTCCCACAACTCCCGTCACTACGCCCACTTCATTCGCTCGCTTCATGCCCTGTCATTCCCACTGCATTCCACTTCATTAAATTCCACTGCACGTCACCAGCTTCGCTGTTTCATCAGTCTCCGCCAAGCGGAGAGGACTTTCTTTTTTAGGGGCAATGCGCCTTCAGGTCTATGTAGGCTTATCCGTTGTCTGTTGTACCCACTATTTGCCATGACGATGACGACGTCGCAGTACATTAACTTTGAAGTCTCCAGTGACTATCAACGGCACATTCTGTAGGCACACCACACGGAAGTTGTGCAGGATGAAGTTCATGACGTCCGTCCGCGAGGTTCCTGGTGGCGATGAAGCCGTGCGATGTTATTACGGCACAAGCATCACCGCAACTCATCCAGGGCAGTGAGTTGAGCTTGTCCGTCTGAAGCTATAGGGGGGGGGGGGGTGCGCATTTCAATATGAACCGAATTCACGGGCACGACAGGACCAGCAGCTTACCAAAAAGTGCTGGACTTGATGCGAGCAATTTCACCTGTTGCTTCAGAGTGAAAGTGGAGCCAGAGACGTTCTGGAATGCCCATTTCACACAACTGCATGTACTTCAGTGAACCCACCGCTCGATTTACCAAGCCATCGGACACGTCAATGCTTAGGATAAGCATGTATGGCTTGTCCAAGCAAAGTACAGGCTTTGGTCAAGAATGTTCAGAAAAGTTCAATGACAGTAAGCCAGAGGTAAAGGGTGTATATACATAACTCGCCATAAGTGAGATGGACAGCAGAGCGGCGTGGCCTATAGTTGGTTAACGCAGCGCGCCGAGGAGCGAAGGGTCGCTGCTAGGGTACCTTAGAATTTTTTCTTGATTTATTTTTTTGTGATATATATATATATATATATATATATATATATATATATATATATATATATATATATATATATATATATATATATATATATATATATATATATATATATATATATATATATTGTAAGATGGCGTCGAGTACACTCAAGACTCTCCTTTTATTGACTCGAGTATGAGCCCCACAACCTAAACTTGACTGGTGATGATGAGTATGTACAGATGAAAAGATGAGACGCATAAATAATGCTCACACTTATTTTCCCCGCGCACTTGAGCGGCCGGCCCGGCCGAGACTTAGGCGGGAAAGGTACGGCGCACAAAGGGTTTAAGACGTGAAACGTGGACTATCTCGGAGGCACGGTAACGACGGTCCGAGGAACACTCGACGGGAGTGACAAGGTAATTGACAGGGGATGTTCGTTCACAAACAACGTAAGGTCCTAGAAAGCGAGACTGAAATTTTTCACACAATCCGGGTGTGCGAACAGGCGTCCAAAGTAGTACTTCATCTCCAGGACGGAAGGTGACGTCTCGACGAAAGCTGTCATAGCGTTGCTTGCGGTCTTGTTGACTGGCCTCCGTGTTGAGTTGAGCACGTTGCCGGGCCTCAGCAAGCCTGGAGACGAAATGTTCTGGCGTAGTCGTCGACGTTTTTGTCATTGCATTGAAGAAAGAGGCGTCAATGGTGAATGTCGGCGCACGACCATAGACGAGGAAGAAAGGTGAATACCCGGTGGTTCGTTGAACAGCGGTGTTGTGTGCGAATGTTACGAACGGCAAGATATTGTCCCAATTATCGTGGTTCGGTCCGATGTACATGGATATCATGTCGATTAGAGTCCGGTGGAATCGCTCTGTCAGCCCATTTGTCTGCGGGTGGTAAGCGGATGTGGTCTTATGAACTGTGCCACAAGTTTTTAGAATTTCGTCCAGAATTGTCGACATGAAGGCCTTTCCTCGGTCACTTAACAATGTGCGAGGTGCACCATGACGCAACACAATGGCTTCTAAAAAGAAGGCGGCAACGTCTGAGGCGGAGCTAGTGCGTAGAGGAGCGGTCTCCGCGTATCGTGTGAGGTGGTCGACGGCTGTGACGATCCAGCGGTGGCCCGCTGGCGTTACGGGAAGTGGCCCGACGAGGTCTATTCCGACAACGGCAAAAGGTGTGTCGGGACATGGAAGGGGTTGTAATAAGCCAGCAGGAGCTGAAGTTGGTCGTTTCCGGCGTTGACAAAGTGCGCAAGAAGCGATATAATTAGCCACAAAGGTAGAAAGACCAGGCCAGAAGAAACGGCTCCTAACGCGGTTGTAGGTCTTTTGAAATCCCAAGTGTCCAGCTGATGGTTCGTCGTGCAATGCTCCGAGAACTTGTTTTCGCAGCGAACGGGGAAGTACTGGCACCCACCGATGCCCATCCGCATTGTAAGTATAGTGCTGCAGGACATTGTTCTCTAGCTTGAACAGCCGTAGCTGACGACGTAGTCTGGCATTAGGTGGAGAAGGCGAGCCATTCAAGTATCCGATGATGCGGTTACAGTAGGGGTCGTCACGTTGGTACGCGGCAAACTGGGTGCTGTTGTTTAAAGGTAGCGACCCAGCAACTGCCAGGGGTGATAACGTGAGTGAAGAGGAAGCCGCTTGATCACCTGAGGGGCATTCAGGATGCGTGGTTGGAGGTGAAAGTGGCAGAGGGCAGCGAGAGAGAGCGTCAGCATCCTGATGCTGTTTGCCGGATCTGTACACAACGTCAAAAGCGTACTCTTGCAAACGCAGTATCCAGCGACCGAGGCGCCCAGACAAATTCTTCAGCGAGGACAACCAGCATAGGGCATGGTGGTCGGTAACCACAGTGAAGTGGCGTCCATACAGATAGGGTCGAAATTTCTGGATGGCCCAAACGACAGCGAGACATTCCTGCTCTGTTATCGAGTAGTTCTGCTCTGCAGGTGTTAGTGCGCGGCTGGCATACGCAACTACTCTCTCACGTGAAGTGTCGTCGCGCTGGAGGAGGACAGCACCGATTCCGTGGCCGCTGGCATCTGTGTGCAGGAAAGTGGGTGCACTCTCATCGAAGTGACGGAGGACGGGGTCTGATGTCAAAGCACGCTTAAGGGCTTGGAAAGCACACTCGCACTCGTCAGTCCACGTGAAATCCGTCCCTGACGTCAGAAGCTTGTGTAACGGCCCGGCAATGGCAGCAAAGTGACGGATGAAGCGGCGGAAGTAAGACGCCAGGCCCATGAAACTTCGCAATTGTTTTTGATTGCGCGGACATGGAAAACTAACTACGGCAGCAACCTTGTCGGGGTCGGGTCGAACGCCGTCTTTGCTCACAAGGTGACCCAATACTTTGATGCTTGTGCTGGCGAAGTGGCACTTTTTTGTATTGAGCTGTAGGCCAGCGTTCGAAATGCACGTTAGAACTTCGTCCAATCGCTTAAGGTGCTGAGAAAAAGTAGATGAATAAATGACGATGTCGTCTAAATAACATAAACAGGTTTTCCATTTGAGACCACGTAAGACGGTATCTATCATGCGCTCGAATGTTGCTGGAGCGTTGCATAAGCCAAAGGGCATGACGTTAAATTCGTGAAGTCCGTCAGGCGTCGCAAACGCTGTTTTCTCCTTGTCTGTTTCGCGCATAGGTATTTGCCAATACCCGCATCGGAGGTCAAGGCTGGAGAAATATTCTGCGCCTTGTAGGGAGTCCAGGGCATCATCTATGCGTGGCAACGGATATACGTCTTTTTTCGTGATCTTATTGAGCGCTCTGTAATCAACACAAAAGCGGAAAGAGCCATCCTTTTTCCGGACCAACACCACAGGAGACGACCAGGAGCTGGATGAAGGTCGAATAATATCCCGTTTGAGCATGTCGGCGACGTTTTCCTCAATGATTTGCCGTTCTGCCGAAGAGAGACGGTATGGGCGGCGGCGTACAATGGAGCTGCCTTCGGTTTCGATGCTGTGCTCTGCAACGGAGGTGCGGCCCAGAACTTTGCAATGTACATCAAATGAAAGGCTGTGCTTTTGGAGAAGGTCTAAGAGGTCTCTCTTTTGCTCGGCAGTGAGGTGAGGACTTATGGTGTCATTTAAGGTAACAGTGGTAGCCTTGATATCAGTAGTAGCAGACAAAGGCGGTGATTCTGCGTGAAGGGGAACCAGCGAAAAGGGCTCACTGTCAGCGAAGCAGCTCACAGCAGTGCCCTGGGGGAGCATGACTGGCGAAGAAGTTGGATTCAAGGCGGTGACCAATGCTTTACCGTCGTTAAACCGCACAAGGCCAGGTGCTATGGTAAGCCCTGCAGGTTTGGAGCGAACTGATGGAGCTATGAACACGTCACCATTAACTATAGTATCCGAAACGATCGTTAGAAGTTGTTCATCTCCTGGCGAAATGAAACAATCAGTGGCAGCAACGAAACGGAAGCTGTATGGATCGACATCCGATGAACTCTCAGTAGCTGACATTTGAATGACTCGCTGACGACACGATATGAAAGCTGATGCCGAAGAAAGGAAGTCCCATCCCAAAATTACTGTGTGAGTGCACAAAGGTAGTACAAGAAACTGAATGTGGTGAAGGATGCCATCTATGAAAACGCGACTGTGCAAACACTTGAAGGCTGAATAGGGACTCCATCTGCGCAACGAAGGGGAGGACCATCGTAGGGCGTCCTAACTTTCTTCAAGCGGGTACAAAAGTCTGCACGAATTACGGAAAGTGATGCGCCTGTGTCCACCAGTGCCTCTGTCTGTATACCTTCAACATACACCAATAAAACATTCGATGGGCGGTCCGGAGGAGTTTGACGCAGTTCGAAAGATGCAGCTTTCCCTCCCGAAGCTGCACTGTTCAGTTTTCCAGTTGGTGGTCGGGAATTGAAGTAGAAGGTCGGAGAGGAGAAGAGGAACGCCGCATCGGTGAAGGTGAGCGACGACGTGAGAACCGGGAACTGCCAACTGGGTCAAAGTTCTGCGGAGACGGCGACCGACGTGTGCTGTTCGGATACAGCCGACGATAGGGTGGGCCAGTCGCGTAGAAGTTGTCCCGTTCAAGGTTATCGTAGCTTCGTCGTTCGTCTTGCTGACGGCGTCGGCAAAACCTTGAAATATGACCACGGATGCCGCAATAGAAGCAAGTCGGTCGCGAACTGCGCCAGGCGTTGTAAGGCTGGGAAGATGGTCGCGGTGCGAGTGAGTTGAGCGAACCATGCACTTCGGGCGCTGGTAGCTGCATTGGGCTTTGCTGGGGTGCAGGTGTCCTAGCAGCAACCTGAGCATACGTTGGCATGGCCACAGGATATGAGGTCTGGACAGGTGTGACAGTCATCGAGGCCAGGCTCTGGTGGGGCGCAGGCGTCGTTGCAGCAACGTGAGCATAACTGGGCATGGGATGTGAACTCGGAGCTGGTGTACTAGTCATCAAGGCCAGTTCCTCCCTCACGACGTCACGTAAACTAGTAGCAGGTGGCGTCATTCGAATGTCAAGGTGGCGAGGTGAAGCCTGTGCATAAAGTTCCTCGCGGATGATACTGCGGATCAGTGCACGCAGCTCTGTTGTATCATGACTTGAGCTCAGATCAGACATATCAGGTTGTACCCGAGTGGTCTGAAGCTCCTCAAGGCGCTGACAGGTAGCGACAACATCGGCTACGGTTTGGGGATTTTGCACCACAAGCGCGTTAAAAGCGACAGTCGCAATTTTTTTTAGCAGGTGGCGCACACGGTCGTTTTCCGCCATATCGTTGTCGATGCGGCGGCAAAGGGCGAGAACATCTTCGATGTAAGAAGTGTAAGACTCGCCAGGGCGTTGAACACGTGCACCAAGCCTCTTTTTGGCGATATCCGAGCGCACTGACGGGTTGGCGAAAATTTGGCGGAGCTGACGTGTAAAGGCGGGCCATGTCGGAAAATCTGTGGCGTGGTTGAAAAACCACGTCTTTGCGACGCCGCTCAAGTAGAATGCCACGTGGGTGAGTTTTGCAGGCTCATCCCAGTTGTTGATAACACTCACGCGGTCATACTCCTCGAGCCAGTCTTCAACGTCTTCACCCGGAAGTCCTGCGAACAGCGGAGGATCCTTTTGAGGGCTGGTGACCAGGTGAGAAGGGTTTCTTGGCGGTGGGAGCGGTGGCGAAGCTGGCACGCTGGACTGGGCGGCTTGCGACATTACCGGACCCAGGTCGTTTAAGCGGCGGCCTGAACGGAGCTCCAGGGATGTATTCTAGAAGACGCTGGGGTGTCCGAGAACGCGAGAGGACGCAGGAACCGGGCAGCACTCTCCACCACTTGTAAGATGGCGTCGAGTACACTCAAGACTCTCCTTTTATTGACTCGAGTATGAGCCCCACAACCTAAACTTGACTGGTGATGATGAGTATGTACAGATGAAAAGATGGGACGCATAAATAATGCTCACAATATATATATATATATATATATATATATATATATATATATATATATATATATATATATATATATATCCAGGGTATGATGGTGTTGCTGATATTCAGCGTAGAGTGTCCATATATTGGCTATCGAAATAAAAACGCCAAGTGGTCTCGGAGTTTAGGTCTCGTCTCAAACTCGTCTTAACAACTTGTAGTGAATGGAAAACTTGTAGGGAGCTACTCGCAGAAAAATCAACCGTGAATAGATATGCGAACGCTTTCCTCCAAGCAGACCAAGTTTTTCGGTAGTTCGAAGGTATTTGGTGAGCGAAGGGCCAAAGGGTGCGTGAAATCCCGAAAGCCTCAAGCCCAGATAAGTGCGTCAGCTAAACATTTATGTATCTCTTCAAGAAGGTGCCTGATTTTCCTAGTTAGATTGGGGCCTTGGGGGAGGAGTGTACGTACTATCGTCACGCTGTCATGACCGTTATTGCGCACGTGCGTTGTTCCAGGGGATACGTTTATTGGATTTCAATGAATCAATCGTTAGTCTTCGTTCGTCCGATCTACTTCTACTTTTGTCTATCGTCCCAAGCGCAGTTTAAGTTCATATATAACACTGACAAAGTTTGTCGATGCTTTTTCGTGTTATTGTGCTAGTTGCCGTTTCCAATAATTTTATGCACTGCCCTGTCACCGTATTCCTTGTGATGTAATACTTACGGCGTACCAGAATCTTTGCGGACAGGCAGTGGTCTTTAGTGAACGATAACTGTAACGTCCATTGACATGCTTAAGCCTGGCAGCCGCTTAAGTGTTACTAACAGACACAAGGATTTATCTCCCTTTCTCTCTCGTATATCGCAAAATTAATGTGGTGCAAGTTTTGCTATTAGTTGTGTTCAACATAGAAAGAATGCTCAAAGCGCGTTTCAATAGTAAAATGTTTTGCTGCGAGGCTCTCGAATTTTTTCAAGTCAGGCTGGCTTTGGTGAGCCTCCTGGTGTTAGCCTTACTACGCACTCAGAAATGATAAGCAGGGCAAGCTGGGCGCAATATTTGGTTTCATCAGTGTGTGTGTGTGTGCGGGGGGGAGAATAGAGAAGCGGGCTACGCCGACACTTTATTTTCATTTTCCCTTGATCTATACACATTTGGCAACATCTCAAGTTTCATGTCTAATTCCATCTAATGAGACAGCTACGAATGCGAAAATGTTAAATCTACTTTATCTTTTGACCCCCTTTTTGCCACGAACCATTTACCGTCGTGCGTATCTAAAACAAGCATCGCCCGGCGTTGGCTGCCTGGCTCCCTTCTTCTTGAAAGACTAAAATAAACGCACACTGATTGACCGCACCGTCTTGATCGACCGTCGTCGACCTGACCGCTCGTTCAACCAACGATCTACGCGCACTGGACAGCACGCGTCACTGGGCCGTCTTTCAGTTGTGTTTTTTTTCCCTCTTCAGCATGGTAGTAATGAGTCTTTCCGCCATCGCAGCCCCGTCAAGCTCCGGGCGCACCTCCGCCGCATAGCGCCCCTCCCTTGGCGCCCCCGGAGAGAAGGACCCGGGTGGTTTTCGGATATGCAGCAGCCGACGACGCTTGGGACGACGTTATCTCGGGAGTCCATACGGCGACCCAAAAATGACGATAGCCGCCTAGTTGCAGTAATAACAGCCACCGGCGGCGCGACCCTGGGCGCTGCTGCTCTTTCTGGCTCGGACCCCCTCCTATCTGCGCCATCTCATCCCCTGGTCCACTGCTTCGGTGCCTGCGCGGGTGCCTCCCGAGAAAGGGGAGGCCGCCTCAGATTAAGAACAGCGCGAGCGGGCTCGGCCGATACCCACCGTGCAGAAGAGAAAGCAAAGAACCGGCGGAAAAATATCAAGACGTCAGTGAGCACCAAGTGAAAAATAGCCCAGTTGCGCTTTAAAAGTGCCGAGGGGAAAGAGGGGTTCGAATGTGGGGAGACGAAGGAAGGAAGAGAAACGGGGCTCGCCCAGAACACGGCTTTTCCCGTTTTGAGGATCACTCGAGCAATCTCTTAACAACGCTCGCAGGCGCCGCGCATGCGATAACGGCGGCCCCTTGGGCGACACCCTCTCTTTGACTCGCGCGCACACCTTCACGCCTTCGCTTTTGTCTTCTTGCTTGCTCGGCAGCAGCCCGCCTGTATGCCTCCTGCGTCCCCGGGGTTTTCGAGTTGTGAATGCGTGGGGCTACTAAAGAGAAGCCGGTTTTATGCTCATCTCTGTGAATAGGACAGTAAAAACGCGCGAGGTGTCTCGTATTGGTCGGCGAACTATTGCCTAGCTGGTGGAACCGTAAACCGCTTCTCGACTGGCTGCGGCGCCACACTGTGACGAGGTGCGCCTGAAGTTAGGAACCCGTTCGGGGGTTTAGCTAAGGTGGCGATGTGCGCACCCGTGCGCTATGAGACAGTGCGCGGAGACGAGTAGTAGCGAATCGTCAGTGATGGCAGTTTCTACTTTGCACCTTTTGGCAGCGCAAGGAGCGTGATGCACAATATGCGCGTAAATACACAGCTGTCAGTTGATGGCAGTAAAAAATTGGGAGCGATGTGCATCGACTGAGGGAAGCCTTCGTGCCTGGTGGGTTTTAGCTGTAAGAGCTTTTGCAGTGCGATGAACTATGACAACATATTATCGCGGTAAAATAAATATGATGAATTATCGCTGATGTTGAATGGCTGCTCCAAATATAAAAAAACGTGCTTGATCTATATTTTTAGAAATCGGTATAACACGAAAGTGAAACGTGTTTACACAGATGTACTGAGCGTTTATTATGAATTGTTTCGCCACAAAGACGAATGAATGAATGCTGCAGCAACAAATTGCAAAGTCACATGAAGAACGACAACCGGCTCTAAATTTGCAGCACGCACAGAATGAGCGAGCACTAACAATTGCCACAGCTCGACACTTAAAATCGCCCTGCAAACAGAAAGAAAGATGGACGAAACGAATGCACAAGTATACACAAGACAAGCGCGAACAACTATCGCGATTCTTACTTCTTCGTGTGTGAAAAGCGGGCTTCTTTTGTAAGAACTGCCGCGGCAGCGAGCGAAATGACCTTCGTGCTCTCCCAGACCAAGTCCTTTATTAGCGCGCGCGCAGGAGAGACCCCGCTCCGGGGAGTTGGAGCTCATAGGAACGCGAAAGGTGATGCCCGCGCCAAACGCCAGACCATTGCCCCATCTAACTACTGATGACAAAAATAGGCTGAAGTATCAGAGCTTTGAGGGCCACCAAACGGCACGTAGTGCATATAAATAGCTTGCCGTTAGCAGTTCTAGAAACCTTTCGCTTTGTGGACAAGTGGTTAGCGCCACGCACTGGAGATAGCAATTAAGGCCCCTGGTTCGACGCCCTGTTGTAGTACCTTTCTTCTTTTTTTTTGCAATCTGTTCGGAAATTTTTACGTCATTTCCGTGATGGAATCACGTCAGCGGAGTCGCAGTGGACCCTGGCATAAAACACTTTCGTGACATAAAAAAGTCCTCCTTTCACCGACAATTCATATAAATGCGTTTGACCGAAGATTCGTTATCTCATGGCATGGCACCCGCAAGTAATTATAATCAGTGTAGATAATAACTAATACAATGGTGAACCAAAATTTTGTTTGTATTCGCCGGTCTCATGATGTTGCGCATGCCTGCGTTGTTTTCTTGTTGATCCTAATTCTTAAGCCAATGAATCGCACCAACCTGCTTTTTTTTTCTTGGTAACAAAAAGGAGTTGAAGTAATCGGAAGCATGTAGTTTAGCACTTCTCAGTTGCAGTGAAAAGCTAAACGGAAAGCTAGAATACTGCCGCTTATTCCCATTGCATCCTGTCAATCTTTTTATCCCACATTCATTATTTATTGATTATGTCATAACAACTACCAACTTACTCGTCCCCCTGTAGTGGAGCTCGAAAGGCCCGATGCCGTGGATTGTCGCGATGACCGCGGCGTGCTACGGCGAGCGATTCTCGCCAATAATGCTGCGTTGCCGGGAATGCCGAGCCCTGCCACGAACGATGCGTCGTCCGTCGCGAGCGCCGTAGGCAACGCCCGAGAAGATCCGCGGGAAGAAAGGCCCGATAGCGCAGGCAAACTCGGCAGTTGCGCCGATATCTCGAGCCGTGCTGATGGGGGAAGCCGGCTGAACGGGAGATAGTGCGGGACGACCCTGGGCGGCCGCTTATCTCGGCGGTCCAGTGGCGCACGCGCCTCGCTCCTTCGCCTCCCTTCCTGCCGCGCCGCTGCGCGCTTTTCTTCTTCGCCGCCCGCTCATTGGCGCCTTATCTGGCACCGTTCGCCGCCCCTATCTACGGGCTCGCGCGCCGCCTTTTGTTGCGTCAGTTTCAATTCATCCGCACGTTCTAATCTATCGTTCGTCCTATCGGGGCTTAGCGGGTTTATTCTTTGTACACACACAAGCTCACTCACTCCTCCACTTTCTTTTCCTTGCCGAGTGGTATTCTTAGCTTGCTGCTTCCTCGCCCTCTGTGTATTTTCATTCTGTCCTCTTCAGACTCCGCCACCACTCGTGCTGCCGTTCATACCCTCTCGCTCCTCTTGTTCGCTTGTTTTCTTGTTTCTTAGTTCCATTCGCTTACTTTTTAAACTTTGCTCTTGTTTCCGGTAAGCTTCCTAACTTGGCTGCCTTTCGGAATTTTTTCAGCCTTCTTTTGACACTTGCTCTTTGTTGTACTTCGAAAGGAGCGTGGGTGGTGCTGTCGGCAGTGTGCTGTATAGGCGCGAAGAAGGCTGCATGAAAGTCTGCCGTGTCATTTTTCTAAAGAATCCTTTTGGACGGTGTGCGGCTTCTCTCCACGTGCTATGTGGAAAGAGCCAGCAAGGTGGCGAAAGTGACGTGCGTGCTATCTGGGCTTGAACACTTTGTTTTTTTCTAGCCTCGAATAAAAATGAGAGGTGCTCAGAGCGCTTACACAGCGCCCATTCCTTCTCGCAGCGTTGGCTTAGTGGCCCTGGCCTTGCGCTGGTTGATTCGATGCCGCGGGTTCGATCTCGCCTACATTTTGATAGCGGATGACGCCTATAAAAACATCATGCGTTCATAACGTATCTGACTTATCTCGTGCCTTGACCTTCTGGAAGATGGGTTGCGGTTTTGGGAAGAAGAAACGGACAGAAAGTGAACATAAACGTCTCTGTGACCAGCCTTGAAGGTGGCGTTAGAAAAGGTCCACTCTCGAAGACTGCTTGGCCAATATAAATTGCGTGCTGGAGTTGAGTGGTGAATATGAACACGATGCCTTGTAGTTCTTCTAAAGTTATCCCAGCAATCTGTCCTGCCATATATGTGTCTCTTAGTAAGTTTTCTTGTTCTTTTTGCGCTGTGACATATCCAATAAGGGGCCATTTTAGCACGTCGCTAGTGTTTGGAAGAATTAGTGCATGAACACATTACATTAGTGACGGAGTTCGTAGTAATTCTCTAAAATTGCTTGGTGATTGGTAAGCAAGGTTTATACGAAAGTCCTTCTAACAAGAGTATAAAAAGAGACAAAAATATTCCCAAACTTCTTAGGCAGAGGGCTCCGTAGAACCGAAAATTACTCACCTCACGTGGCACTCTTCGTGCGAAGAAATGCAGTTAGAGGCTCGACACAAAAAAAGTGTGCGGTGCCCCTTCCCTCTGTGAGGGTCAGTAGCTGGAGCGCTTTCCGTATTAAATACATTACTGGCGCATGCTTGGCTAGCTGTGTATGTGAAGTTGTGTTGACGGTGTCTGTTTTGATGAATGCGAGACGCCACCTATGTAAATTTACGGATAACTGTTTGCGAGCTATCCGCAGGCCTTCTCAAGCCTGCTTTCCCAGAAAATAAATAAAAAAATGATAGAAAAAGACCAATGAGCGATGGAATGTATTCATCTTTTTCCCTCGCTTTTTTCAATTTTTTTTATTTTCCTTTCAACGCTGAAATTGCATGTAGTATATACATTATAACTATCCCAGGTATTCGATACACATTCTCATGCATTCCGTTCTGCTGTTCCGCTTCTAAGCCAGGGCGTGGTTTGCGCCTATCAGGGAGCCTTTTAACCGTATTAGGCGCACTGATTGCCAAAAACGTTGGCACCCCGCGTTGCGCATCCGTCGGGCACGTGGGACGGCCGTCGATCTTCTGGGACGGCCGTGTGCTCGCGAGCCCCGACTCGAGGGTCCAGACGTGCACACCATCGTCATCACCGCTCATTCTAGAGAGTGGTGGGGCCGGATTAGCGCATTATCTCCGTCGGCCATGGCGGGTGGCATTGCTATGCTCTCGGCGCGCGTGCTCCGGACGGGGCAAAAGCAAAGCGGGTGCGCGATGTTTGCAGTGGCTGCCGCAGCTCTTCTTTTTTTTTCGCCTTCCCTCTCAGGGGCCTCGTTTTGTTCTCGCGCAAGTGTAGCGCGCCGCCGACCGCGCGAGATTGTGGCGCATAGGGCGCCGAGGCGAATCTCGCGCAGGATTTGCCGCGGCCCCGATATTCTCGCTCGCGGCCGGGATGGTCGTCCGGTGGTGCGGAAGAAGAGCGGCAAATAAACCGACCGCCCTCGCTATATAAACACGCGCGGCCAGATATACACGACGGCAATGTGCGTGCGCCCTCAGTGGGACTCGAGGAGGCGACAAGTAGCTCACCAAAGTAGCGTGCTGCGCGATAAAGCAGCCGCGCTAAGAGTCTGCGCGTGGTTTTGGGCGGAAGCAGATAAAGCGAGCGCCGGGCTCGCCGCACCGACGGCGTGTTTTACTTGTTCGTCCTCGATCTCTTGTTAACACAGTGCAGCGTGGATCCATGTTCTTTTGCTTTTTCTGTCTCGCTCTCTCAATTTCCATCTTTCTGTCCGTGTTGACAACCGGATGAATTATACTTCGCCTGGCACGGGCAAACGGACCAAGTGCTCTTTGCGGTTGCCTTTCAATGGAAGTCGCGCGTCGGTGCGGCTAGATCAGTTTGTGAAACTCTCCCGTCTTGAAATGCTATCGCCCTGGCTGTGTCGCATTGACTTAGTTGCGCCTTGCTGGTTTTTTGATAGCCTGCAGAGTAGCAGAAAAATGTCGCACCACTGTAGTCTGTTCACGCATGAAGCAAAATTATAAAACACTGTCGGAGACCTAATGTCGCTGTTAACATGCAGATTACAGTTTCAATCGCTAAATCTTTTTTTTATATAATTTTGGTTTTGCTTTCTGCTGTCATGGAGGCCGTCCTGGGTAACTTTCCCTGCCATATCGTGCCACTCCTTCTGAATAAGCACGATTGCTTTCTCGTTCTATAGCTATCGAAATGAAGCATGAAACCAAACCCGTGAATTCGTGCTCACTAACAAAACGCTGTAGAAACTGAGCCACTGGGATAAGTTCATATCGCTGGCTACAGTGTCTACTTATCAGTGTTGATACGTCTCACTTGCTGAGTGGAGTTCAGAAACTCCACGGCAGCTACAACTTTATTCGTATATCTTTATTCATATTATTTTATTGTTTTCATCTTATATTTCAAGTGGTCAAGCATCGTGCCGTTGGCACTGCACACTGTAGGCATCTGTCCTCGTTCGCCTTCTTTCGCTAGGTTGGCATCTCCGCTTGATGACTGTGCTTGCAGGAAAGCCACATTGCAGTTGTGGAAGTGTCCAATTTTCTATCTTTTTTTCTGGAATCATATTTCGCTCGAAATGGTATTTATTGACTGGGACAATCGTAATCATTAAGCATTTATCTTCATTCTCACATTTATCAATTATCTCCTTAGTTCATGCGGACTCACACTGCATCTCCCTATTCGCCCGTCCTTTGTAAAAAACTTCGTTCTTTCACCACATGTTATTAGATTGGATAAACTTTTATTTCACCACATGTTAATAATAATAATAATAATAATAATGATAATAATAATAATAGTAATAATAATAAAATTATTATTATTATTATTATTATTATTATTATTATTATTATTATTATTATTATTATTATTATTATTATTATTAACCTTGCTCTTGGACTGAGTCAAGATTTATATCTTTTCCCTCGTTGAAGTATGTGGCCTGCGCAAATGTGCTTATAACGATTTACTAACCATAAAGAATGCCCTGCTGCGTCAAGCCTGTTCACGAAGAAGTGACTGCCAGATGCATGATGCGAAAGAGGAGCACCGGTGCTGAAAGAGTGAAAATATTTCTTAGAAGACGCACGAGTGAAACAGAACGCTCTGTTGCCCTTGATAAGGAATAAAAAAGGTCCACTTTACGTTCAGACATTCGCAAACAGAGCAGTGCCACATTTGTTTCCCTAAGGCGACAATACGGCGCGTCGGCGTTCAGAGCTCGGTGATATGAACCGCTTGTTTAACCGTCTTTTTTTTTCTTTCTTGTACGACGCCTCAGATTAGGTGGGACGGCGTGTCTCTCGGAGGCGGTGGCGCTACATCAGCGACGCGGCGTTAAAGGGGCGGAAGGGGACAGCGCCGCTTTCCGAGCGACTTATCACCGGCAGTGACGACGGAAAACGCTTCGCGGTAACGGGGCACGTCTTCGGAATGCGTCGCGGAAGAGGAGGGGGCCCGCTCGCCCAATCTCTCGTCGCCACGCTGCCCGGAACGTGACTTCGCTGGAGTCGAGGGCCATTTCCAATTACATCGGTCATAATTCATCCTTGTCAATGGCACGGCGTTGTATTCCTTTTCCCTTCTCTTTTTCACTTGGCCTCTCCTCGTGCACTCGGAGGGAAGGGAGGGGGTAGTCCTTCTCGTGTGGACATTTCTCGCGCCGCTACGGTTGCGCGTGAGTTATCGGCTCGGACGATGCGTCAACACCGGGAGGCGGAAGACAAGCAGCGTTCACGGTCTTGCAGTCGCCGCCTAAGCACGTCCGTGTAGCTACAAATAAGGTGCCTCGCACACAAATGCTTCACGGTTCGCGGACACGTTTTCAAGGTGCATCTGCGATCCGACTGAGGTGCCGGAGAGAGGCAAGGTGCAACGGCCACTGCGCGCGAGATAGGGTGTGTCGTTTTTTTTTTTTGGGGGGGGGGGGGGATTAGCAGATATCGTCGCTGCACGGATGGGCAGCGCGACTAGTGACACCGCCGGAAGAACAATCAGGCCTTATTTTTGCCCTTGTGTTCGCGCCGATAAAGCTACGAGTATAGTCTTGTCTTGTAAACGGTCGTGCGAAGAGAGTCCTTTGTGTCGAGATGCACACAAATCAAGTCCATCGTTTCTTCACTGCTACGGAAGTTCCTGCGAGTGCCCCTCACGTTCCTGCGATGGAGCAGACCTGGCAGAACTGAGCAGAAGTAATTTTTGCGTGCGCGTGTTCTTTTCACCGTCGTCTGTTATCGTTGTCTCTGCTGATAGCTCATGCTGATTATTTTGAACGCTGTGGCTACCTTTTATTCTCACAAATGTACGAAAGTGTATACATGCTAGCATGTGTCCTAGTTCCAGCCGTATACTATTACTTTTACGAATATTCATCCCTTCCTCAGTGCAGGGTAGCAAACCGGATGTGCGTCTGGTTAAACTCCCTGCCTTTCCTTGCATCTTTATCTCTCTCTCTCTCTCTCTCTCTTTTACGAATATTGTTTTCTTCCTTTATGAATCCGCATTACTCCCGCCTGCGCTCTCTGATTTCAATCGTGGCTGCGCAGTAGATCAGGATCTGTGGACGCTTTGAGGCACTCCGTACTCTCCATTTTTCTCACTTTTAGGGACTTCTTGATCAATCGGTATTTCAGTCAAGCAGGAAAAGTGACCTTGCGTCATTGTGGCAGTTTTTTTGACGCACGTGATGTTGCTTGTGCTTCTTTTCCCATTTTGCTTAGTCGCTCACTGAAGCTTTTGTCGACATACTTTTCGAGGAACTTCAGCAATTTTGGAGTTCACTAAGTCAATGAGGTGGAATGTTACAGTGTTATCAAATAAAAAAATGAAGCTACACTAGCTGTCACGCTGCATCGGCCGAGCTTTTGCGTGAAGGCTGGAGAAAAAGAGCTTCATGTCTGAGGATTCCAATTGCTTGCGCACAACTAAAGCTGTTATATCAAGCATGGATGAATACAAGACGTCGGTCATATCGTTGATGGTTCCCTGCCCATCTTTCATTTTTTTATCCCTCTGCTACGAGCGCGCGAAGCGGGGATTATAGTGTAGGCTGTGCTGTAGTGTAGCCAGGCGTTACTGCTGTAATACAAAACCCTGTAACAGCCGGTAGGTTGGATGATTCCTGGTCTATTGGCAGTACTAGAATCGTTCGAAATTGGCTAAATTTGTTGTTGGCGTATACGAATATGCTGTGGGAAGTGTATATAATCAACGCAAGATTGTGTTGCCGCTTTATAAAGTTGTCGCTGTCAGAGCCTTCCAGACGAATCAATGCAGCGCATAACCATTCGTTGCCACTGTTTCCAATCACTATTTCTCAGATGGCTGTGTAGCCTATATCACATTTATAGAGTTACTACAAATGTGATGTTTAGACGTCACGTTGTATGATTTTGTTCGCATTGCACTTCTGCTGTCGTGGGCTCGAAAACAATTCGAAAAACGAAATGGTAATACCCACAGCGAGGAAAACGACACAGTGGATAGCCTATCGGTTCGTCCGTTTTCTGCTCGACTGTGTCGAAACGGTATAGCTTTCATTTTTGCCGCGCACTCGTGACAAGATGCGACGGCGCGTCGTAGCTATAGGCAACGGGAAGGCTGTCATCTGGTGGTCGCTGAGTGGTGAGCCGGGGAAGACAAAAGAAACAGCGCGGGCGTAAAGGACGCTGTTTGCCCCCGCGCGGTGTCCAGCTGTTGCGCTATCTGGAAGGTCCAGGCGGCGCCGAGCGCGTTGACACACGCGCACTCGCTGCGGCACTCGTCACTGGGGCCCGTTTTCCACTTGCTGTCCCTTTTTGTGTCTCGGCCGCCGCGTGTGTTCTGCTTGCGCCGATAGAGGAGCCCAATTCTCAGCTCTCCTGTGTGGTGATGAAGCGTCATTGTTTTATTGTTCAACAAACGCCGGCCGGCGTCCTTCCCTGGACGCCGTCGCGGACCGTTTTTCAATCTCAGCATGCGGCGCGCGAGTTGTCCAGGCGACGATTGCGATTTCTTCTCGCCCGGCCAGGCAGTCAAGCAGATGGTGGGCCGCCGTCGATACAAGCCGAGGCTTCTGCTGCTCGCTGATAGGGCGGCCGTCTCGCGCTTCGTTTGCCTTCTGGCCGACGGTGGCTGTTCCCGATGGCGGCCCGCGACTGTAGGCAAGACTCGCCCTTTCTACATGTCTGTTGGTTGCGCATGCCGCGTGTATCGGAACACTCACTGAGCTGGGCGACGCGTTTTGTGTACGTGGACGTGTTGGCTCCAACTGCTTAGATTGCGGGTCTCAACGCTCAAGGCGATGTATTACAGTGATCGTTCGAACGGAAATTCGTTTTCTGCCGGTGGTCCCTCTGTTCGGAACAAGGTGGCTCGTGTGTGTGTGTGCTCTTTATACATAAAACTTTTGTGTTAGCCGGTTGGCAAGATGACCTTCCGATAGCCGCACTTTGTGCACACCTGATGAACGGGTGTGGACAAAAGTGACTTCAACGTGTATGTTGTATCCGAACTGCATCTGAGTACCCTCCTGCAACCTCGAAAACGCACAAGCTATTATTGATACTATGACCCGGTTAAAATGCTACTTTATTTTTTGTTTCTGTCTGTGCCCATGAGAGCGTCTTTCGCAGTTTAGATGGCTAAAGTTTCGCTGCCATGATAGCGCTAGTAGCACTTTTATACACTCCCCTATGCTATGCGTTGAGAGTATTAACTAAAGCAGTACGCGTACTTCATTAAGTGCTTCATTAGTTGTGATGCCTATTGACGCAGGCAAGATGCTTGTGTTCTCTGCTAGCTTTCGTTCACTGCAAGCCCTCGGAGAGGGGGAGGGGAGCTTATAAGGTGAGACGCTCACAGCATAATCCCCCATCATTTTGCGATGCTGTCCTCCCTGTCTAGACACAGGGGCGCATTCGCCCGAAACTCTGTCGGCAAAGGTCCCAAATGTGAGCGCAGCCCACAGCATTTTCAGGCCAAGGGGGTGAGTCTTCTTTGTCTGGAAAGGGCGTGGTTCCCAAAGAGCCGATTCTCGGGAGGCGATAATCTCGACGTGAGGACGCCCGTTTCGGCAAGAATACAGCGGTCGGTCGCCGCTTTTGACAACCAGCTAGGTGGTCCCCGGCCAGCGAAGTGCCGGCGGGCGACGTGAGAACAGCCGGTGTATTGGCACCCATCCATCAGGATTAGAGTCCGCGGGGTGGCTGTCACGCTGGACAGCGTAGACTTTCGCTTCCGTCAAAAATGCAGCCGCCGCAGCCGGGATTCGATCCCGCGACCTTCGGCCGAGTACCTTAGCCACTACACCACCGCGGCAGGGCGAATGTCTGTAGGTCAGCGCAGCACACAGTCGTACACAATGAACTGTGTACCTTGCCCTTCCATACAGAAGGAGAGAAAGAATACACTTGCATTGGTTCGGGATACCAGGTGAAGCAAGAGAGCCCACTTGACCATAGCCATGACGGTATACCTCCGCGAGTGGTTGTACTGCACGCGATATGTCACAAATCTATCGCTCCACCTTGGTAAAGTGTCTTTGCATACTTCTGCGTAATGATTCTGATGACAGCAGCTTTATGGGGGGGGGGCGTTCATTCTTATCTCGATAAAAATATAAGGGTGCCTTTCCTACGTTTAGGAATTACAGGAATGGAATTCAACTGTCCGACCTTTCGCAGAGTGAGAATGGGCAAAGCTTTTTCATTCCGAGGTGTTGAGAGGAGTGGAATGGCGGCAAGTTCTAATTTCCCGTAATGGAATTGGAGTGGAATTGGAGGCGCCTATTCCTCAACACTGATATACATCGCGTCGCACACTCGCTGTATTACTCGGTCGTTTTTATTTGTGAGTTGTCGCTAAAACTCTTCGCGCGCACACCGCACGCTGGCAAGTCACTCCAAATGTCACTGCACTGCGCAACCCTTTACGTCCTCTCTCGCGATCCCTTTCAGCAGTTGCTGCATTTAAGTTTTCTCTTCGATGATATCAAAGGTTGCGCTTCTCGGCGATTCATTGTGTTGCCTTACATCATGTGTCGTTAGCATAGTTCGTACACAGCCTTCCTTGCGAGTCTCTCGTATACTACGCTTGTATAGAACAATAAAGCAGGCAAGCAGATATCTTTCTAATTTTTTGCCAGTTATCACGGCAAATGAATTAACAAAGTTACCTCAGGCTAATCGCAACTGCTGTCAATGTTTTCCCAAGGAGGAGAAAAAAAAAGAAACGGGGCGATTCGGCAGCGCTCTTCAGAAAGGCGAGTGATGTCATGCGACTGTCCTGATCCACGGGACCAGCTTAAATCAGTGTCTCTTCTTCTTCGTTAATATTTCTTCCCATAACATCCGCGCTGCGTGTTACGTGCCCTGCTGACTGTACTGATCCCCAATCTTCATCCGCCCTGCTTATCCCACGGCGCGCTTGCTCGCATGGAACTTGTTCGCGCGGGCGCAACTACCCGTCTTATTTACAAAGCCATTAATTTTATCGCCCCTCCCTGTTTTGTTTTCTTCTTTTTCCAGCCCGCCGTGGTCGATGCAGCTTCTTCCTATGAGTTGTTGTTGTTGCCTTCGTTCCTTTAATGTACTCCTGGCTATTAATGTAGTGGTTGAGGCGCGGGCTGTGTGGCCTCCGGATGTGGCAGCCGCTCTCGCTTCGGTGCCGTCAGATGTCAGCGCCGACGTTCGATGGAAGCGACGCCCCAAATCAAAAGCCGTTTATCTCTCCAGAGCCTGCACCGAGACGAAGACAAAAATTTCCGGACGCAGTTGCCGCTCTCTCCTGCATCCTTTCGTACGTGCTAATCTGCTTACTTATGCGGTGAGCACGGCGCCCTTGCGTTCCGATCGCTGTAGAGCTAGAGCTGTGTGCATTTGTGTATATCTCGAGGAAGCCACTCTCAACTTTGTCATTCTTTGCGGTGAGCCGCGTCGAACTGTGCCGGCATCGCGTGGCCACGAAAAAAAAAGCATCCAATGAACGGCCTTTTTTTTAACGCCTCGTACTTTATCGGGCAGTTTCTCGAGCCACTTCGCGACAAACTTTGCCGCGCTACTTTTGCTTCTCCCACTCTTCATCGTGCTCGTTTGCGCTTTTCTTTCATCGCCGTCTCCGCTGTCGACGAGGCCTAACAAAGGAAAGGCGAGCTTCGATAAACGGTACTCAGAGATGTGCTGCGAACTCGTTGACAATGAAATAAAAAACAACAACAAAAAGGCGTTTCAGTTGGCGAAAGCGGGAGCAGCATACCAACAAATATCAATCGCTGAGGTCGCCCGTCGTTGGCTTGCAGCAAATAGGATTAGTTAATAACTGCTACGAGCTCCGGAGACGCGATGTGCATTAACAGGGGTGAAGGGAAGGGTTCGCGTCGGGATAAAAAGAAAAAAGATACCCCGCTGGGAGTTAATTACATTTTGCTAAACCAGATCTCGTTCCGGGAGCGTGTGCACGCTTCCGTGCCAACACCACGGCGTGCTTCGATGGGCCAATTGGCCAGGTATGAAAAAATAAAAGTAATGCCTATAGATGCCTGTGAGGACAGCCTGCGCCGTTAGCCACTGCAGCTGTCTTGTAAACGCAAAAGCGCGACTCTTCGAAAAGGCGCGCGCTGCTTACCATGCATCATTGTTCGACACGCTGAGATGCAGCCTCCACGTTGCGTTGCAGCGGAAGTGTGTGTGGTCACGAAAAACCGGGAGAGGGTTGTTGAGTGAGGAGAACGGAGCCCAACCGCAGATAGGTTAACCGCGCGCCAGGGGCTAAATTGTTGCTCTGCGAAGGATCGTGCGGTGACAAAAAGGTGTTTTTGCCTTTCGTCGTGTTCTGTATCGGGGGCTCGAATTTCATGTGCACCTTACTTTTACCACGGGTGTAGGCGTCTAATGATGTCGCAAGAGACTCGGGTGTTTTTTCCGTAGCGTGCGTCCTTTTCCCCTTCGCGAAAGGTCCGTGGCTATACTTTCTGTCCCTTCTCATTGGTTCCTGCGGCGTTGCGAGTTTGTCGATTTGTTTAGCTATTTGTTCTGCGGGGCGCTTTGGATTGTTTGCCTGAGCGGACCAAAAACAAAGCAGGTGTCGTGAAAAGCTGAGCGCGCGTCGACTCGTTTCCTTCTCTTATCGCGCTCAGCGGGGACATATTTGCTCGGAAGCGAGTAAGGTTATAGGCCGCGCTGCGGGGTGCCAGAATAATTCCGGTTTGGTTGGAGCGGGTTCTCCCGTGGCTTTGGTAAACGCTGATGCGCTTTCATCGCCGGTGTCGTTCACGGCGCGCGCAGTCCGCAGTTTTGCCTGATCGGGCTTTCCGTTTTTATTAATAATATTATTGATTTTATTTAAGCCTTCTCCGTCTTGGTGCTCGTGGCGGGGCTAGGCTCTTTTTTTGAGCGTCCCCGCTCTCGCATGGAAGCTCCGATTGCGCGTTGTCCGTCGCCCAGAAGAGGAAATAACAACGGAGGCCACGCGATTGACGTTTCATTAGCGGATTAATTAATCAGAATCAAGGCTCCATAAATTAACCGTCGACGCTCCTTGGTCGTGCCTCTTCCGATTAATGCAGCCGGTTCGCTTGTGCGCTGCTGTTCGCGGTGGTTGCTGCTCGCGTTTGGCGGTCGTGTGTATCTCGTGCGGTACACCGTCTTGTTGATTGCCCGTGCGCTTTACATGTTTCACGCTTTTTTTTCTCTTAATTTTTTATTCTGATGAAAAAAAAATAAGGACAGATGGGAAGCCGGGAGTCACAGACGTCCCCAGCATCAAGAGTTCGTGCCGTGTGCGCGCCCCGCAAAAACTTTGCTGTGGCCACACGCAGTTCCGGGGGCGGCTTATTTATCTCAGGCATCGAGCGCGGCGCTCCTTTGTGTTTCGCGCCAAGCCTCGTGCTTTCTCGATAATTCTGACGCGCCGGGTTCCGCCGCGTGCACGGGTGTGCGCTAGGCATCCGGTTGCAACCGCAAATGAACACGCGCGCCCTGTCATCCCTCTGGCGAAGTTTTCACAGCTGTCCTCCGACCCCCGTCACATACTCCCGTTGTTGCCCTTTTGGGGACGCGGCTCAGATGCGCTCGCTGGTTGGACCCGGAAATTGTCTTTTTCATCTTGCGCGACGTGAGGCGGGCGCACCTGTCTGCTTCGGGCTGACTGGTTTTGTTTCTGCTAAGCTTCTCGTATATTACGCTGAATTTCCCGAGCTGAAGACACGTTCTCCAGACACGCGCTGCTCGCATTCACGCGCTTCATTCCACAGCTGGACGTTTGGCTTAAACAACTGAAGGGAGTCAGAAGGCATGACAGTTCCCTTCACAGGTCTATAGGATCGCTGATCTCCCTACCAAATGGACAGGCGTAAAGGCTACCGTAGCAACAATGTGGCTTGCGGATCACTCCGGTATGCAACAGTGCCTAGGTAATTTCAAATCCTGCTCCTTTCCCCGTCGCGGCCACAACGCTATAATTTCACAGCGGTGATTTCGGCTGTTTTTTTTTCTTGAATATAATCTTAACGCCGGCTGCCTCAACAAAATTTCGTTGAAAACGAAAAAGACAGGGATGCTGTCCTGAGGAGAAGTCGGCGTTTTGTGCGTTCCATCTGGCCTGCCATCACGCAGTGGTGAAAGTGTTGTTTCATTTGCTCCTAGTTTGCTATAAAGGGCACTCAGCTGCAAAAGTGCTGCAGACGCGTGATTTTCGCAACAAGTGCCCCGTCCATAGTGGGCAGCGCACAAAAGGAAACACACAAGAGAAGGAATCAGGACAAGCGCTGGTCTTGTTGTTAGACCAGCGCTTGTCCTGATTCCTTCTCTTGTGTGTTTCCTTTTGTGCGCTGCCCACTATGGATAAGTTCCAACTCGCCCGCCTTTCTGTGCTACAAAAGTGCCCCGTTTTCGCTTCACAGTCCTTACTGGGGGTATGGCGGTCATGATTATATGGACAATGCCAAAGCTCGCGCTTATGCTGGGAATCTTTTGTACAACGATGAATTAGCATTTTTTCTAGTTATGGATATGTCTTTTGCATGTTGATTTTCAAGTACGCCAAAAATACGTCAAAGGCATTGTTAATGGCTTGCAAAACAATTAAAAATTCACGCACATGTGAGGTTCCACTAAGCGAATAACAACTTCAAAAATGTAGTGAATGTGTCCTATACTATAGACATCGAGTCACCAGTAAGCAAGTGATGTAAAACAAAATAAAACGATAAAGATGTCTGTAGATACGTTTTAAAAAACGTAAATAACAAGAATATCCAGGACGATATCAAATGAGCAAAAATATGCCGAGCTTCTAACTTCTAAATGCATGAATTCTGTTTGCATCCCGACATGCGAAGTTGAGCTACAATGTTGGAAGCACCCCCTGAGAAGAATTTCTCGTAACACTTTTCAACTCTGGAAGAGTTCACTATTAAGGAGGGAAAGTGTACGCACAGAAAGTGAATTTTCAACTGCGCTATATAGTTCAGATTGAATTTCACCTTATTTACATCAATTCTCCTTTTTGCTGTTAGCTTCTTGTGGCCCATCTCGTGCCTCTGGCTTTGCGCCACTGTCTTGTTTGTCGCAGCATCCGCTTCGCAGCTGTATAATACATTACCTGCTGTTTTTAAGATTGCGCAACTTTTGTTCGTCGATGCTCGGCAAATCAGTTTAATGGTTGCAGAGTTCACAGTTCTTTCATGCCCATTGTGTCACTTGCTTATCCAAAATGCTGTGCCACCAAAAGCCGAAAATTATATTACGAAAGGGAACCTTGCCTTCTACCAAGGCTGCTACAATAAATCTTCTGATCGTTTCACCACAGATCTACACGAGGCGTTGTATGAAAGGTGTATGATTTGAAAACGAGACTGTATACGCACATACGGAGACAAGCACATACACACCAAAATGTTTCCCATCGTCCATTAACATCTGTAGTTTTCACGAATAATGGAGGTGCACTTTCGCTATTTGGAATATTGCTCACAGAACTCGGAACGCTTCAGCGAAGGTAAATACGTTTTTGATGTGGGCTTAATTGCTTGGCATTATATGTGGGACCTCTTGCAGGGGCAAAAATATTTTTATTTACGAAGCCTCAAATAAGATTACGTCTGGACGTTACGTCTCGCGAAGAGAAAGCATTCCTGAAAGCAGTCGATGTTTTATGTACAGTGTCAATTTTTATGAAAAGGAGCACGGCGAGGCGTAGCCTGCGCGCTCCGGCGGCTGCTGGCAGCGCGTTCAAGCGGAAGCGAGAGCAACTACAGCCTCTTTTCGCGTCATCTCGGGGTGAGCAAAACAACTGTTCGTTGCTGATCTGGAACCAGCGGCAAGATTGCGACCTCCTCCCCCTTCACGGCGATTACGCGAGAGCCGGTAATCGCCTTGAAGGGGGAGGGGTTGCAAGCTCGCCGTTCTATATCAGCAACGAATGGTTGTTTTTCTCGCCGCAAGATGACGCGAAAAGAGGCTGTAGTTGCTCTCGCTTCCGCTTGAACGCGCTGCCAGCAGCCGCCGGAGCGCGCAGGCCACGCCTCGCCGTGCTCCTTTTCATAAAAATTGACACTGTACACTTGTTTCTGTTAAGGAGGTTCCGCACACTGTATAGCGCCAAGGCGGGTGGTGGATGTAATTCTTGAGGACCTACATCGGTAATTGTACCGCTCTACGCCCACGCAGGAACTATTCTGCGGAAAAAGGAGTTCACCAACACTCAGTATTCTCACCTAGGTATTTAGCCCCCTTCATGATGCGAAACTTATATTGAAAACATTCGGCGCTATATATTTTAGTGGCGATGGAAACCGGGGCATTCAATAGAGTTTCACCTGCAAATATTTCGGATATTATGGCATCCGGCTTAATTATATGCTGCTCACTATGGCCATAGGCCGGCAAAACTTGTGGAGTTCACTCAGACTCACTCATGAAGTACATTTCGAGCTTTGGGCTCACTCGGACTCAAACTCACAAAAATATTACTCACCCGGACTCACAAATTGAGTCTGAGTGAGTCGAAAAATGAGTCCGTCAGCCTAGAATTAGCTTCTTCGAATGCGGTGATATGCTCTTTAACACCAATATCTCACGTAATTGGTGCTTGATGACAGCATAAGATATAATAATCAAGAACTTCTCTGGAAGATTTGGTGGAGGGCGTGGGGAGAGGGGGGGGGGGTCAAGGCACTCCTCTACGTAATTCACGCCTATGAAATATTGAAACGGTGTCTGAATGACACGGCTTTGGAATACTTGTGAGTAGACGTGAGTATAAGCGTGATTCCAGGTAAGGCTGATAGTAAAACTGAGAATGAAGAGACAGGACATTAAGTCGGCAAAAACAAGTGCGACACACTCAGACTCACTCGAGAAATATATTTTGCGCTTTGTACTCACTCGGACTCACATTCACGAAACTTTTCTTCAACCGGAATGAGTCGACTCAGGAGTTAGTTCGCCCACATACATGTCATGGCGCACCAAACTTCGGTGTTCACTTGCGCGTCAACCTTCACAAGTTTCTCTTTCGACGCTGAAACCGCTTTCCTTGTAAGTTCCTTCTGTTCTAGTTTGCATCATTGAATGTTCAGTGATGAATTTTCAGTTCAGTGATGCAAGTCAATCTTTTGCCAGACATGTCGATGGTCTGTGCGAATAAGCCTTAATTTGCTTAGACGGAAGTGCTCGCGAGAGCACCATTTTGTTTTTATGCCTGGCATATATATGATGGAACACTGGGCGTGCCCTTTTTAAACCACTCATTCGACACTGGCGGACCTCGCACGTGAGCTCGCTTCACGCTTTTCGCGCTTCGAAAGACGACCAGCCTAGTATATTGCCCCGTGAAACGTCAACTGCAACGCGCCCATAGATGGCTTGGTTTCCTATATCACGTTGTCGGCATTCGAGCTACTTTGCTGTTGACTGGGATGTGCACATTAATACTGGCAAATGTGTGCGCTGGCACATGTTCCCGATATATATATATATATATATATATATATATATATATATATATATATATATATATATATATATATATATATATATATATATTTATATATATATATATATATATATAATCGCGTGAAGTTAGGCCTGCCGTATAGCCCCATATAGGCTCGGTTGTCGTACGTTTCCGGCACGCTTCGAGGCCTCTGCAATATGTTCATGCTTTGAAGACATGTATTGGCAAGAAAGACGATGACGTGCATGTGTGCAATCGCGTGAGTGCAAGCGTTGGATACGTTTGCGACTTGTCTTTCGAAATCAACGGTCACTGAGGAATCCTCTCGACAGTTGTCTGGGTAATAAAATCCACCTACTGCACTTGTAACTCAAGGAAACTGTCCGTGTATGAGTTTCCTACCACCCGACATCGAAAAGGCTTCAACAACGACGATGTATCGTATCATGAACAAGCAAGCAACTCGGTGGGCTCTGCACACGCGTATACTAAACTAGGCAAGGCAACTCGTACTAGAAGCGAAGCAGCTCAGTAAAGTGCTTCAGGATGTGCTGAAGAACTGGAACAATAGACTGCGAGTGTTTAACGAACAAATGAAAGAATTCTGTGCTGATTAGCTACATCCGAGGACTGCGCATCGGCCGCGGACTGTGGGGACACGAAAGCAGCTGCTTTGTCAATATTGTGTCATCGCATCCAACAATTCCAACCTGGTGAGCATGGACCGAGGCATAGCGGCGCCCAACAATTGACGCTTTGGCCCCATGTTTGACGTCAGCATGCAGTGCCCTTTACGGGGCCTCGAGGCCAGTTATCGTCGCACCAAGACTACTGAAGCTCGACTAATCCCCGTATTCACAAACACTCCTCGACTCGACTTTCACCCTTCACTTGACAGAGTTGAGCACTGTGCCGTCGCTCGGCTGAAAATGGTGCTGCGCTACTCAAGAATCGCAGCAGATTATCGATGATGTGCAGTGACTTGTCGTGACTAGAGACGGCGCTCCCATCGGCTTTCTCAAGTGAAGGTGGAGCGTTGAGTGAAGGGACGTTCTAGAATACGGGGGTAAGTCGCTCACGTACTTCGCGGAAAGCTGAGAGAAAAAGTGGTGGTTCGCTGAAAATAAATCGGCGTGGTGAGATATCGCCTTGGCTTCGGTGTACAGAAACCGTACGCGTGGTGCTTTTCGAGAGCTGCGCGTTGGGATGTAGCCGATAAATGCCGCGACGCCGCAGTCAGAACGCATTAGTGAGATTAGACGCGATGCTTTATGCAAATCGGCCTCTGGTCTCTCTCGCATCGCTCTGCGGTGGCCGCTGTTCCTAATGGACAAGCGTCGTCTTTTCCGCGTCGCTTGGTCACATGCGCGCGTGCTCCTGCGTCGGCGTAATCGCCGAGCCACGGAGGCGGTCTAGAAAAAGAAATATACTATGTCGAAGCGTGGGCGAAAGCTTCCTTCATTACGTTTCTGTAACCGTTTTGCTCTATGGAAGCCTTGCCGTAACAGCGTATCTACAGCATCTCACGAACATGGAAAGGGTTGCAACTAGGGCTTGCGCAGGATGTATGGCATATACACTGTGTCTGGACGCTTATGAGAGCAGAAATGGTAAATGCGCTGCGTATTCGCTCGACAAGGCGGGCGCATGGGGTCTGCTGATCATTTCAATCGGCGCATGCACCTACCCCGCGTTCTATTTTCTCGTGATGCGTGCGCGAAGTTGTATAGGTGCTTATTGGTACTGCGTGCAGTTGTTATACCGCACCACTGAGATCGCGCACGGCAATCATTCGGGGCCCTTGTGCGGGCGTATCTCTAGACCGAACGCGCAAAAATTGATCATTCGCGTTCCACTCGTGTGTGCCTCATGCACAGAACAAAACCGATTACTGCTGCTTATCGGCATTTCGATTTTATGTGCCCTAACCCATCATTTGCATATGAAATAGGAAATCTTAAGCCTGCCCTTGCTTGCAGCGACGACCAAAATCTGCTACACGTACGTAAGAGGTATATTGTTATTTTCAGAACGAGTAACGTTACCGCAATATTGAATTAAAGCATAAAAGCATAAATGTGCATAAAGTATGCCTAAATATATGTCTATAGTATGCTACGCTCGAGATTGCCGTGGAGGGAAGCGAACATCCACTTAGTGTTCTTGATTTTATACGCGAGTGGACTACATGCTGAAGTCTGATATATTCTGATCTCCATAAAGAAGTTTCGCTGCGTGCGTAGCAAGTGATAAGACTGCTGAACGTTTTGCCTTCCTTCGTCAAATGTGTCCGGCTGTTTGTCTACGCAGACGCTTGCTCTGCATACACCTATGCCATGCACGTGCCGAACTCCATTTTCTCCTTGTATTTTTCATCCCTCATCACATACTACGCTCGATGTAGCAGATCAAGAATGATTTTGGTTAGTCTCTCCGGCTGAGGCGTAGCCACAAGGGGGGGGGGGGGTGTACACACAACAACCTTTTCACAACCTATCGTACGCTGTGCATGTCGCTCCATATGAAGTTAAGCAGTCTTTCACAGTCGTAGCGGCGTTTCGTCGTGTGACATCTGATAATAATAATAATATAATCCATACTTTCTTTGCACTCTACGAGTGCAAAGAAACTATGTATGAGGGAGCGGAGATAGCGAAAAAGACAGTTTCGCCCCTTAGGCGAAGAAGCGATGCGACATCAACAAATTGGACTTTTATACGAACTAAGGCTACCAGCTAACTGCCTTAGCAACCGATCTGGTGCGAGTATGCAAAATGCTGAAATAAGGGATGTAATAGGGATGCAACTCCGGCCGCTGCATCGGTTGAAGAGACTTTTGTGCTTTTTATCGTGTCAACGTGAACTAAGCGGTGAGTGCACAGCACGCACGAAGGCGTGAGCCGTCTGATTGTCCATTTAAAGATACAGCGCGCGTGATCACGCCCGCCCGATCAAAGTTCACAGTTCCTGCTGTGGCAACGCTCCCCCCCCCCCCCCATCCGGCAAACTTCCCCTGCCCAAGTCATGGGCTTTTCGCGGTACGAAAGTTGGCTGGTGCGTTTCCTCTCTCCAGGAGCCGCCATCGTCTGCTGCCCTCGCGCGCTTTCACACTCACGTGGAGAAGATATGACGTGCGGGGTGGTGCTATCGGCCTCACGGCGGCGACCTAAATGCGCCTCGAATGTCCATGTAAATGGTGCACAGCAAAACGTGAAAGGACGTAAGCGGTATTGCGCCCTGGATTCACGGCTGATGGACATTATCCTGATGCACGCCAGGAGTTGATCTTTAAATTTGATTTACGGTGCCTTACTTCCGTATTCTAGAACCTCCCTTCACTCAATTCTTCGCCTTCACTTGAGAAAGCCGATGGGAGCGCCATCTCTAGGCACGGCAAGTCACTGCATATCAGCGTTTGTCAGCGGCGATTCTCGAGTAGCGCAGTGTCAATTTCAGCCGAGTGGCTGCGCAGTGCTGAACTCTGTCAAGTGAAGGGTGAAAGTCGAGTTGAGGAACGTTTGTGAATACGGAGGTTAACGTCTCAAAGCAACGTACAAACCATTCTAGAGATCTGGGGTTGGAGGATTGGGGCTGTATTTTACTAAAACTGTCTAACAATTGCGTGAAACGTAATCTGATTAAGATTAAACAGCGCTCGACAAGAGATTCTTCGATGATATGTTTTAACCTTTCACGTCGTTTGATTATGGTAATCGATTTATCGTCACCATCACTTGAGAATGCGTTAAATATCGCTGGGCGACTATTGGAACGAGAGATGTTCGATGTTACACTGAGGCTTAGAAAGAAAGCCGTGTGAATTCGAGAGCCAATGCAGGCAGCTGACACTTTCGTTGAATTTGATAGGACCTTCATGTGGTTCCGGCTTCTTCTTTTCTTTTTTGCTATCCGTCTCTCTTTCAGCCGGTGGCGGTGGCTTCAAGTACGTAAGGTCATTTCGGAAGAACTGCCCTGCAAAAAATGTGTAATTTATCATAAGGTTCTAATGTGACTGACAACTGGCGAGAAAGTGTCGCAAGACTAGTGCAAACAGAATAGAGCAATCTTAGTTGCGGTTTAACGTCCCAAAACCACGATATGAACACCGTATATGAGGGCTCCGGAAATTTCGAGCACCTGGGGTTCTTCAACATGCACCTAAATGACCCTCAACGTTCACCTTAATTGGGTGATCTTCGAGTCAGCAGTCGAGAACCATGACCACTTGACCAGCGTGACGGGCATCGATCAATCTTTTCACTATCTGAATAGGATTTGTATTTTTAAACTGCGTGTAGACGTCGTACATTCCGGCATGTCGCAATGAGTTGTTCCGATTACAGCACGCAGTGTATAGTGTTGCACAATGGGCGCCTACATTCCATTCCATTCCGGGGAATCAAAACTTGCCGCAAGTTCATTCTTTTAGAATTCCTCGGAATGACAAAAAAAAAGTTATCCCAATCCCACTCCGAGAACGGCCGGGCAGTTTAATTCCATTCATGTATTTCCTCAACGTAGGAAATACATATTTAGAGTTTTATAGCGTCTAGACTGAACGCCTCGTAAAGCTGATTTCATAAGATGCATTATGAACTGCAAAAGTGCGCAAAACACGTTACCATGCAAGGCCGAGGAATCGTAGCATAGTTTCATATCTCGTGCAGTTTCCGGCAAATGCGCCCACTGTCTAGACAGTGGAGACAGTATTGCAAAATGGGGGGGGGGGGGGTATGAGATGAGACGGCACTCAAGCTGGCATCGAAGCCTTGCAGTGAACACAAGCATCGTGCCAGCGTCAATACTCATCACAACTTAGATGAGCGCTTTCCCAAATATGCGCCCTATTCGATGATGGCGACAGAAGTGAAAACAAAGTGAAGGGGTAGAGAGGCGGCCGAGCCGGGGGTGAGGGGAGGGGGTGTTGCACTAGCGTTTCCGCGCGACAGATGCCAACGACGTCACGGTTACGCGAGGAAAAGCTATTGGATTGGATAAACTTTATTTGTGTCTGCAGTTGGGCACTCGTGCACCCCGACGTTGTCTACGGTGTTGCCGTCACTCGGCGCGGGTCTCCGCTCACCGGACCGCTGAGGTCCTGCCTTTCGAGTGCCCCGAGGACCTGCTGGACGGCCCAGAGCTGTTCTTCCTATGGTCGTAGCTCTTCGCGGCCACCTCGACGGAATCGTTCTTGCTTCCTCTGGGTGTTTGATGCAGACCTACAAGATGTGCGTGTGATCTGCCGTTTCCATCCGGCAGACCTTGTCGGTCGGGTATGTCTCGAGGTACATGCGGCGCATCAGTGCCGGGCTCGGTAGCAGTCCGGTCTGGAGCTGTCTCAGTAGTACCGACTCCGCTCGACCCAGCCGTGGTAGCAGGAATAGGAAAGTTCTGCGAGCCAGGCCTTCGTGATGTCGTTGTAGTCTGTCGTGTGGTCTTTGGCTTCGAATCACGTTGGATGGTCAAACTTCGGAGCGAGAGAGTCAATATAAAAAGAGCAGTGTAGTATGCGTGTTGCTTATCATTTACCGTGCTTACAATCAGCCGAGCCTTTTTGAAAATGCTGCTTTATTATATTCGTTGCTCTGGCTTGCTAATGTTTGACGCTTGGAAAACAGCGTGACAAAAACTTGCTCTGTTCCCGGAAAAAGATGCGATTCCATTCCCGTTCCATTCTGTGCAAAAGGTGCTTAATTTCATTCCCATTCTGTTTCTTCAAGCGCTGTCCCCATTTCATTCCAGTGTCGCGAAAATTTGGAATGATTCCGGAGCCATTCCAATTCCGGAGTAGCAAGCCACAACACTTGAACTGGCATATCGTATTACGGTAAAGAAGAAATGGCCATGTTGCCATGTGCTCGGTGATGGCGACGCCTTCCTAGATGAAGGTACAGGGTACATGGCAGGTTTGACGTCTTTCGCAGATAACTGAAATAGAGGGGGGCAGCTCGTGCGCATGCATGCCTATGATGCCGGTCACCGTATGAACCATAGGCACTGCGCCGTGCTCCCGACCGGGTTGCAGAAATGAGGTGCCTTTTATCATCTTCTAACCACTGCCGTATGAACCATGGTTCAGACGGAAACCTTCTTTTTTTTTTTGTCGCGCCAACATTATCGAAACACAGCGAGTAGCGCTAAACAGAGCCGTATTCACGTGTGGTTCACAACAAGTGGTAAAAACAAAACAAAAAAAACACACGTGCCATTACGACGCGGAATCCTTGTACGTGTAGAGTCTGTGTACGCATTGTCGATTAGGTGGCATATTGTAAGTGCTGTCACTAGCGCGGTTTGAATACATCCTTTGGACATTGGGAAACGTTTTTGTTTTTCGTTTTTTAAAAGCTACGGCCGCACCCGCGATCTCTCACAAATGAGTACGCAGTATTTCTTTATTTTTTTTGCTGATGGTGGGTTTTGCTTTAGTACAATGGGCTCCACTGGGACATCGACAATGGACACTTTCGTTGTGTGTGCTGTAGTTATTTCCTCCACAATCGTGTTTCGAAGCTCACGGCTGAGGGAGAACAGCTGACTGCAATGTGGCTGTGCTTGATAAACTATATCAGAAGTTATCACAAACGCTACACACGCAACGAAAAGATTTCTTGCGTATTTTAACGTTACCGTTGCGATGAGATAACGATAATATATCATCGTCCTTTATTCAATGTTTAACTATTTGAAACTGTGTAAAATGCCGGATACCTTACAGCTAAATTTCGAAGCGAAAGAATTTGCACGGAGTACGTACGTCACCTCACTTTATTATTGCTATCTTTATTATTGTTATCTTTGAGATTGCGAAGTTGACTATCAGTAGCGCCTGCTGAGATATATCAGTATGCGCTATCAAAAGATACCAGATTTCTAGCTGATAACTGTGCTTTTCGAGGAAATCGTGTGCATGAGCATGCATGCGAGCAGCAGAGCAGAGCTCTATTAGCCCGTCATTTCCCGAAGGTGTTCCTAGCTTTTTAGCTTGCGTAAAAACACATTTCCCTTTCTGAAGAACCGCCACTTGCTCTCTCCTCCCAGATATTGTATACCTTTGAAGTGCCATGACCTCCGGAGCTGTGAATACTGTTATTGTTTATTGCGGTATGTGTTTTGCGTGGATTTGGGAACTGTGGCCACCTATAAGATTAAGTCATGCCGGCCTCTCACATGTTTTATCGTTCATTTCATAGGAAAAGCCGAGGAGGAGCTTGAGGAGTTGGCCGAGTCCCTGCAGCTGCCTTCAGAGGTGCTTGCGCTGCGTGAAGGCAGTGAGCCATCTCCCGAGCTCACTGTCTACGCTCGGGTAATGCTGCGTGGAGGCACACTTTTTGGGCCTTATGCTGCCCACCTGGTCAAGGATCCTGGCCAGTCTGTCAGTGCCACTCACATCACCGTGAGTAGCTGTGCTGACCTATATTAACCAGATGTTTAGGAATCTCTTTGGCTATAGTCCACCACTTTTGTTCTGCTTTTCGGACGAGCTATAAATGGCTTATATAGCTTTCCTACCTCCTAGTCTGAGTGCTAAGCTTGCCACTCATATACATATACATAGTGCCATGTGCAGCTTTCAATTTTGCATAGCTAAATGCGACATTCAACTTACAACTGATAATTCACACGGAGTTCAGCATAGTTGGAGGTTGTAGTACTTAATCATCATGTAACAAAAAGCGGAATATGTGAAAGAAAAATTATTTGTGTAGTATTTTACTTTCTTTCATGCTGTTTCTCTCGTTTATAGTTGAATAATAAAGTAGATGATATCTTGCCTCTACTATTGTAAGGTCCTCAGCATATGCCTACTAGTAGGGAAGAGAAAAAAATGTGGCCTTCAATTGGTTGTCCACAGAGTGTCATTCAGTAATAAATTTGTCCGGATGCTGTGAAGTGCCTCTCAGTAGAACTACATGTTGGGGTCATCAAGCTCACTTACCTCCCTTACTTACAGTGCTCCTAAAAGGTGCTTTCCAAAAGGCTTGGTCAGTGTTAAGGCTAAGTTGAAAAGCAACACCAGCACAGCAAGTCTATTGCAACGTGCACAACATTAGACAGGTCTTGGCCATAGGTAAAGTTAACGATTATTCGTCTAAAAGTGGTGATCTTGAATTAAGGATGCTCATGGCTAGCATTTTGTAACATCTCATAAATGGTTGATAAGTGAATCACTTCTGCTCATGCATGCATTATTGTTAAATAGAGTATACCCTCAGGGACGCAAGAGCTCAAGGCATGCGATTCGCAAAAAAAAAAAAAAACTGAACTTTATCTTAGCTAAAGAACTCATCCTTTAATTAGACATTTAGTCTCTTATAGCTTTTACATCCTACACTGTAGTAGAAGTTGCATCCGTAAATACTTTGTAGACTCGAATATATTTCTGGTATGATGCTATACAAACCGGCTGTAATATATGCATATAAAACACAAAGAAATAGTATAAAACAAATTTCAGCAAAATCAAGCCAGTACTTCACCAGAAAAAATGGGGTTTCCTCCGACTCACGAAATTATGTACCATCATGCAATCACACCAGGTATTTGAGATGAAACGTCGGAAACAGCTAGTACAGAGGTGCAGTTCTCAAGTTGTGTAGAGGAACATTATGCACACCTCTTTTACAGCAGCACAACACCACCTGCACATTCTCCTTACAAGCCCTCACAGGGCTGCAGTCTGTTCCTGTAAAGTTTGTTTCACCCCATACACTTACCATTTTTTGTCTATTGTGTTTTCCCTCATGCCGCTGTCAAAATATCGAGTGCTGATGTTGTCCCTGAATATCTGCCCACTTTTCAAGAATTATATATGAATTAAAACAAAATGATTTCTGTGCACCATTATCTACTCTACAATTAGGCATAGCGAAGGGCATGGTGAATTTACAAAGGACTTTGTTTCAATGCCTTTATTGGTAAAGTTACTAAACAAATCTACAAAAACACATCATGTCTGGGAGATGAAATTGACTTTCTAGAAAACTATAAAAAAGAGAAAATCAGTGGCATAATGAATGACAGGCCCTTTTTTTATATGAAGAAGAGGAAAATTCAAAAGTTTTTATGAAAACTTCTAACAAATTTCAATTGCATTGTGGCACTACTACGATTGTCCGAAATTGCAGTAAAACAGTTTTTGGGTGCTTTCATTGCTTAGGTAAGATAGCAGCTACTTAGAGTTCTGCTAATTGAGACAGGTTGTGTGGATAAAGCTTTTTCTGCAGTAGGAAAAGTAGGATGTATGTGTCCCGCTGATGCACAAGGGTTAATAGAGTGGAAGTTCTGATTAGTCTTTGAAGCCAAGGCCTGGGGGCCTTAGTCCTTTGGAGTACATATGCTATTGCCAGTTTCGTGTAAATTCTTCTGAGGATGTTTTATAACTTGATTTTCTTTTGCATACATATCTACCTGTGCAGTTTTCTGGTCTTCGTTATATATGTGCCTCTATCTTCATTTCTTCATTCACACAGCAATGAAGTAGTGCACATATGTGATCAGAAAAATTTTATGGAAAATATATGGAAGAGTGTTTGTTGCTTGGGATAATGAGTGGTGTTTACTGTCTTATGCAGATACAAAGCAAAGAGGGCAGTGCCACTTATCTCAAACTGAAAGAGGCAGCTGGTAGCTGGTTGAAGACACTGCGGCTTGTCCAAGACAAAGAAAGTGCTAATGTCAACCTTTCTCTTGAAGGTTAGTTATCTTTGACATCCTGTTTTCATGCGAGCTTACACAAATAATATTACATTGGCCCAATCTAGTGCACACTTTTTTTTTTGGGAAAATTGTGTCCTTGAAACAACATGTAGGTTACTTTGAGTGTGACATATTTAAGCACAAAAATTTGAGTTTCTATACTCGGTAACAATCTATCTTGACAGTGGAATGGAGGCAATGGAGGTGGGTCTTCCACACACTCATGTTACTTCACAAGTTATATGGCAGCTTGAGACTGATTTCAGTGTTGCTCACTCGCATCATTAACATGTTTTGATTATTATATATACATGAATAAAATATGATTAGGAGAAAAATTTTGACGGTTCAGTGTACATTTTATTGTCATACCACGAGTGTATTTTTCTTGAAGAACTAAGCAGCAAATTTGGGGCCACGCATTGACCCACTATGTCATGAACACCATGTTTGCTTTAGAAAATAGATGTACTGAATAGGTGGTGCTGTCTGAAAAAAAAAATAGAAATAAAAGCAAGGCATTTTTGCAAAATGAACAAATAAAAAATGGGAAAATTACAGCATACTTAAGTACTATTTCTAGGTGCGGTAGCAGGTATGCACTTTGTTTTTGTAGGTTCCACAATGTTGTCAAAAAATGTGGTCGCCTAATGTAACCAGAGACAAAGAGTTTTCATTTTCCTGGAAAAGATGGAGCTCCCCAACAAAACTTGCTCTTCCACATTTCTTTCTCACACTTCCTATATTATACAGTAGAACCTCACTGATACGTTTCCCCTTAACACAATTTCCGAGCCCTTGTGCCTACAATTACAAAAATCGAATTAATCCAATTCTGATCGCACATTTTCCCGGATCACCTATCATTTTCTGCATTTTTTTCGTAAATGTATCGGTGAGGCTCTACTTTAGCTGAAGAAAAAAAGGAGCTTTCTGTTCTGCTTTTTTTAGTGCTGTGTGCACGTACACATGCATGCTTTTGTGTGTGTGTGTGTTTGTGTGTGTGTGAGAGAGAGATTGCCACAACATGTGGTGTCTGCTGAATTTTCTCATTCACATGCTTTATTTACATAATAAAAGCATGCACCAAACAGGAGTAGAAAAATGTTGGACTGATTGATATTTGGGGTTTAATGTCCCAAAACCACCATATGATTATGAGAAAAAAAATGTTGAACAGAGGAAGCTTTAATTATATCAGTGAATTCAATTTAAGGTGCCCAAAAGTAATTCTCAGATCGTAGCAATTATCCTTTGCTACCACTGCATGTAGTGCAAAGTTGGGGTTATTTCGTTTCTCTGTGAAAGGTTGTTTTCTGGTTGGGTGTATGAGGTCCTTTTAAGACACTGAACTGTTAGTAAAACCCTTTGATGGTCAAGTAAAAATATGTACAATCTTTTTTTTTTTTGACACTTTTATAGGCAGGCATGTTGAAGGTTACCCATTTGTAGATAACCAGAAAATTACTTTTTTTTTTGGGTGAGCAAGTGTGTGGGAAATCATCGTTCACTGATTGACTCTGTCAGGATTTCTTTGTATTCTCAGCAGAATTTTCATGTTCTGAAGACCTGTTGCTACTTGGTTCAAGACTTATTAGCTGGTCATGGCTTTAGCAATTGCACATTTGTTTATCAACACAACATATTCTACCCATACAAAACCGTCAGAGGGTCATTTTGCACTGAATATTTTACTTGTCATTTTACCATCATCCAATCCTAAAATCCTGGAATGAAAAAAAAAAATGCACAAAGTTCGCACTAGATTGCACCAAAGCTTGGCACAATGAATTCTGGGCCTGTTTCTATGGAATACTAGAATGGGGCAGTGTGCCGTTTTCACTGCAAACCAATGGGAGAGTGGTGGTCACTTTTGCGATGACGCCACCAGAAGGGCGCTGCGATTGAACAATGTGCCCAGCGCACGTAATTTAAATTTTTATTGGGGCCTCTTGTGCAGTTTTCTAGTAAAATAGTCACATCACTTGAATGAAATTAAAAGTATTTATGAAATTAAAGTACATCCAACTCATCTAAATGCCTTAATGAAATAAATAATGCTGCTTCTGCGTAGTCTGAGCTCGCACGATTCGTATCGCAGAACAGGGAGCCAGAACGTCTGCTTGCTTACTGTTTTAATTTTAAAAAGCATAAAAACGCATGTCACTATTCATTTGATCTATGTGTACCCCTGCCTAGCTATCACATTACCTTGAAGTCATGCGACAAAACTTTGAGACAATAAATACTGCTCTACTTCTTTATACATTTTACTCCTCAAAAGGATGCCAAAGTCTAGGAATGTAACTATAAGTTCTCCGCAAAGTATTCAAGGTAATGGATGTAGTTTATATCAGTAAACTCCTGAATTCCCCTGTACACACACATTACAAGCGCGGTCACTACAAGTACTAATCTCGGAGGCTTTGTATCTCAGCTTCTCATAAATTACTTTAGGGGGTGGTGACTGGTGGCGACACAGTAGAATGGTGCGCTTCGGCATCACCGGCCGTCATCGCAAAAAGAGCCATGCTTTTGGCGCCAGATGACACACTGTCCCATTCCAGTACAGCATATCATTGCCACTGGCTAGGTGACATATTTCTATATTTCTTGATATATTCCTAGTTTCTATTTTTTCTACATTTCATCATTTCTCTATATTTCTCTGTTTGTGCTTCCCACAAATCAATGCACATATTTTGGGAGCAATGTGGAACATGAAGAAGAAGATGAAGAGAGCGCGTGCCAGTTCACGGTGATGGTCAGTTTTGGTGACAACATTTTGCTCCTAGCTAGAACAGCTTCACTGTTAAAAGAAGCAGGAATAAACATCCCTCTGGTAAATAGCTGTGAGACAGGGTGCCCAACAGTGTGCTGTCAGTGTAAGAGCACCTAAGGTCTTGATAAAAAAATATCCCGGGCTGGTGCCAGGGGGGAGGGGATCTGCCCTCCATGAGGCCTATAGTTTGCAAGTGCTCAGCTATTTGCAAATAATGATACTGAAAATTAGCATCTGACATCTTTTTAGCCCTTCATAAACTGAAGGCATAGAGTGATTAAGCCATCTAAGTTAGTGCAAGGAGTGCCGAAACAGACAACACACTCATTGAAATAGATTTATTCAGCCATTGCATAATATGCAACTGGACACACTTCATAACTCTGTTCATCTCTGCCACCCTTTTATTAGTAATGTCTCAGAGCAGGTGACAATTTTCCACATTTATCGATTTAAAATTATCGCTGAAAACATCTTTCCACAACTGTGTTAGAACCTGTCTTTTTGCCATGTCTGCATGCTTTCCCATTTTTGAGCTGGGGCATAGCAAGCATTTTTTATTTGGGGTAACCCTGCACTCGTAAGTGTGTATACTTGTGTTAATATAATAAACATGCATGCAATGGGTACAAGATGTTTGATTTGGGGATTGGGGCCTCAATGCTTCCAGACTCAGTGTATGTATGTTTATGTTACACACATGCATGTGTGTGTGTGTATATATATATATATATATATATATATATATATATATATATATATATATATATATATATATATATATCTATATATATATGTATATGTATATGTATATGTGTGTGTGTGTGTGTGTGTGTGTGTGTGTGTGTGTGTGTGTGTGTGTGTGTGTGTGTGTGTGTGTGTGTACTGCATATGTATCTGTTTTATCCATGCACTATGTGGACGGATAAAATGAACATCTTGCTCTCCTCAGTAATTGTGTGGCCAGAAACTGCTTAAATATATGGGTGGTTTTAGGTCCTGAAACTATGATATGATTATGAGGGACACCAAAGTAGGGGGCTCCGGAAATTTTGACCATCTGGTGTTCTTTAGCATGCACCAACATTGCACATTACATGGTCCTCTACAATTTTGCCTCCATTGAAATGTGACCACCGCGACTGGGCTCAAACCTGTGACCTTTGGGTCAATAGCCGAATGCGGTAACCACTGATCCACCATGGCAGACAGGAGAAATTGTTTAGATTCCTCATCATTACAAACCTCCATGAGAACTATTGTGTTACATTTTACAGGTGGCTAAAAGATTGTAAATGGCTTTGCTTATTTATTTATTTTTGCCTATTTATTTTAAATTTTTATATATTTACTTATATCTTTGTTTGAACTGTGGCCCTATAGGTCACGTGAATATTTTAATTTTTATTGCAGCATTTTGATGTGTAACCGTTTGTATACATTTCCTTTTATGCAGGTGATGAAGTGTGGTGCAACCTGACATGTGACATTGCTGCAGACACAGAACTCCTGGCTCATTTCACTACATCTCCACAAAACAAGCGGGTATTGCCCAGCACTGAGAGTGCAGTTGATGCTGATGCCTTGGCAGATGACATTGACGTTGTTGTGGACGACACTGATAATGTGGAGTCAACTTCTTCTGCTGCGGAAGAGTTGAAGAATGGTGTGGGAAGCCCACTAAAGACAGTCTCCAGCTCACCTGTTCCTACTCCCTGTAATGGCCCAGATCCACTAATGGCAGCTGATGATGAATCAAAGGCACTTGACGGCACGGAAAACAGCAGTGCGCATGCCGAAAAGGCTGAATCACCAAAGTAATTGTTTTTTTGTATGATAAAACATGCTTAGTATATCTCTAAATTAATGTTCGAGACAGCTAAGCACCTATGATTGTTTCCAAGAGAACTTTTGTCTAGTTGGTTCATGACGACAGTGTGATGACGCAAAAACAGAACAAGAACAGACGAAGAAACCTGTGTGTGACTTCATCTCTTCTTATGTCTTGTTGTACATTGTTGTTCTTTGCTCAAGATCTAAAATCTGAAAAAAAAAAAAAAACAGGCAGAGGGGACAGGGAGGAGAAAAGAAAGTGAAGTGCCCCCCCCCCCCCTTTTGCTTTTACTGGAAGAGCAACCACTAACTTTCCCAAACAGACAGACAGACAAAGAACTTTATTGAGTCCTGAGAAACGCTGCTCCTTTAGAGCAACGTCGCGGGCCGCTCCCACGTAGGAACGGGGAGGCCTAGCTTCACCGCCATGTCGTGGACTCTCTGGACAGCCCAAAATTGTAGTAGCAACTCAGAAATTCATAAGGCTGAGTCCCAATCTTCTTCTGTGAGCCAACTTGGGCCCCGTAACGAGGGGCACTGCCAGAAAATATGTGCTAAAAGAAATTGACTTCTGTGGTTTTTCTGTTTGCTTCTTTGTACCTTGCTTCATCATAAATCGGTAATGCATTTTGAGGTGCTATAAGCAACGTAGTACAAAGAAATATAAATGAGTGAATAGAATAATAGTATCCAAGGGGCCTGACATTTTTGTTAGTAAAAACCATAATAAACGGACAAGCCATGAGCTGGAGATGTGGTGCAAAAAAGTATTTTGATGTGGGACACACTTGGCTTGTTTATTTTTGTGCGGTTAGTCACCTATGAGTAAAAAAAAAAAGTGATAAGCCTGTTTGATAGTGCAGGTTTTGTGTTTTTTAACACTCAAAATGATGTTTAGATATTTGTGTTGAACAGCTTTATTTATAGGTGAATGTATTATCATTTTAATCTTTGTTTTTTTAAGTTCAGGTGTAAATAAATATGTAAGACCATTTTATGCAGGTGATGGCTACTCTTTTTCACTTAGTGCAAGCTAGGATTGAAAAGAAAAAGCAAAAAAACTTTTTCACAATAACACTGCACTACTCGCAGGAAAAGAAACAACCATATAAAGTCCAGAGGTGCTACAGCCTACTTACTGTTCTTACAAAATATTATATTGAACTCTGACATAATCACAAAACTGCTTGATATATAGTCAATTTTAAACACAGGGTGTATCTATCTAATGGTTTTGAAAAATCTCCACATCGCTTGGATGATGTGTTGAACTCACAAAAATATGGGAACGTGCTCATTTGTTTTTTGAAGGCAAAAGCAAATGCATAAAAGTTCATTATAATTTTTTAATCCATGCTGTTGTGTTATATTACATTACACTACTGTGGAGCTGTAAGCTTACCAAAGGAGCATCACTCTGGAGCACATATGAAATCTCTTCTACATGGAGGGGGGGGGGGGGGAGCCATCCTTATTTGAGACACACACCTTGATCATTTTTTCTTCATAGGTTGTACTGCTCTTCATATTCAATGCCTTGTTTGAGAGCGTCTGCAAGAATAGCATCATTTCATGAGCATGAAAGTGATTTTTGTCAGTTATAGGAAATGCTGTTGCAAAAGTGAATGTAGCGTAGTGTCTGATATATATAGAATGTGAAGGCAAACTTGAGTGCGATATGTGCAATAGAGAACAACTCCTTTATATGAGGTTTACATGGGGATGTTATCACTGTTCAGTATAGGCGCTCACTCAATATAACCTCAGTTCAATTGTTTTTGAGTATTGTATCTTGATTGCTGATGGTTCTTTTTTCTTCATTATTATTTGAAATTTGGGTGCTAACCGTAGAGACAAACATTTAAATACTTATAGATTATCTTACTGCAAAGGGTACAATCTTCTAATATGCTTTGATATGATTCTCTTTGCAGTGCTGTTTACAAATTTATGTAGCATGCCTCCATATTAAGGCATGTGTGTGTGACAGGAAAAGAAGGATCATTGAAGTATTTGCTTGAGGAGGCCTTGTTATATTTTGTCCCTTTTTTTTATAACCACCTTTGCAGAGAAGTGGCACTACATTCTAGTGAAATTATGAATATTCAAGTGAAGATGGAAGCCTGCAGTCCTGTTCCAATTCCAAGTGGTCAGTCATCGGAGGACCTGCCATCTGATGATCCAGATGGAGATTTTATGACCACAAAGAAAGACCAACTTACAACAGTAGCTTCCAAGAAAACTGATTTGCATCCTGAACGTATTAATGGTTACAGCCCCCTGGCTGGTTCGAGCACCGCCTTGCTACTGCAGCGGCCTTCTATTGTTGTTCAGCAAGGCAAGTTGAGCTTGTTATTTCGTTACAATATATTTGTGTGAAATGGCAAGTAAGGTCTGATACTCTTAAGGCACGCTAATGTGGACTTCTGCTTGGGTGCATTTTGTCAACCACATTGCATACTCAAGTCAAATTAAATTTATTTATACCATGCTCGAAGTACAATGTTGAAGGCCACCCTAGCAAAAAGCTGTAAGCATACAGCTTGACGAGGCTAGGGGGCCACAACCAGGCAACAGCAGCAGTGTACAGATGGGCAGTACAAACAATACTTTTTGTTGTTGTAAATACATATAAATACATGTGTGCACACTGTGAACAGATTAGAATATGTGTGAATAGTCCACTAATGTGCCATTTTGCGAAGTTGACATGTTGTACCTTATTTATGAAACACAGAAATGGGAGGTAATTAGGCAACTCTTTCAGCACTGTTATGAACTTCTGTCAGTTATCAGTCAATAAGGTCCTTCCTTGTTGTGAGTTGATACCTTCATATCTTTTGTTGATCATGCTGAAATGTTAGATAGGTGTGCACATTGTGTTTCAGTGCTACCTTTTTGAAAAGTACACATGAGCTGTAATTGTATTTTTGAGGTTATGGAAAATGCAAGAATAAGTAAGTCGCAGCACTAGTTCTGCCAAATAGCACCTTCACATACAGCTTCATGGGTGCTCAATCCATGGTGCACAGCCCTCATCTTAAAGGGGTGGTGCCATCGAATTCGAGGCTATAACAAGCCAGTTGTGGGTTTCCTCTGTGTGCAAGGACACTCCACACAAAGACTCGCATGGACGTTTAGAATATATTTTAATTCATTTCCAAAGAGTGCCTAAAAGCTCATGCTAATCTCCCAATCGTCACCCATCACTAGTGTGTTAACACTGATGTAGCTCTAGAAGAAGGCCAATGAAAGCTGTAGTGATGTCACGCCAGATCTCTAGTTATAAGAGTGACCTGCGGACATCCGCCACCTTTGCAAATGTACGCAGCTACAAAGCAGCGGTAGCTACATCACTCGCGGCTGCTGCAGCTAGCCATAGTAAATGTCCGCATGTTTGTTTTGCTGGTGCTTGTGTGTCGTGTGTGTGCGAGAACCGGCGATACTCAGCACGACGTGTATCACAGCCTTGTGTGGTCTCATGGCCAAGCCTCTTACACGGCTAAGTCACTGCCCAACTCCGTAGCCAGAAACTGAAACCGAAACTTGTCCACATAATTAAGGTGATATTAAATTATTTAGTGGGAAAATGTGTATCTTGGACCCGTCGTCCATGAAGTACTCATAAGAATGACAAATATTTATTTACATGGTTAGTAACTGAGAAATATAAAGGAGCTAGTCAAGTGATCAAGAGTTTGTTGGAGGACTGTGAACTGCAGAACTGAACTGAAAATATACAAAAAGTGTCCCTTTTATATAGCGCCACGCTGCAAACTTTGGGTGCATTGTCCGCGTCTTCAACCAGTACAGTCCTCTACCCACAAAGGCGGGGAAAGGCACCACACAATGAACGTGGAGAGGGCACAGCCTACTAAATGCTGCCCAAATAAGAATATGAATGCACTGCACCAACGTATTGCACACCACACCAACGTATTGTGCACGTTCGAGGGTCCTAGTTGATCTGAGTTTCCAAGAACTCTCCCAGCAAGAGATTGATGATCGAACAGACTGGCTCCCGGCACCAGTGCGAAATTTGTTTGTCTGTATTTGAGTAGAACAATGTGGCTGCATGACAGGTTTATCGTGAAACCTGCCACTGGATATAGCTGATGCTATGGAAACGGGGGGATCGAGAAGTATTCGACTAATCCCTTGTCGTTTGCTTGAAGTTACCCCTTAACAACTGCAAATTTCTTGGACTGTGCTTTCTTTGAAAGGTTCAGCTGCAACCGGTTTGGTTTCAGCTGCCACCCCAAACTGCACATACCATTTTGGCTCAGGTATCTCCAAATCCATAATGGCTTTAAAAATCGCCTCGTTGTCTTTTTACTTGCTCGGAGTGCCTTTGCATCTCGTATAAACTCGAGGTCACAATAGCCTTTCCGGTCTTGTATGTTTCCTTAGTGCTGAATCGGTCCTAGGACACCCTTGTTCACAATGACAGAGAGGAAATCTGCCCGTCTCAACTGCACGCTCTTGCTTGGAATGAGTCTAGCACTTCTTGTCCAGTTTACAGCCGCCAAAAGAATGTCAATGCCAATGATGGTCATATTATTAGTATCAAACCTTGCTATGAAGAACATGAATGACCTCCCGTGTGGCCTTTATGAGCCTGCATTTGTATGTGCGGCATAGAAGTAGTTTAATTGTGATCTAGCATACTCTTAGTATGGACTATCAGCCCTCCATATGTAACAATGTCTTCTTGCATTCTTCTGGAAAGCTTTTGCTCTCAAGGGAAGACTGAGAAACATGCTAAGAGCTTGACATAGATCAATATGTTTTTCCATCTCCACTTGGGTAATGCCAGCTAGCTGAACCAACATAATGAAGCGGTACCAAGCTAAAAGGATCATGTAGGCAGTGGCGTAACTAGGGGGGGGCAAGGGGGTACAAGTGCCCCGGGCGCCACTAGGGAGGGGGCGCCAAGCCGAGTCCTCGGGTTGGCGCCCCCTGGAAAGGTTGTCAATGTTTTTTTCCGTAAAACCGCCTGGAAGGGGGGAGGGGCGAGGTTGTAATGTACGACTGGAAGTGGGGATGGTGGTGAAGGAAAGGGTTGCCGCAATGGCTTTTGCATCGGGAAAAGGATCCTCTATTTTCATTTTGCTGCGCTACCTCCGTGCCTTCCCATGACCCTCGGCTAAGCTTTGTTTTGTGCTCCGCAGCACTGGGTTAGATGAGTTTCAGCGAACCCCACCAGCCTCCCAAACCACTTACTGAAAGCTTCCCTGAAACCAACCACGTACGTAAACAAAATAAAATAAAAAAGTTCGAATGCACCTTTTTTGAGTAAGAACAGAAAACTCCAACGAAATAGCCGATCGTCCAACGACTAATCGTCCACGCAGCGGCGGAAGGAAGGGCGAATATAATCCGTGACCTCGGCACCAAAGGCTAAACAAAGGCGTTTATTCGCAGAGTTCTCTGGAGGAAAGACGGAGAAAGCGTGACACGACGGCGACGTTTGTTGATTCCCTGCATCGCGGGCGCCAGCAAAGCAATAGAAGGGCGGGGGTCAACGTTTCCCACATGCCATCCACCGCCATGGGCAGGTTCATCCTTTGGCCCAAAGAACACGCACCTGCGAAAAAAGCGCAGAGCGTAGTGTACCCGACAGCATGTGCCGACTGCCCCGCTTCGTACGTTGGAGAAACCAAGAACTTCCCTGAAAGAATGCGGCCGCACAAGGATGACCTCCATCAATGGAACAGCGAACGGAGCGAAACGGCAGAACACTCCGACCAGTTTAACCCCCATACCAGACCCGAGGGCGCGGTGTCTAGCTGGTTGCTTTGTTTTGTACTCACCCTGCATTCCTTGGGATGCACAAATAGCGCGAAAGCTTAGGTACGAGAAACTTGGGCCTGGGAAGCGCCCGTGCCGTCAAGATTTTTGCAGTGTGGACTGGAAGAGAACAATGACGGGTAAGGGACTTCCGGAAGTTTGAATAAAAAAAGAAAAATACTATACAAAAACGCGGGCGTAGCTCATCGAAATCAGAACTGGTGGCCCTTGGCCTCCGAAATGGCCCGCCGCGCGCCAGTAGGCAATCGCGGAAGCCTACATTAGCGCTTTTAATGGGGGGGGGGGGATTTTGCACGTTTGTAACACCAGATGTTCCTTGGTCCACACCTGTCGTCCCGTGTTGGCCACCAAAAATCATGGCGCGTGCCTCACCGACGCCAGCGTGCATGGGCAGACTATCTACGCGGAAAGGCCCATTCTAACAGCGTGCTTCTTCTAGCAAAGTAGATGCGCAAATTGTGTAGTAGTAGTAAATTAATCAGCCTTGCTCGCTCAGGAGCGTGAAGGCCGCCCACAACGCTACATATAAAATTTTTGAAAATATTTTTTTTTTACTTTTTGACCTTCGCACAAATAGTTTTCACCACCATGAGGAACTCAATAACCAGAAACGCAGCTGCCGTTGCATAGAGAAAGAAGCAAAATTTGTTTTCAAGACAGAGTTGATGGGTCTTATCAACTTTGTAGCAACTGTTATGTAGCAACTATCATAAAATGTCGCATAGTGAGACATTTTGCGAAAGTACTTTGCTTCATTTTACAAGTTTCATAGAATGTTACTTTATTGTTATTCAGTAAATTTCTACATACACGAAATTCATGCTCGAAATTTCTTCTTTGTAACGGTAATATTTGTCTGTTACATCTTCATGAACTTTCGAGAACGACGAGTTGTGAAACTAGTCCCTCCGTGTTGAATATGTTCTATATTTTTTGCCTCCTAAAGTTATATAGGCGCTTAAAAAGAAAACAAGGTTCCTTTTCGGGCTGCTTGGTGAGATGGGCATAAAATATAAAATATTCAATCAAATCGAAAATACTAATTTTCAGATCCGTGTCGATCTCTCATGGAATCACCCGTCTACGATAACAATGGTTAGGAGACAAACTGCGGACATGTCTGCCGTGTAGCTAGCATACCTGTAACCGTGGTTAGCCGTAGTGCTCGTGTGACAGAGGTATTAGTGGGCTTTAGTTGAAACTGGGGTATGCCAATCAAAGTACCAAGTAAAAAAACTTTTTTGCGCTACAAGAAAAATTCGAAGTTTTGCATCTCGCATTCTCTTTAAGGCCCTTCTTCCTGCCATGTACTCGCACCTAATGTTGGATCGCGAGTCTGCGAAATTCCGCTGAGGCAGACTGTCGATCGGCAGCGCACCTGTAGGCCGGTTGAAGTTACCGGCTGTCTCCTCGATGGGCCAGGATTCCACAAAAAGCTGCTTATAGTAATCGACCTCTAAGTAGACCACGCGGGAATTGTCAAATTCGATGCGGTTGTCGTTCACCACGCTGTGCTCAGGCAGCTCAGCGAGTGTATTCCTTTTTCACTGAAACTTGCACATGTCGTTTTTATGTTGCCTCAGACTCTCGGGGAAGTTCCCCAGCTGCATCGCCCGCGAAGGGAGCGTAACTATGAGCACGTGCATACCTGCGAAGTTCAAGTATTCTGAAAAAGGTGGGGGGGAGGGATTGCGCCGATTTATCTCCCCCCCCTCTTTTTGCGCCCAAAAGAAAACTGCGGGATCAATTAAATGCAATCTTGCTTTCGTGGCGAGATGTCGCTTTAAGGTATAAAGTCTGCAACCCCCTCCATCGCGGCAATAGCTAAAGCCGCGGCGAAGCAGCGGCCATTTGCACGTGTGGTGAAGTATATGATGCCGCTTTCTAACTCGCCGAGAGCAATCACATGAATGTGTGATTAGAAAGAAAAGGAAAAGGCACGTAATTTCTGCAGCCCTATAGGGAGCACGGCGCAGTGCCCTTCGTGACGACACCGCTTCAACACCGACAGAGTAAGGGCGCGAGAAATTGACCATTTGCAGAAATCTGCAAGGCGGCTTTCCTGCAAGGTTGTTTTCTAACCAAAAAGGAAAAAAAAAGAAAACTATCGTGCCCAGTCTGCTTTTCTCGCCCACTGTGCTTTTACCACTCCTATTCTAGTGAAGGCACGCGAGTGCGACAAAACGACTTTTTCCCCCAACAATTACTGTGTGGTTGTCCCACCTCTAACGAACCCTCACATCGCATGGAGGGCGAGGCACCTGTCGTTCGTAAAGAAGGGAGTGGGGGAAGGCAAAAGCACAATGAGTGAGAAAAGCAGTTTGCGAACGAGACCTTTTGGTTGGAAAACAACTTTGCAGGAAAGCCAGCTTGCTGATTTCCGCAAATGGTCAATTGTGTCTGCTTTTGTTTTGATGAATACCGGAGAGTTCATAAGTGAGAGTGGATCACGTGATTGTGAACAAACATTTGGTTATCGTTGATGCAGCCAATCAGTTGCCCTGTGTGTGTTACTTAGTAGGCCCTCTCACAGGGTGCCGCCATAGTCCTCTTTTCGCTTCCGTGCAACAGCCCAGGAAGGAGGGATTCCTATTGGTACATGCCCTTGGAGGCGTGGTCTTGGTGTTATAAAACTACAATGTTAGGGGTTATGGGTCGATCCAGAGAAGCGAGAAACGAGGGTCAGTCAACCGAACGAGAGTGGTCAATGAGACGTACATTCGCGAGTTAAATTGTTTAGCTACCCCAGAAGCTCCACAGGCATTGAATATTGAGTCTCCGGACCGAACAAGATATCCTAGAGGCAGGCACAACCAGTCGCTACATGACTCCATTCCTGCAAACCCCGAGTTGAAATCCCAGCTCACTTCTCCAGAGTTTGTCACCACGACGAGGGACGTCTTCGCAATAGAACTTCTGCCTAGGTGTGAGTATTTTTTACCTATGTTATTCTTTTGCACATGGATTATTACCACTACGTTGACACAAACTGCTGAGAGTATAAAGGTGTTATTCTCGGGAAAATATACAGGTTGTCCCAACTATCATAAAACCCGATTAAAAAATGAGTAACTCCGTTACGCGAAGCAAACCTAGTGTACATTGTTCCTAGTAATTTGGAGCAACCACTTATAATTCATTCATGCATGAGAATAAATTAATGAGTAATCAAAGTATTTATAATTCCGCAAGTACTCACCTGATTATATTCATTGGAGGGCATGTTTAGTTCAATTACTGTACAGCTTGAAGCTTAGAATATACTTACACATTTAGTTTCTCATATATGTATGCATAAAGTGTTATATATGTAGCCATTGATGAGGCTATTCATGTACGATAGTTTGTATGTATGTTCCCCTATGGAACGCCGGTGTCTCCACTACTATTGCTCTTTTTTATTGTAAATGTGCTTGCAATGATTCGTATGCTATAAACACATTTTCAAATTAATTTTTTAATTTTTTTTTGTAGAAGCCATCGCCTAGTTCTTCGTAATGTTATGTTCTTGCATTTCTTATTCCAATGCAGTTGCGTTGTGTGACGAATGTACTGTGTGGTGCTAGAGGCCTAGTAAGGTGACTTATAACGTCGCCTTTAGTATCCTGCGCCACGACAATCATCTACTGTCAAACAAACGAATAAATAAATAAAGTAATTGAATGTTGAAATTACATCTAACTGCGCTATTTTCAACAACGTATTGCATCCACATTTTTTTTTTCCTGTTGATAAAGAAAGCCCACCAAATATGAAAAGTGACGCGTAACCAGACTGCTGCGTACATCAGGAAGCAGTACCCTCAAACAGGCTCAATGGGAGGTAGCCAGCGTCAAGAAATAGATGCAGAAAGAAAAAAAAAATGTGCATGGCCCTTTGTGCCAATCCCCGGTCAAAGAACACGCCGCTTTGAACTTACAGAGTCAGGCCGTAATCAGAACAGTGCTCCGGTCGCGTTATCAGTGGAACGGTTGACCGCTAGATATGAATAATTATAGTGACATACAGTTGAGCGAAAGGAATTCCTGCAAACTTGCAACGCATGTTGGCGCGCCCTGAACACCCTTGTCAAAATGCGGAACGCTGCTGTTTTCAGCGGACAAGAGGCAAAGCGGTTGCTTGCTGCTCTTTTTTTTCTTCCTCAGGGGGGCGCGCAGTCATATGTTATTTTCTGATTTCGCAGGCTTTTTTTATTGGCCGCAAAAATGAGAGCGCAATCAATGCGTTGTTGAAAATGGCGCAGTTGGATGTCGTTCGAACTTGCTTACTTATGTCTAATTGTTATTTTGATAATTACGCGAGTACTTGTCGAGTTATGAATTGAATTGTGACAACTTACTTAAACTACTTGACGAAGAAATAGTGGTGCGTACTATAGTGCACTGTCCACTGGGAATAATATGTGCGAGGTTAGCTTTGCGTACTACCATTTCTCCTTTTTAAAATCATGCTTCATGATAGTTGAGGTTTTTCTACTTGAACAACGTTTTGAGCAGTTGGGTTAACCGCGAGTTAACATACATTTATGGATAGAAAACGGAGCTGTGAAATTGTAAATCCACCTTAATATCAGCAACAATTCTTATAACCAAGGCCGATGATGCCACCGCAGTGGATCATTTGCCGTCACCAACCTTAATCTGAGAATGTACGTATATTGCCGTGAACTATGCCTTCTCGTTTGTGAGACCAGCGTTATCTGTGTGAACGATGTTGGTGGAGAGGATACGGCAAGGTATAAGAACGCTTCCACTAAAAGCGCAGGGACATTCGTTTTCCGCCGTCGTCGACCGGTGGGCTGTTTCTTCACCACCTGTGTTCCTTATCATTTTTTTGCACTTTTGCCGAGCACAAGTTCGCTCTAATAGAACTAGCTTTCCGAAAAACTCTGAATCGTTCCTGGCTACATGACAATACACATACATTGTGTCTTCGGTGACAGCAAGTGTTCAGGCGACTGGCCGCATAGCTGCATTGCTTGATGGCTAAAAAGGCATCTGAATGTATAGTGAATGAACGGCTCAAGGATTTTTTATTTTTTTCAGCCAAGCAAAGCCATGGACCGGGTGACAAAAACAAAAAGAAAAGAGAGCGGAGCTGAAGGACGCAAGAGGAGAAGGCTACAGGCGCAGGAAGCTGAGAAGTCAAAAAAGTTTTTTCGCGCCATTTTTTGAAAAACCTGGGGCAAGTACTTCATCATGTCCTTTGGAAGTAGCTCCATCTCCTGCCACTTCATTAATGTCCGTACAACTTGACGAAGGAGTCGTTCACGAAACTTCTAAACACAGTATGCTATGCGCAGACAATCCCGGGGATATTGCAGTAGAGGAGGAGGACAACGGAACCGACATTGGACTTCGGCTGGTTGAGCCTGTTGCTCTGAAGCTAAGCAAACTGGATTCCACGAAGCACCCTCAACCTATCATCTCAGAACTCGTTCAGAAGCATGACCTAGGTCTCTTAAAATTTGACACTGGTACTGGAAAAGCCGTTGTGTCTGACGCTGTACGAACGGAAATTGTTAAACTCGGGGCCATGTATTTCCAAAATCGGGAAGGACCTTTCTTGCCAACAAACAACCGATCAATGACTAAGAGTTGGTTTAAGAAGAAATTAGGTGATGGTCGTGGTGAAGAAGTCACCCGTTCGTGGCTGGCCTACTCTCCTGCCAAAAAGGCAGCATTTTGCATTTGTTGCCTCCTTTTTTCCCGCTCAGATCACCTATCATCTTTGGAACAAGAGGGGGGATTCACCAAATGGAAGGCACCCGAGAAGATCACCCTTCACGAGAATGCAAAGAATCACCGAATGTGTTTCTCACAGTGGAAAGAAATGGAAAGAAATTTGATGCATACTACGGGAATAATTGACGCTGACCTTCAGTCACAGATGGAGAAAGAAAAGCACAAGTGGCGTGAAATTTTGACGAGAGTCCTCCACTGCATAAAATTTCTTGCTACACAGAACTTGGCATTACGAGGGCATCGAGAGAGTTTTCAAACCAGCCGCGAGAACAATGTCGGAAATTTCTTGGTCTTTTGAAGTTAATTGCCGTTTTTGACCCCGTTATGAAGCAACACCTCACATACGTTGAAAGTCATCCAGGGTCCACTTCGTACCTATCGCCTTCTGTACAGAATGAATTCATTCACATGATGGCTGTCACAGTTCGCGAGTCCTTGCTGCGAAAAATCCGTAAAGCCAAATATTATGGCATTATGTTTGACACCACTCCCGACCAGGCACACCGTGAGCAAATGTCAGAAGTTGTGCGATATGTGGAAGTTGACTTTGATAAAAAATCTGTTTATGTTCAGGAGTCCTTCCTCGGCTTTATCCATGTAAAGAACAAAGACGCCGAGAGCTTCGTTGACGTGATACTTGGCAAGCTGGAAGAGGACAGAATGAACTTACAGGACTGTCGGTCACAATGCTACGACAACGCTGCCGTGATGGCTGGACAAAAAAGTGGTGTCAGTCAAAGAATCGCGGAAAAAAACAAACTGGCAATCTTTGTAAACTGCGACAACCACTCACTGAACTTGGTTGGTGTACATGCTGCTAAGGAAGAAGCCATGATGATGACTTTTTTTGGGACCATCGAAGCACTTTACGTGTTTTTTTCTCGCTCAACGTACCGTTGGGAGAAATTAAAAAATGCAGTGCCTGTTGTTGTGAAATCAGAGTCTGAGACCAGATGGAGTGCAAGGGTCGAAGCAGTGAAGCCGGTCGGTAGATACCTTGAGAAGATACTTGAAGTTGTTCAGGAAATGTCAAATAATGACCAAGAAACGAGCGAGACGAAAAGTGATGCTGCACTACTGCAGAAGCGGATATTAAGTTATGATTTTTTGATTTTGCTGGGCTTTTGGAACAAGGTACTTGTTCGCATAGACCGTGTTCAAAAAAGACTGCAAGATCCTAAAATGAACTTTCACGATGCTGCCTTAGACATGAAAGCTCTCAGAGATCACTTTCATGAAGAAAGGGAAACTCTGGTAAGTGAGTCACTTGGTGAAGGGCTTCGTCTCTGTGAGACGTATGATGTCGACGTTGAAAGGCGTGCACGACGAAAAAAACAGATGCCTGGTGAAAAGTCGAAAGGAGAGGCGTTGACGGCTAAACAGGAAACAGAAAGGGTTATGAAATGCACACTCGATCGTCTTCATTCGGAAATCGACCAGAGGTTTACTCGCCTGCAGGACACCGACCTCAAGTTTGGCTTTCTGCTCGACATCAACAAGCTGTGCTACAGCGAAGACAAAAACGAACTAAAAACAAATTGCAACACATTTGGCAATTTCTACAGTTCCGACGTTAACGCGCAAGACCTCTATGAAGAGATTTTAGATTGTAGGCTGCTGCTTTCACGGCGTATTGACCAGACAGTATCAAGACCGGAGGAACTTCTTAAATTTATTGTGGAGTATGGTGATGATGGCGTATTCCCCAACCTTCGCGTCGCCCTTCAGATGATGTTAACCATTGGAGTTTCCATCGCTGGCTGTGAGAGGTCCTTCAGCAAGCTGAAGCTAATACTCTCCTATTTGCGTGCCACAATGGGCCAAGACAGACTTACTGACCTTGCGCTACTGAGTGTGGAAAGAGAAGAAACTGAAAAAACGAACTTTGACGTCATTATAGAACAGTTTGCTTCGTCGAAAGCAAGGAAAGTGCAGCTCTAGTTTTTACGGAGTGTTCCAGTGTATAGTGCATTTTATATTTGTCTTAATATCCAAATGATGTAAATAAAGTGTTTTAAATAAAAAAACGGGTTTTTCTTGACAACAATTATTCACGATCAGCGTTACAGCACTGACGTCATAAAAGGCAACAATATGCGATAACAGGGAGACAACAGGGTTTGCCGGAACGAGTTTTTTAACGCATCATTAGCACTGATGAAAAAATGCAGGCATCATATGCAGATTTGGCGTACGCAATAATTAATTTTGAATGATACATTTCACGGTAATGTAGCGAGAAATGGTATGGACTATTTACATATGCCTAGTTCGTGATTCTATTTTCTGTGCTTATATGGATTTCATGAATTTCGCATATTTTAAGTAAAGCGAGATGACAAGAAGTGACCACCAAGGTCCATTTTTTGTTAAACTTTTTTTGCTACCATTGTGGACTTCTGGTGTGTTGTGTGATGCATGGACGTACAAGGCGGCTATAGTACACTGTAGTACAACAGCAAGAATAATAATAATAATAATAATAATAATAATAATAATAATAATAATAATAATAACAAACATTATCACGGGCATAATGAGGGGCGCGGAAATATATTTGCCCTGGGCGCCGTCCTATCTAGTTACGCCACTGCATGTAGGTCTTGTAGCAGCACGTACTACAGCAATCGGAATAAAATAATAAATCTTTCTTGTTAACCCTCTTGACATTGCTGACTGATTTGACAAATAGAGGATGTATAGATGCACCATGTTGCCGTAAGGCCTGAAACATAAGAATGGGACAACCAAATGATATTCATCCTCACCACCTTCTTTTGTCCCACTTTTCTCTGCATGCATCTCTCCTTAGCATTCCTCCCTATGAAACATTCCTTTAATCTTTATGACAGTAACATATATGGTGATGTGCAGTCACTTGAACTGCTGTTTGCATTTTGGTGTAGTAGCCATAAACAGTGGATTGGGTAAACATTGCATGTCAGTCAGTATAACTGTGACCTGTGTGTTAAATATGAGCATAATTAAATAAATGAGATTACAGATTGCTTAGGATGGAAACAGAGAAATGGTATGTGTAGCATTTAGTTTTCTTAAGTAGGTTGGCTGAATTTTGATCAGCATGTACTTTATATAAATTTTATTAGATAAATTTTATTGCGATTGCAATTATATAGACAGTTTTCGTCCATATATATATATGTATATATATGTGTGTGTGTGTGTGTGTGTGTGTGTGTGTGTGTGTGTGTGTGTGTGTGTGTGTGTGTGTAAGCGTGGGTCGCCTACCCGCACGCTTATCTCGTGAGCGAACAGGTGTGTGTGTGTGTGTACGCACGTGCTAAGCTAGGCACCTACCTATAACAAACCTTCATGTAATAAATTCTTTGATACTACAAAGTTTTTAGATTCTCCGCCGTTACTTCATAGAAGTATTTGCGGCATCTATATGTCAGTAACAGCGGGAAACATCTTCGATAAAACGACTTTTCGCCCAGGACAATCTAGTAATTTTGCCCTGGATTTCGCCATTTTGGCATGCTTGCGGCCTCGATCGACTCCCAGGTGAGAGCAAGCGACGAAAACGAAAACTGGTGTCGCTGCGGTCGCGGCGATGTGACGTAACAGCAAGGACTCGCCTTCTCAGTGCCACTTGTCTCTCTTTTCTGCACCCGCCGCGTAACCGCTCTTTGGCTTGGTAGTTACTCAATTGCGTGACGCTATTAATTCTCTCAAGATGCAAAGTGAAAGGTTTCAGAGCTAGTGAAAGTTATCAAGGCTGTAAAAAGTTTGCGTAATTTAGCTTTGGATAGGGCAGACTCCCATCCGAACGGCAGATGCACTGTGAAAATTGTTATTTTCGATGCGTCCGCCAAGAATGGGTGCTGTAGCAAATATTCCAAGTGGTGCTAACGTGATTACACCAAGGCATAGACTATGGTATGTAAACATGTGTGCACCAAAGTATCACAAATAAAATTGGGATGTTTTCAATTCACTAAATACATTGCACTTTACCATGAAAGTTGCACCTGCATCTGCAAGTAATCTTATTTATTTGAAAATATTGTTTTTTCATCAACAGGAGACAATACATGAACCTGACTGTCATAATCACAAACTTGACATATTCTGAAAATAAACGAAATTGTACTGCCACACACAATGATTTTGGGTATGTTGGGAACATGCACGTACATATGATTCGTTTACTCAGATCATATGTACACGTTTCTTCTCAACAGTTGTCATGGTCTGTGTAGTTGTATACCCTTATTTGCGTGAAATGTTGCGGTGATCTACCACCGCATCACAAACTGCATAATGTTCACATCGCATGGGAGCACTGCTGATGATAATTTGATTCCAACACAAATGCCAGGAAGTCGAAATGAACGTTTTCGAGGGCACGGTCGGTCACGTGGCTCAAGTAATAATTAAATAACCTTCGCCTCGATGAGGCAATGACTGGTCTCATACGTCATGTTAACTTACAGGTGCAAGGAATAATAATTTATGAGCTGGCTATCTAAACTGCCCAAGTAACCACAGATATCCGCTGGCTGTTCATTCTTAATAAAAATGTCCAGCAATATCAATATCCAACACGAATAGCCAATGGACCTACAGTGAAAGTCCATGTCGTGTGTGGCTGTTCTGTGGACGTCTGAACTGGATGTCCGACCGGAAATTAAGTTTTGAACATAGCCTGGCTGTTCATATAAGAAAATGCCAAGGATATGTGCATTTTCTCATCAGTAATTGTAAAATTAGAATGTAGTGAAAACATATAGAAATATACACGATCTCGGGTGACAATCTTGTAAATTTTCATTAAAAAGGCCACTATAAAATTCAGTCAAATTTCGGCACGTGCATTTAATCCCAGGATTCTAAAAAATTTTGCTTCCTGAGGCAAAACAATCTGGTTGATTCAATATGTGTATTGTACTTCATAAGGGAGAATGTATTTAGTGTTATTATTATCGCGTGTGAACTAACAAAAATGCAGATCGAGCACGTCATAGCAGTCATTCTGTAGGCAAACTTCCATGCGCCAGCCTCGACACTTATCAGCAAGTGGTGCACCGCAGTTGTTCACATTCCTTGAATGTACACATCATGCTAGCCATCCCCCTCTGGATGTGTTGGGAGAAAACACGCGTCATTGTGCCTATTGTCCCAAAACCTGCTTGACCAGTGGCGTGCACTGAGGGAAGGTGCACGGGAAAGGAGGGTGTTCGTGTCGCATTGCACATATGTACGTACGCTGAGCCGGTCTCCGAGCGGCAGAAGGCAGATTTTTGTGCGCCCGTGTGGACATCAACAGCAACATGTGAAGTTACAAAGGATGACTTTTCTACAAGACACACCGAAACACGGCACTAGCTTACCACTGCAAGCACCAGCAACCCTACTCACTCGCACTGCACAGATAAAGCCACGTGTTACATATCTGTTCCTTATGTCTCATATTAAACAGTTATCTATTCTTAGCATGCATTAACTATTGTCCATCATTTGTATAAGCCCTGCTAATATGTGGCATGTTTCCAGCTCTTCGTTTGCTTGCATATTTCTTACTATTAACCGATTTAAGACGAGCACACTGTCAGTGCCTGTACACTGTCTTTAGAAGCATGTGCTACACCCATTACTTTTTCTCCTGTGCTTGTCTGTGTGTACGTATTGTGGTTACTAGAATAACATTGCCATAAGCACACACGAGTTGGGTTTGTTGCTAATAACTTAATTTATTAAACCGGTAAAGAAGCAAACTCTGCCTCCTAAAAAATCATCGCACTTGAAGGCTGAAGGGCATTGAACCCTGAAATCTTTCAAGACTACATACACACTTGCACGATCGTGGCTGGAGACTGCGAGTTGTGTGCTTCGTAGCCTTGATATATGTTAATAATAAAGGTTCGATTGTTCTTCAAAGCCCACTTGGACTACATTTTTTTAGTATTCATTTGCAGCAGAAAAGCTCCCGCGAAAAAAAGATGGGCCTCTAGTAAGCAGTGTGGGTACGTTTTTCACATGAAAGGCTTTTCTTGAATATGCACTAGCAACATAACCACAAACATTATATATACATATATATATATATATATATATATATATATATATATATATATATATATAATGAGATCTAACAGACAATGATGACAAAGAAAGTATTGGGGAAGTTATTAGACCGAATGGTAACGTAGATGTGAAGAAAGAAAAGTGGGTGAAAAGATAACTTGCTGTGGGCAGGAACCGAACCTTACACCTTCGAATAATGCGTTCAGTGCTCTACTAACTCAGCTACCACGGCGGCTATCCCCCCCAACCACTTTATTGAGTATATATTTTTGAATTAAATGTGAAAGTGTCAGTCAGCGCGACCAGTAGCCAAGGCGGAGAGTGTGGCACACTCTTTATGAGCCTGTTTGGCATCACGTAGCACGTGAACTTATTACGACCTGACAGCTTACCAATAGTCCCTCGTATACAACCTAAAGGCACCAAGTCTGCCAATACGAGACCCTCGTTAATGAATTAAGGAAAGAAGTGTATACTTAAGGGTTATTCGAAGGTCGAATATTTGGTTCCTGCCCATAGCAAATGATCTTTTCAGCCACTTTTCTTCCTTAAAATTTACATTACCATTCAGTATAATAACTTCCCTTATACTTTCCATGGCATTCTTGTCTGTTCAATCTCATTAATATTGTGTCAAACACAGAAAAACGTGCCCTTGTATATACAATCCTTTTCTTATATATATATATATATATATATATATATATATATATATATATATATATATATATATATTGAAAGGCCTGTCAATGTCCGGGTTAGCTGTCCTGAAAGGATATCTAGCAAACATACAAATTCGTGACCTTTGTACATGTGATGTAAGTCCATTATCGGACGTACAGTGTACATATGTGGGCATGTGATGGTTGTCCGAAAAGTCCGAAATTTACGTCCCGTCGTATACCTACCGGATATCCGTGATTACATGGGTGGTAGTTACGAGTGCAACAGCACCATTGCTACGATTCTGCATGAAGACAGAAGCCGTGAGCAATGAGAATTTCTGCACATAGCCTCAACCGCACTTAACCTCAATAGTTTCGGTGAAATGAAGCTCCAGAATTATTGTGAGAGAAACATGAAACTCAACAGCGTGCTGAGTGAGCAAGTATATGAGAAAAGCAGACACAACATACTTGATAATGCAAGCGAGGATGGGGCTCGGCACACCAGCGAAAGCAATATCCGTAGATATATATACGTGGATTTCTCCAACACAAATACCCCTACAAAAGAGTGAGCACCAGTGAGTTTGTTGTATCCAAGCAGAAGTGTGTTCTTGCTTTTCACAACCGTCGGAATGCGGTTGCCGTGGCCAAGAATAGAATCTATCATCGGGGTTACCAGCGCGACACAAACCTTTTCACCCCTTTCACATTACTACGATCGAGTGCGCGATTGTGCAGAAGCAAAAGTAAGCATTTATTGTTTTACTAAGCACATTACTGATTGTGTTTTCGTCATTCATGTGCAGCTTGAGACGAGCAGAAAGTGAACGCAAACGGTGGAACAGTGCACAAAGCGAGCGCATCACTATGTAGGCGCGCGCCAGCTGACATTGAAGAGTCCGTGCCGTGACATCACCCAGGCCTCCCACCAGAAGGGGGCTCTCGAACTTCTCATGTGGGTGTGCGCGAGGGGTGCAGGCGGACCTGCGCCCCTCGAGCCGGCGTCCGCCTGCGCCCCTCGAGCTGGCGTTGCTGCCGTTCTTCTCGCCGCGGGTTCTTGCGCGGATGTGCTTTCCCCCTCCCTCCAAATAAAAAAAAATAAAAAATGCCCCCACATCCCCGAAGGGAATCGTGAGGAATATGAATGCATTTCTCGCACCGAGAGAGAACACCATTGTCGTCAGACATTCCCCTTCACCGACTTCTGCCATCGCCTTCAGAGGGGCCCAGCCAGCGAACAGTCGAGAGTGAGGAGCAAGCGGACAGGAGAGTAACATTGCGGGAGAGTGGGGCGTGAGCGTTCTCGGCTCTGCGTTGGCGTTTCACAGCTGTCTCGAGCACACATTTCCGGATGTTCGTGAGAGGCGTCCAGCCAGCGAACGGTCGAGAGTGAGGCGCGAGTGGACGGGAGAGTGGAACGCAGGGAGGCGAGAAAGTGAATGGCGAGGGAAGGAGCGGCAAAGCACTGCGCCTACCCTTTCCTACACTCTCTCGCACCACATGCTCTGATTGCTAGGGGCGAGGATAAGCCCGCGCGCCCGCAGCTGTTGCTATGGAAGAGGGAGTGAGAGCGGAGAAATAACACCTGCCGGCGCGCGGCCGCGGCCGTGGACGCCACCGCCGGATGCCTGACATCGCCCGACTAAGAAATGCATTCGCATTTAAAATAATAAAATAAAACTACGCTTTGATTGCTGCTCAAGTCTTTGAACTACATTATAACTCTTTCCAGCAGGTAACCACCTTTTCTTGATTTTTTTTCCTCTTGAAACACGTGAGTTTCGCGTGTCGGATTTTAAATGGTGCATATCTTAAAGCATTTAGAAATCTGACAAAGATCACGATATTTCGTTTCGGCTTCAATGTGATGTGTTACAATTGCTTTCTTCTGGCTGCCATCGTCCTCAAGGCGCGCTTGACGGTGGACCCGTCAAGCGCGCCTTGACGGGTCCACCAATATTTATATATATATAAGTATGTGCCGTCACTACTATGTTGGTAGTGCAGGAAAGCATGTCGCATGAGTAGCTAACGCTAAGGACTACAGAAATGAAGAGTTTTACTTTCACCGAAAGTGACCAGCAGAACCTACTGCATGGTGGTAAGCTCGTGTGACCGCCTCATATCTTTTGAAGAAAAAAATGGCAATTTTATTTTCTTGCGAGAAAAAAGTTTTTGGTCCAAGATTTCACCGTTTTGTTTTTTCAATAAAACTTTTCCGCCAAAAATGTAGTTCTGTGCATGAAAGAGTTACATGACAGAGGTGATGCCACTTTGCGTTGTTACGCTTTTAGTTAGCGTCCAAATGTGGAGCCGCGCTGCATATGGAGAGCGCTTTTCCAAATATTTTTCCGCGGTATCTATGTCGTTCGCTTTTTGTTTTCGACGCCGTGCGCGTGTGCATGGTTTATACTAGCTGCGCAGGTGTGGAGTGGCATCGACGACATTCAGCTTCGCTTTTTTTTGTCTAGGTTTTTTTTTTCTTTCCGTGCAGACAACTGTGTCGTTACTACGGAAACGTTAGATTGGGCACTAGCGACCATGGTGCCGATTGGAGGTCGACTCGTCACGCGCGCTTTGCCGTCTTGCGCTTCGCCGCGAGTTCGCGGCAGCCTTCCCGATTATCCAATCAGTTCTGACAACACGATGACGCATTGAATGCAATGCAATGAATGCGATAGCAACAAATTGTAATATGTCATACGAATTCTAAGGCTGGCAGCCAACTTTTTTGGATCCGATATTGTGGAATTCCTACAAAGCCCTGTTGTAAGGAAATATGGCCACTCCAGGGAGAGGTGCTCTTTTCACACAATCGATCTCTTCGACATGAAATCGAACTGATGCTTGCCGAAATAGCACAAGCCCAGCAATCGCTACCGCGCCCTTAAAACCAAAGTTCACTGTTGCTACTCGAGCGACCCCCCCCCCTCCATTTGCGTTTTTTCATGCTCGTTCAACAAGACGGGTGGTTAATTATTTCTTTCTGTCTGGGCATTCGACGGCAATTCTAACACGCAGGGGGGGGGGGGGGGTGTTGTCGTATGCGCCTTCCAGGCAATAAAGATGGGCCGGCTCGTTTGAACACTGCATCAGCAGCGCTCGCGCGCTTTTACCCGCTAGTAGAAGTTACGATGCGAGAGCATGTTATCAATTTGAACTTGTTATGAACGCAACATGGCGGCGATGGCAAGAACCCGTCAAGAGTGTCTATTTAATTTCTATTGCAATAATAACGCAGTTTCTTTTACTGCTAAATGAGTATTTTGAGTGCGCTGTACCTTCAGTTCCCCTTTTATTTAATTTCAGCCTTTGTTTTTCGAATTTTTGTACCGGCTCGGCATATAACGAGATCCTCGTTATAACAAAATTTTTTTCAGGAATTAGTCAATTTCATTATATCGAAGTTTTTATATATATATATATATATATATATATACACACACACATATATATATATATATATATATATATATATATATATATATATATATATATATATATATATATATGTATATATATATTAAAACAGCTAACATTACTTATAAAGTCAAGGTAATCACAGGCTGTTCTTATTTTGTGCACTTTCTCTTTTCCCTAGTCAGCAGTAGCTTTTCATACAACTGAGCACCATTTTATTCACAAAGATAAGACAGTATCCATGAGTTTACTTTGAATTGCAAAGATCATAATGACGACGATAATCGCACAAGAAGGTGGAAGAGACAGTAGGAGTGCTATGTTTTAATGCTCATCCTGTTTGTTCTACCTTCTTCTGTTGTTGTCTTCTTTGAGCTTCAAGTCCATTCATGGGTTCCTACAAACTTGTACAAGTTCCAGTTACTTTAAGCAAAACAATATGATAGAGTAGCTTTGGTTTGCAACCTTTTCGGAAGCTTTCTGTAGAAATAAGAAGTGGCTGATCTCTCTCGTTAGGGCTTTTAAAACTTCTTCCTTGCTAGCCTGACATCGCAATAGATTGCAATTCTGTTCGACTCTTATTTTACTTCCTCAACTGCACCTCCTAATGCCTCCTTTGTCATTCTATTGAAATGCCACTAGGGCACGCCAACTACAAGAATAACCAATGATGGGACTGTGCATGGCCTTCAGTAAAGAGCAAAAAAAATGCAACTGATTGCTGCCCTCGTCCTCCTACTGACATCTGCCATCCCTGTGATTTACACAATGTATGATACTGATACTGTTAAGATAAAACATACATGTGGACGTCTTCAGTAAGAAAAAAGCACCTTTACAGTGAACATGTAGCAATATGTTTAGTGAGGTTCACTTAAAAAGGTCTAAAACGATTCACTATTGAAAGATGAGAGGCTGGCGATTTTAACATATTTTGGCTAAAGCAGCACCTCATGTAGATCACTCTTTACTCTGATGGATTGCTCACTTGGAATGTTCCCTATAGCATTACACAGTAAAGTTATCTGCACTGTGTAAACAGTTAGTTTGTGCTTGTGTTGTGTTCTATACCTGTGCTCTTCATGTGTCATCTTGGGGTTCAAACAGAGTGTCGCAAGTGTCAACTGAGGCGTCTATGTAGCACATCACTGAGATGCTACATCCAATATGTTGTTGCATCCGCTGCAGTAGGAGTGATGCCATCACTGACTTAAATCAAATAAGCAGCATATACCCTAGCTTTTTTCTACCTTGCCCTTCTTTCAGCTTCCTCTGCTGACTCTCCAGCAACATCACAACCAATCTGGTTCCTCAGAGAAAGCTTTGCTTTACATAGGAGTTGAGGGAAAGTTTGAAAGAGTATACTTTGCAGAATATTGCTGACATTGCGAAGATCCAGGGCAGTTGCAGGAAGGGTAAAAAAGCACGAAAATCATATTAATTGAAGTGAGGTGCAGAACTTACGAAAAGTGGTCCAAACGATAGTTGCCTAAAAATTGACATCATATTGGGGCGAAATTCGAATAGAAAATGAGGTACCTTTCTTTTATGTGGTGTGACTTTCAAGTTTTTCAAGCAATATGGCAGGCAGAAATTAACCAAAAGTAGCAAAAACCACTTTTACACATTGTAAAAAAATTCAAATGTTTGTTCCTGTGAGCATCATAGCCCAGATTTTTAGCAAAAAGTTGATTGATTGATATGTAGGGTTTAACGTCCCAAAGCGACCATATGGTTTTGAGAGACGCCCTAGTGGAGGGCTTTGGGAATTTCGACCACCTGGGGTTCTTTAACCTGCACCCAAATCTGAGCACATGGGCGTACAAGATTTCCGCCTCCATCGAAAATGCAGCCACCGCAGCCGGGACTCAAACCCGCAACCTGCAAGTCAGCAGTCGAGTACCTTAGCCAGTAGACCACCGCGGCGGTGCTCGCAAAAAGTTTGTGTGGCTATAGTTGAATCCTTCTTTATGCCAATGTGACACTGAAAGTTTCTTTGTGGTGGTGAAAGTGGTTAACAGTACATGAAACAGAACTGTAGTATCTGTTATGGTACATGATGATGCCCTGGCTTATAACATAATGTATTGTTAGTCTGAGCTTTACTATAAAATTTTTTCCCATTATGCTTATTTGGTTTTAGTGTTGTTTATTAGTTTCTTTATGTACATACAGAATAATACTTTGTATTGATCTTTAGAGCTGTTTCCGATCTCCCATGACAATGCTGGAACAGCACTAGAAAGTTTTTTTGTGCATTGAGTCCTATATATAACATTGTGCAACTCTGAGCATTTAATGAATAATTCAAATAAAAAAGTCTACTATGAATTGCTAGGTGCTTATTCAGGTTTTAAAGGTTTTGTATTGCTTGTTGAAGTTGTCTACTGAATATTTACAGCTTTCGAGTGTGGCATGTGTGGCATCCAATTCAGCAGTGGCAAAACACTAAAAGCCCACCAAACGTTCTACTGCTCTCAGCGAGGTGAGAAGGCTGCCTTTATGCCAGCACGATCACAGATCGAGGCTACTGAGGACTCCTTGCCACCTGTCTCACCTGGCCAACGTGAGTACCAGAACTATAGTACTCATTCAATTAAGTACTGCTTGGCTCTGTGTCTACAGTTTTATTCCTGGTCGGTGCAATTCTGTGAAAGGCGAGAATTTGTTTTGTTCCTACAAAGGTATAATTCTCACATGCACAGCACGAAAAGACATGCTACAAATACATAGCTCAACTTGGCGCATTATACACTCATCAGGAGTATGCATGTCATGTCGGTCTAGAGGAACAATAAAGTTGATTTTAATGCATACTTTAAAAGAGTTGACTGTTGGGCGAGTTTGTGTTTGGATATAGAAACTATCATGATTAGTGCAACTAGACAAGACACCAGGAGAGAACAAACTAGCACGTTTATACACTAATACCTAATTTTAATATGTGTTAGTGTATTTTATTGAAGGCAGATACACAGAAAAAAAGAAAATAAAAATCAAACAAGGCCCGAAAAAAAATTAATTTCAGCATTGTAATGTGCAATAGAAGTGTTGCTTACACACTCCGCACCTGCTTTTCTGCTTCAAAAGCTGACTCGGGGAACACGAAAGAAATCTAAATAATAAGGAGGGAAGTCATCTTGTTGACCACTGCATGGTGTGCTCACATTGTGAACAGTCTTTCCAGTGAGCACAAATTCTTGGCAAAAGCAGGGAAAAAATGGCTTGTGAAATGTTAGAAGCATTTTTTTGTTAGAAAAGGTTATGTTTATCAGTGACATTACATCTGTACACTTCTGCTGCGTCTCCAGTCACAGGGCGATACCAGACAATGAAAAGGCTGGTGAATTTTATTCTTTAGCAGTACTGAAACTAGTTACAAAAATAAAAATGTTTCTAAAAGTGAGCAATTTGCCTGGCTTTGTTATCAAAATAATATTAAAGCCCCTAACTAGTGAATGGAGGACATCCTGCCACCAAGAACATTTTATGATGGTTATACTATTATGCTGCCTCTGAATTTAATCAACCACTTCACACATTACCATTTGCTCAAAAAACAAGAACAACCAACACTAGAAAAATTTTAGTAGCTCTTAGCAGTCATAGATATCCTAACCACATGCCCCTGCATTGTGACCCAAAGATAGAAATATTTTCATGAATTGAGCAAATGTGTGCGTCTCTGCCCCAGCCTTATTCTGGGAGACAATCCACTTATTTTTGTATATAATGGTCGTAGTATTTTGAATTAAACTAGTTTTAAGTAAGCTTCAGAACAAAGCAGCTTCCATTGATTATCATTCAATGCCTTGTGCCTGGTACAGCATTGCTGTGGTTGCTTTTGTACCATCTGATTTAACTAACTTAATCTAAGATCAATATTTCTTGGGTGAAATGGCCATTTGATTTAAATGTAGCAGATTTTGACCCTGCTTCAGTGTTAAGGGGCGATGCTACTCGAAACACTTTTTTTTAATATTCACCCTAGAGCTATGAAGCTTGAGCTTTTTATGGAACTTTTTATGCTGATGTAAAATATATAATTACTTTTCTAGCAAGTTGCTTAGTTTTAGCTGTGTGAAATGACAAAGTGAACACCTTAATCCTTTTGCCCCCCTCTTTTCATCCCTGAACTTCTGTAATTTTTTACTATTCATAGTTCATAATGGTTGAGATAAAGTGTAGAATTCAAATAACTAATTAGGAAGCACATACAAAATATGTAATTGGCGTAGAAAATAATAGACCTAAAAAGTCCATATTTCTCCTACCCTAGTAAAGGTTTACATCGAAATTTTATTATACTATAAAATATTGAAATTTAAGCTAGATAATTGCATTCGCCATACTTTGCAAAAAATTCGGGCAAAATTTCATGCAGATCTGAGCACTAGAAGTGCCTGAATAAGGATGGGCACATTGAAAAAAGTGGCAAAATTTGTGTTTTGAGAAAAATGAGTCTTTAAGTTAAAATTGAGTTTTTATTTATGAAAGATATCATTAAATCTGATGAAATTTGTACACCAAAACGAACAACCCTTCTTGTAGTGGCCACTGCAACTAAAATACTCCAGCCCCATGAGTTTTTCCCTCTCGGCTTTTTCGAGCCAACTCCTCACAGACATTTCGCTCACAGACAGGGCCATGAAACGCTTGCCAAACTTCCGCTCCATCTGGCAGAGCCTTGTGCCAACTGCAAGCTAGGAAGAAGTTCGACAGGACTGCGAAATCCAAACTAAGTCCAGTGTCATGCCATTTTGCGGCCATGTTTGTGCCACATACCGTCGTACATAAAGGCAATGTTGTCCCTGCTAAGTTCTCTCACTGCAAGTCGTTTCGATCTCGCAAGATTGGTGCTGACACCATCCATTGCCCCATCAGGAACTTTCCGGCTGACGGGTGTGAATGACTTTTGATGCATTGGTTTTTGCAAGGCAACAACTGCCACAAATCGGACTAGCTGCTCGTAGCCTATTTCTACAGAGCGCACTGTACAACGGCTTTCACTTGCGAGCAATGCTTTTTTCATTCATAATGGAGATAATTACATGAGAAAAGCATTGTTCAGCTGCGCTTCTCGATAAGACATGGACCCCACAAATAGGCTTCACAGCACATACAGGCGTGCAGCGGCCAATGGCGGTCCTTGATCCGTACCACGTGATAAGCCAGTCGCGGCGCTCAAAAAACTTGCAGAAGAGTGCTTCTTTTTGTTAGTTCTTGCGTCGGATCAGCAAAGGAAACTTGTTTTTTGAAGAGTGAGGCTCGACTCTTCGGCTAATGCAGTCAACAATGGCGAGCGGCAGCGCATTATCGGCGGAAAGGTGCTCCAAGACTGCACACTTTGGACCTTTTAACAGGCACCTTGTGCTCTTTAGATGCAATTTTAAAGTATTCCCAGTTAAGTCTTGACCTGTATTTTTTTTTTCATAATAGTAGAGATTCTAACCTTATCAAAGCAGGCAAAAATAAAAAATTGGTAATTTGGAAAAAAACTCACGTTTTTCGACCCACATCTCCCCTTAGGTATTCTTGTAAAAAGCTCTTGTAGTGCAAAATACCCAAGTATTGCCCTTGATAAAACCTGTTAAAACATTGGAAATGACTGTTTTATCATAGTATTATAGTATGTAACACTACTATGGCTTGAATAAATATTGAAGAGAGGTAGTATGTGTATGCATCAAGTTTCCCTCCATTCTAAAAGTTAAATGGCTGCACTGGTTGCCAACTAATTTGGTCTTTTGCATAATCATCACAGGTTCATCACCACGAGAGAATGGTGAAAGTGGAACAGAAGCGTGTGCTGTCCCAGCCAAGCGTCCTCGCCGGGAGGATGGATTGTCACCCCCTAGCTCAGATACTTCTTCAACTACGAGCAAATCTCCTAAGAACAGTCGTACTTACCAGTGCAAGTACTGCTCTTATGCTTATGACAGAAAGGGGAGCCTTACACGCCACATGCGGCTTCATGGTTCACCTTCATCCCCAACCAATACTGCTGATGCACCACCAGCTGCAGCTGCAGAAGACATCTCAATTCCTCCAAGTGCTCGATATTGTGCCAACTGTGACATCCAGTTCTCTTCATACAAAACATTTACTGTACACAAGCAGTTCTATTGTGGCACACGGCATGTACAGAAAGCTCCTGTGAGCATTGCCCCTGCCCCACCCCCAGTGCCAACGGTGTCCATAGCTCCAACTGCACCTGAGCAGGTCCTGCTTAACCAGCCATTATTCGCAGCAATATCCACAAACCCATTGATCCTTGTTCCATGTTCTTACGTCCCTGGAAATGGCCTCGTTCCTACAACAGGGGGAGTTCTACGGCAAGATGCAACTCCATCTGTGGCTCCAGCAATAGTTTGCCCTCAAACTGTTGCTGTGGCACCAGCAGCCCTGGTAACATCTGGCGGCTCAATGACCCCTGCAGCATCCACTTCTGCTGAGCCATGTGAAACTAAGGAAAATGGTTCACAAGCAAAGGAACCAAGCACTGAAGGAACTGCTGCAAGTGTGGCCTCTAGCACCAGCAAAGCCAGTTCACCATGCATTAAGCAGGAGCATGTGACAGAGACACCACTAGACTTAAGTCTTCGGAAGGAGACCAAGGCTAGACAGTCCCCGCGGAACCCTTCCTCACCAGTCCCTGCTCAGCAAGAGGAAGCTTCAAACTCATCTGCTGTTGTAGTCAGTACTATCGATCCACTCCTGGCACTTGGTGAACAGGTGCTTGTAAAACAAGGAACTTCTCGCTGCCGTGAATGCAACATTGTCTTCTACAAACATGAAAATTATTTGGCTCACAAGCGCCATTACTGTGCTTCAAGGCAGCAGAAATTGGGACGACTCTCTTCACCATCTGGGGATGAAGGATCTTCATCAGAGCTTGCGTCTCGCTCGCCATCAGCCAATGCAAGTGCTTCACCAGTTCCCGCTCTTCCTGACGTCTTTGGCCAAAGAAGTGCTGGAGTTCAGTCACCACCTCAACCACTCTACCAGTTTTACTGCCTTGCATGTGGTATTAAATTTACATCACTTAGCAACCTTCAAGCGCACCAGACCTACTACTGTCCAAAGAGAGATGTGCTAAAAGGCCAAGTGGGTGTTGCTGCTGTCAAAAGGCCGACTGAGTTTTCGTGTGCACGATGTCGAATGTCTTATCCAACAGAAGACGCCCTGAAGCAGCATCTTTGCTCTGCTGCCCTGCGCAAGTGTCCCTACTGTGATGTATTCTGTCCAACGCAAATTGCTGCGCAGCGTCACCTAGTGACTCACACAGGAGTGAGGGCATTTCGATGTGCAGAATGTGGTTACAAAGGCCATACACTGCGTGGAATGCGCACTCACGTTCGCATGCACTTAGAAAAAGGAACACAGATGCAAGAAGAAGCTCTCATTCTTTGTGTTGGTGCAGATGGAAACACGCTTTGTCCTTGGAATGGTGCAGCTGGAGTGCCTGCAGCAGTGACTCCTACTCTTCCTCACAACAGTGAAACAACAGAAGAAGCTTCTGCCCGCTCAGGTAGCCCTCCTACTGCTACTACTGTGACAGAAGAGTCAAGCTCAACCTCGAGAGGATGTGAAGAACATCATCCTGCTCCAACAGAGCTACTTCACTGGTGCAACCTCTGTGGCTACTCTTCCTCTTATAAAGGCAATGTAGTGCGCCACGTCAAGCTAGTACATCGTGATGTAGTTGCCACTTCTGCGGTTCATTCTTCCACAACTGAGAAGCCGCGTTCTTCAACAAATGAAGGACATCACTCTCCTATACCAGAAGTCAAAGTGGAAGAAGTCTCAGATGCTGAAGATGCTGCCATAGAAACTTCTGCCAAACAGCAGTCAGATGTTGCAGTTGCAGTGTGTAACTCACCAGCTGCTGCTGAGGCTACTTTGGTGGATGTTCTTGCAACTAACTCAGCTGATACTGATGCTTCTGCTGCAATAAAACCGGTGCCATCCGTGCCAACACCAAAGAGCAAAGTTCATGGAGCAACCAAGTACTGTAAAGCATGTGACATTTCGTTCAACTATCTGTCAACATTTGTTGCACACAAGAAGTACTATTGCACTGCCCAAACTACTGACAGTGCAGACAGCTCAGGTGCAACAACAGAAATAGGAGAGTTGGCACCAGGAACAGCCTAAAAAACTGGTCTTTTTTTTTGTTTTCCTGACCTCGTAAATACCGGGAGCTTCTCTGTGCTTATGGAAACGCCTATTATAGGTGTCGGTGCTTTGTTGTGATTGGAAAATGAACACAATGCTCTCTGTTCTGCTAAAGTGCTCAGCAGGTGGAATGGTGTCATTATTTTGAAAGGTGTACAATGGCTACCTGCAATTATCGGGACTTGGCAGTGTAGCAGTCATTGAAATGCTTTTTTTTGTTTGTTTGTGTCAGATCGCTTGGAAAGAAAACTTTGGGGCAGGGTTGTGTTAAACTAGCATTTAGCATGGGTAAAATTTATGGCACCAGTGTTCACAAACGGTGTAAACATCGTGAAAGTTCAAGTGGTGGCCATGGTACATCTCATAATCTCATGACTGCATGCCCTTCATAAAAAATCTTCATCTTTGCACTCTGGCATTTATGGACACCTGATTATAATCAGGAACTTGTTGAGCAATTTTAGAGGCTACCAAAGTGTTTGCTGGGATGCTCGCTCACTACTATCTACCTTAAGTAGCAGAATTTAATTGCTATGCTAGGTAAATATTACTACTGTGCACTACCAGCTGCCCCACCGACAGTTTGAAGCTTCTTGTATATAACTCTTCGTCTCTTTGATGGTATTGCATGTGACTTACGAATTCAGTCAAACGTGGACACTGGTGTCAGAGACATTTATTCATGGTTTCTATTGAAGTCGGGCCTTTTTGACTATTTCGCTTCACCCATGCGAACTTTTGGCCTTACTAGTTATTAATCCTTTGCAGCCATGAGCATCTGCCCACTTTGCATTTGTTCCTCATATAAACAATGCTATATGTTTTGGTCAATAAACTGAAAAAACACAAATGTGAACATATGCATAGCGGCTTACTAGAGAAGGTTACGTTTATTTGAAAGTCACTGTCTTCAGTCAGCGTGACATAGTATACTTGATCACCATGGGCGTCAGTTTCTTAGGGATTCATTGTTTCTCTATTCCTTAGCGCTCTCATGCAAGTATGTTTTCTGGTCTTCTGAAGACCAAATGTTTTTTTTTTTTTTTTCGCACTAAGATCGTCTTCAGATTCACTTAACTTGCTCGACTTCTTTTACACATCTATAATATTTACATTGCCATTATCTCAGTGCTTGACATCTTCAAAAATGCATACAAGTTTCTGTGAGTGTGCCACTATAAAAAAATATCCTGGTATGCATGTGTTCTGTAGCATGCGGTACGATAGTTAAAAATGGTTCCAGAAGGATTGACAACAGAAACTAAGGGGAAAATGGAACCTGTAAGAATGTGCACCTTGCACTCTTTCTAACATATTAACAAAATAGGTGTTTTTGCTTATCAGAAGGGGCCCGTTACATGGCTGTAAAGGGTTAATTAAATTAGTACACATCACATGAACATAATTCATACTATTGTTATTTTAGCATGCATGTAGTGCATGCTTTTGGGCCAAGTCTGAATGGGAGGAACATTGTTCATGCCTTTGCCCAACAGTGACCCAAGTAACAAAATACTGGCTGAAAAGAGATGGTGTAACTTGAATTACGAACAATAGCACCAAGGACTGGATTGTTTTATCTGCTGGTTCCAACTCTATTGATATATTATGGTGACAGTGAGTTAACTCGATAAAGAAAGCACTTATTCCAGGTCAATACCTGAATCATAATGTAAGCATTAGCACACTGATAATGTAATGTGGCATATATTATGTACATAGTATACATACTTGTATATCCATGTATCTATGTTAGTGCATTTGCATGTAGCCTATTTTGTGTATGCATAGCAAAAACTCTCGTAAGCTGTTTCTTGAAGTATTCCACTGTTTCATGCATTTTGAGTGTGAGTACTGATAAGCAGCATTGAACTGCACACACTGTGGCTATGATGAGCAGCATTGAACTGCACACACTATGGCTATTCTTATCTTTAATGGAAATGCATGTATGAAAGTATCTTTTGTGGTTGTCGCTCAGTCATTGTTGTTCAAAAGGCAAATACAGGCAAACTCGGGGGCAAATTTCTTACTTCCAACTGAGAAAAAAGAATTTGTGTCCTTAATTTTGCTAGATATACAGTAAACTCCGTTTAAGACGAACTGTGTTAAGACGAATTCTTGCTTAAGAACAACTACATAGACGCATTTGTTTGGTTTCACATAGACTCAACGCAAAAAAAGAAAAATCTGCTTAAGACGAACAATGTAACAGGCGTCTTCTGTTAAGATGAACTATCGCAGCAACCAACAATGACGGGGATTCTGTGCAACGAACATTATTGGGGCATTTAGGGGAACATGACAAAGCAAAATAGAAAAAAAATTCCTGAAACAAAGACTCAAACCAAATTGAAAGCGAATTGCTATGTTGAGGGAGAAAACGAGATAAGTGGAAAGGAAAGGTCAGCACATAAAGCTGGTATCTCCCTCACTCCTAGCCTGTAGGTGGAGAAATGGCCAGCTTTATCAGCAAAGAAAGCAATAAAAAGCATTCGTCCCTTTGCATTGTAATTGCCTTCTTCAGTTCTTCAACAGGTGTACAGTAGAGAACAGAAGAACACAAGAGCTCGGCTTGGCAGGAAAATGCAAGTGAAGGGAATCGAAAAAAAGGCCAAATGAAAGTGAAAACAGGAAAAAAGACTGTCTGTACCTTATAATCACCGGAAATGGAAACCACATATGCGGCATTAGCACTCCTATCAGAGGAGTCAGATTGTCATCGCTGCCACAAAATGGTTCCTGAGCACTTTTGGTCAGTTTGCATTGTTTTGCATTGGGCCTGTGCACATCATATCTATTCCCAGTGAGATGCAGCAAATTGTAATGCGTCACTTTTATTATGAAAGTGCACGACAAAGCAAGGTCGTTTTCCACACTGAATATAGCTGCGTTGTGTCTTTTTTGTGTTTGAGGCTTGTGATCACGAGAAGCATAAAACAGAGATCTTCAGCTGCATGTTGTCCAAGAAAAATTACTGCTGCATGAAAATAACATAAATTTCCGAACCTCAAAAAAAAGCTTGGAGACTTTCATAAGTAACTTGGCATATATTGGCTTAGTCAAGGTAGCATTATGCAATGGAGGCATATTCTAAAGTGATAGCAAAGCCAGTAAAACAGCCTCTCAGAAGGTGAACAGTCAGAAGAATAAATTTTCTACTCTTTCAAGAAAAATTGTGCTTGTCCCTCTCTTTTTATTTTTTTCTAATTGTCAAAATAAGGTCGTGCAACAGCGTTATTGTTAAAATGTGATAGTAGTTTATTCATGAGCATATTTATTATGAACTGACAATATCCAGTGCTCGTTAGATTAGTCTAAGTACTCTACACAAAAACATAGTTTTTATGAAGCTGAGCCAAACAATGTTTTTCCTTGTTCTTTGTCTCCCTATTATAAGTATAACTCATTCAGTGTTTTCAAGCAACATATTTGGGCATACTTGGTATATGTTAGTATTTGGTTTTTGGGGACCACGAACAAATGAATGTGGTCCCTTCGATATCGTCTTAAAGGGAGTCTACTGTATTCTGTTAGCACAACTTCATGGAGCTATTAGCTTTTGTTTGTACAGCTGTAGTGCATTGCACATAAACTAGGTTATGAAGCTAGAAATTGTGCTGTCTTACTGAATTTATAAGTTTTGCATTTGAAGAGATCTTGTTGGTTAGGAGTAGCTATTAGGTGTGATAGTAGCCTCGCCTATCTGCATCGACACCTATACTTCAACAGTCATATCCAAGAGTTACAAAAACATTTCCGAGTATTGGAAGCAGAAAAAGAAATTGAACTAGATGTTGCTCCTGTAAGCATTTATTTGGGAATAGCTAGAAACATATCTTTCTATTTAGTTACATTTCAATTGAGAATGACATTGCATGGCTGTTGGAATTTTCATTGTCACTATGCACCTTTTCTCTGGTGCATTTTGACCATAGCCACTAAAAGTTATGTCACACTTGTCTGCACAAAGCTGTAGCCGTACCACAGCAAGTTTTTCTTTGATAAATTGGTGAGCCAGGAATAAAGACAAGATGCTAAGTGTTCACTTTTTCTATACTTCTTAACGGCTCTCAACAACGGCTTTCAAAATGCGTTCAAGCTTCAGGCGGAAACTTTTTCTTGGGTGTTAAAATGTAATGTGCTACCCAGATTTTTTTACTCTTTACCTTTTAAAATGCTCATTTATAAAGTAATGTGCTGATTGAATATAATTAAACATTGGCAAAAAGCAGCGAATGTATTATCAGAATAACGATTTGGGGATTGCGTGCATTTCCATGTCTCAGAGCATGTAATTCATAGAAAACAGTCTTGCAGTTGGTTCCTACATCCTCAGTACTGTAATATAAATGTTTAGCACAAAGTATACATTTACCTGTTATTTCATTACATTTTAGTATTGTGTATAATTCAGTACATTTATTATTAGGAACCCAAGTTCTTTTTAAGATGTTGCATGACACAAGACTGTAACAGCAGTTTACCTCTTATGTTGTTGCTAAAGTGCATAGACGTTAGTACTGCACATACAAGTGTGACATAGCCTTTGATCACTGTCTCAGAGCTTTTGTTGTGCAGTGCCATTGCATTTACATTCAATATTTTATCTGCCATATTTTGTCCATTTCTTGTATGCAACAATAGACATTATACTTACTGGATTTTTATGAATGTGAAGCAACTTGCTTCACTGGGTGTTGCATTCTTGAGGCGTGATATAGTGCGAGCAAGGGAACAATGGAGTAACTGCAATTGAATTCAACTTGATTAAAGTAATTTAACTAACATAAATTTATACCTGTAATCAGTTATAATAATAATTTTCTCTTGTGGATATTCTGCTGCTTTTAAAGCATTTGCAGATTTTCTAGCACATTTTTTATGGCCTTTTATTACATGATGACGTAGTTACACCAGAATAGACATGTTCTGATAGGAGAGGTAAAAAGAAGGAAATGTAGCTGTAATTTTTAATTAATATCCCTGGCAGTGTTTTTTGTAAATTATCTGCCCATTTATTTATAATAAAATTCTAGCACAAGCAGAACTCATTTCAGAAAAGCAACTTTCACATAGCAGGCATCCTGCTAGCTATGTGCAAACAGCCCTCTCAAGAAACCATCGTCAAGATGGCAAATGCTGTCGCCCAGGTCATGCTTCTAATGCTGGCTGCATGGTCTTTTTACTCGCATTGTCCTGTGAAGGAAGCCTTACAATTAGTGAGGTTGGTTGATACATTTGGTGTAGAATAGTGTGATGATCAACTACACAAACTTGAAGATTGATCTTTCTCTTCATGACATCTTCCTCACTCCTTGGCAGAGTGTTTGCAAAATGAGTTCTGCACTATGCTCTGGATACCTGAACTTTGTGCACAACCTATAGTTCCAGCTGAAAGGAAGAAAACTGTCCATCAACATACACCGCTGCACATTATCATGAGACCTCAGTTGATGCTAGTGGCCACCATATATAAATAGACCTTTTGATTAATGGAATGCAAACCTAGGAGCTTAGTTGATACTTGCAACCTAGGTTATCCTGCTATTGCCAATCTTAGTGACAAGATACTGAGGGATGGCTTAGTTGGTGTACATGAGAAAGGACACGCTTGAATTCTGAAAGTTGACCACGCTTCTGTAAACAAAAGGTGTTGGTGTGCACTGCATGCTTTGTGCAAGTTCTCTCTTACAGTCACACGCACATAGGTATGTGCATTCTAACAAAAAAGGTAGTAGATCCGTTTTCAAAACACACAGTTAGACAGATTTTAATGTTTTATCTATTACGTATTACTGTTTTCAACTTTCTACAGATGCCCGTGAAATAATAAGAAATAGCACATGACATGTGCACTTTTATGCCTGTGCATGCCATGATTGCAGTGCTCCCTAACGTGCCGCAAACACACAATATACTTCCTCACTACATTTCACAACAGCAATGAAAAAACACAGCGGTTATCTCTTGTGATGCTGGCACATGTGCATCATTGAACAGCTGTCGTCGCTGCCCTGTCATGGCAGCTCACCCGACCAAATGCTATGGTCATTTGCATATGAAATGCTAGGAGCACTGCATTCATGGTGTATAGGCATGCGAATAGCAATGTCCTGTTTCTTTTTTTTGTATAGTTTAAAATTTTAGCTAGAGCTAGCCGAGGCACTTCGCATATCTGTGTGTCATTACCAATCGTTGTTCAAAGATGTCCAGGCTAATGAAACACAGCTCATCTTGAGTGTGCTGGCTTACAGGACTGTGTAAGCATGGATGCTTTCTGTTTGTAAAAATTACAGTACCAAACAAAGGATCCATGGCAAATGTCCCATTGTGGTAGTGACATTCATAACACTGTGAAAGTCACAATCGAAGTGTTCTATGTGTGGAGTTGGTAAAAAACATAATATCAGGTCACCCCTGAAATCTATCTTCTTCTAGTGATGTTCTACTCTTAGCTTCAACTGCCTTATGGCCAAAAAGATTGCAAAACAGTATATTGTCTTTTCTCTTTCCCTTCTCCCTTTATTTTGCTGGCACAATATAAAAGCTCGAACACTACAATGCTTGCCTTAGTTTCTCAATTATTCGAGAAAAATGAATATGTTTTTTGTCGTGGCACTGCATCTGTTCTGCACTACTTTTTTGAAATGGCTAAATGTAGACAATTGAATGTTTTTTTTCGTAATTAATACGTTGCTACTTGTATGTTAACAATGTTTGTCTAATAGCATTGATGTGATATGGGATCAAGAGCAGTTTACATGAAAGCATTTCATTGAAAGTTCGAACAACACAGTGTGTGGTGGCCATGGTTCAAATGCTTAATGCTACAGTTCACTTCACCTAGCACAGTGTTCACATACATGCAGCTCTGCATTTTATATGAATCATCATGGAGGAATGCCAGGAAACAAATTGACATAGCAAATTATTGTCTTCATTGAGATGTATGCTCCTCCTTTTGAATGCACATTCATAGACTTAATCTTCATGACCATGCAGCTTCAATTCCTGGTGAGGTTGTAGGTGTCATCCAGTGCTGGCAGGAAAAGTGAACTCTAGTGGTTATTGCTTTAAACATGCACATTTGGTTCCTCGCTACATCCTGCAGTGTCCGCCACAGCAGACACTTGCTGATTTGCTAGATGCAGTGTACTGCAGAAGTTAGTTGCCACATGTTACCACTGCATGTGCAGCTGTTCCTGTGCAATGCAGCCCTTCTGTAGTAATGCTGAGCACGCCACAAGAGAGAGCACTGGTGAAGTATCTGTTTATGGACTGTGCTTTGTCATTATGAGAATTGGGGGAGGCTGTTGAGTGTAGAATGATTGGGCATAAGTGGAATAGTGCTGGGTGACGCGATGTGTATTCTGCTTTTTGATTGTACCTCGTGTATGTAGCACCAGCCTGCCTGTATTCCTACTAAATTATTAAGGCTTCTAGACGTGTTTTTTCGACCTGTCACAGATGTTTGCTATCGAACATCTGAACTAGTCAAATGTGTGATGATGATTGATGGTGATGATGGATGTGTTGTTTGCAGCAAAAATAACCAAACGCAAAGTGTGTCCCTTACCCGGTTCGAGTGATTCAGGGTGAATGCCATCACAACTGGCTGCAGTTCTGAAAGGTGCAATTGTATGTGCGAATGTTCTGCATAAGACATCGGGCGTGCATATTATACATATCTATATATATTACACACATCTAGATTTATGTGTTTTGAGAGGTGTGTGCGTGTTTGTTTCTGTTCTATTGCTTTCATCGACGTCTTCCAGAAAACTAGTCCGAAAAAAATAAGGATGAGGGAGCTGCTGTTATCTGCGGGGGTGTGTGAAATGCGAGCTTTTCACCACGCTAACTGCGGTACACCTCCCGGGTGCTTGGCGCTGTCAGTGCTCAGATTGAGAATGAGCCCATGTCGTGGTGAATGAATTTTATGGAAAAATGGTTATTAAAGTTGAGTTGGCATGTGAAGTTCAAGAAAACAGTGTGTTTTTGTGTCTTTATTTTGCTATGAGAACACATAAAAGACATGTTTGACCATGGCTTGAAGACGAAAGAAGGCAGAAACCTGGAGAAAGATGGTAGCTGGAAACCAGACAAGAGCGACATCTTATGCTCATTCTCAAAGATTACATATGCCCTCATCCACTTGGCAGCATCCTGATAATGTTCTCTGAACATTGTTTGCACGATTATCTTTAAAATGTGCTCATGTGTGCAGCAACCACCTTGGCTGTTCATGAAGGGAAATTACAGGATTTGTGCAATGAATGCTATTTGATTGTGGATTTACTATAAAAAACATTGCCGAGGCACACTTGCCTTATTTCGACTGAATACATATATTAATCGTCCACGTGACTATGGTACGCAATGCTTAGGGTTAATATATGATGATTATGATGATCTAGCTGTGAGGTGCTTATAATATATGTGGGGTGTGTAGCCACAAAGGTGTTCATTAGTTGGCATTAATGAGTGCAATCTGGTATGGACTCCTGAAGAGTTCTGGCTTGCCTCTGCTTACACCAAAAGTCACACGTCTTGGACAGAACTGGCGACTTCCTTCTATGTTGAGAATTAAAGTTGCATGGCTGGATTGGCGGTTATTGCTATTTCATAGCAATTTCGTGCCTCTTGTATTGCATCATCTTTCAACTTATTTCCCCGTGCGGGTGCTAATGGCAGTTTACAAAGTGCGCGACCACTGTTTGGCTTCTTTTCCTCTTTACATCAGTTTCACGATACACTGTAGGCGGAAGTGGCATGGGCTGAAAAAAAAAAATCGATCTTTCATCAAATTCTAATCTGAATTAAAAGAAGAAAACTTTAACGACCAAACCTAGTTCACCAAGTTAAATGTTAAAGCGATAAGTTTTGCAAAAGATGACATTATTTGTGTAACATCTCCCCTTAGTGATATAGCATAGGTTTTAACTGTACTGCATGTAATAATGACATAATAAAGTAAAGGATTGAAATTTGATCAAAAATCTACTCGCTGCTGGTAAGGAGCAAAGCTAAAATTATGGGGTAATGCGTTCAGTGCTTTGCTAAGATATATAAGATTCATGTAACATATATCCAGGTCAAAAGAGCAAGTTTAGGGGAGATGGAAATACTAGAACAAAAAAGTTGCCTCAATCTGTAGCCTAGGGCAACGAACCTTTCGTTCTTTATATATGATTTTATGCTGATTTCAAATATGTAATCAGTTTTATAATAAGTTGCACGGTTTTGTTTTATGCTATGATGATGTGTAATGTACAACTCTTTTTGGACAAACTCTTTCTGCCGCTAAGCTTTTATGGTTCTGAGCCGTTAATGACTCGTATTGCTCTACATTAAATATATAATGCAAATAACTATGAAAAAAGTGGGTATAAGGCATTTTAATAGGCAAAAAAGTTTTCAATGCAAATTTTTTTTAAAAAATCCTCAGCCAATACTAACAGTGCACTTTAGGTTTGTAACAATTGTACAGGCGATATAGAGTTTTAAAAAAATACTTGCATCCTTCACATGTTAAGAAATGTGTGGGCAAATGTAACCCGATCCGCTATTAGAAGTACCAAAAACATATTTTCCAAGCTCAAGAAGTTGCCCATAAGTGGATCGTGAGAAAAACGAATTTTAAAGGTATAAGAGAAAGGTTGTCTGTGCAGAAAAATATGTTTTTAAGATGATTCCTTCCATCATGAGAGTTGGAAATTGTGATTATCTTAAGCATATGGCTTTAGTGAACTCATACGAAATGCAATGGTAAGCAGCCAGGTGACTATTTCTACGGGACTCTAAAAAATGAGCTTTTTTTTAGTTTCTTAGTAGCCAGCTTGTGCTTTTGAAAAGCAATTTTAAGCTACTTCGAGTTTAATTTAAACTTTCAGTCCTTGTCGAAAAAGTATAGAGACGCTAAACTAGTGAAAGCAAATAAAAACTAAAATACGTATATTTGAAAAAAAACTTTTTTTTGACTCACACCTCCTCTTAACTGCACCTGTGCAGAATAGCTTTCGGAACACCGACAGACACTTCATGGTGCACAACGCTAAACAGGAAAACACCGTGCGCTAGTGTAGCAAAGAGGAAATGGTGACACTTTCTGAGCATGTCTTTCGTAAATTATGCAGATGAAAAAGCAAAAAAAAAGAGATAGAAATGTGGTTGTTTTTTGTCGCTATAATAATAACAACAGTGGGTTATGCTTTCTAAACCCAAAATCGCAGCTGCCTTTTATACAAGCATTTAAAGTCAGGTTGCACGCAGTTGAGAGGCAGAAAAGGGCATTCACAGAATGCACTCCGACCACAACATACTCTTCTGGAAGCGACAATCAGCTTGCATCATTTATGTTTGGTAGACAGCACTTTATTTGAAGTGTCCTTCCCGTAGGTACCCCTAACTTGCCCACTTGAGTCCAGCGTTACACTCATTACATTGTGCAAACGGGCCTACTGTGTCATATGACACCGTGCATCATTCAATGGGACAATATTAAGACGAAACAAATTTGTCAAGTATTCACAAACAACAGTTTTGTAACACCAAAACACTACTTTTACCGTGAGAGGACGCTTGGAAAGCAAAAAATTAGACGAAGAAAAGCGCTGAGAGTCACGCCACCTTAAAATTACCGCACCAAATGCCGTGACTTCATAGATTTCGATGGCGTATATACTGGTTCATACATTGATCCGCAAGGTAAGAAATGATTACATTGTCTTCCTAATAGGTTAGTTCCCATGCCAAGGTTCATGAAATTTCAATGATCCAATGTTAGCAAAATGCGAGAGATACTCTCAAGAAATGTGTGATGTCATGCGTGGAGATTTCGGTACAAAATCTAAAAGTGAAACTTAGACCTTGATTTCCCTTCTCTTGATAAACACATGCTTGTGAAATCAATGACATTAGAGTTCTCAGGGTACAATCAATCAATCTAGTCTAATTAACTATAGCTTTACTTGAGTGTGCTTTTGGCAAACAGATTCCCAATTCCTTGCCAATTATGTCTCAGCTCTTTTGGGGATCATCTCAAATGCCATAAAAAATCGTGCCAACTTATTGCATTGAAAACAATTTACTGCTAAACACGTTCATGAGAAAACATTTCCTGGTCACGTGGAAGTTTTTCTACAGAAAGTCATCTGAGTGTTCTTTGTCAGAAATGTTATTCAGTGAGTATTGTTTCTAGCCTTCATAGATTACGAGAAGGCGTTTAATTCGGTAGAAATATCAGCAGTCATGCAGACACTGCGGAATCAGGGTGTCGATGAAGCATATATAAACGTCCTGGAAGAAATCTACAGGGTATCCAACTGTAACCACAGTGCTTCATAAAGAAAGCAACAGAATACCAATCAAGAAGGGTACGTGTAAGGCAGGGGAATACAATTTCCCCAATGCTATTTACCGCGTGCTTACAGGAGGTTTTCAGAGGACCTAGAGTGGGGGAGAGTACCTTAGTAACCTGCGCTTCGGCGATGACATTGCATTGCTGAGTAACTCAGGGGACGAATTGCGACTCATGATTACGGAGTTGGACAAGAAGAGCAGAAAGGTGGGTCTTAAAATTAATCTGCAGAAAACGAAAGTAATGTACAACAACCTCGGCAAACAGTAGCACTTCGAGATATGTAATAGTGAAGCAAGATAGGCTGGCAACTATAGTGGCCAACCTCTGAGGAGGATAATGAAGTAGTTCTGTGGGCGCGTGCTCTGGTGTTCGTGCTTTTGGCCTTTGGTCCCGAAAGTAAACGCTGCTGCTTTGGTGCCTGCGTCCCTGTGCTTTTGTGACATTTTCTGGTGGAGGTTCGCGGTACGGTAGATGATACGGAGAGAACATTCCTGACGCAAGCCCATCGAGTAGCTCAGCCGAGCTTTCCCCTGTGCACGTACGTTCCAGCCGTCGTATCCAGGGACTCGAGCCACAGCACGGTTTGCTGCCTGATCTTCTGAGGACTATGAACCAAGCACCACCTAACGTCACCGTGCCACCACCAGCGCACCTGGTTGTCAACCAGCCCAAGGCGCCGAAGACATTTCACGGAGCTGCTTTTGAAGATGCCGACGACTGGCTCGAGCATTTCGACCGGGTCGCCGTCATAAACGATTGGACCCCAGAGCGTAAGCTACGCTATGTGTACTGCTTTCTCGAGGACTCCGCGAAAACGTGGCTTGAGAACCATGAAGCAACGCTTACGTCATGAGATGAGTTTCACCGGCAGTTCCTTAAGGTCTTTGCCCGAGGGGATAGGAAAAAGACAGCGGAGCGTGCTATAGGGGCAAGGGTTCAAGGCCCTAACGAAAGGGTGACGACTTACATAGAGGACGTGGATCGGCTTTTCAGGCGTGCGGAGCCTTCTATGACCGAATCCAAGGAAAGTCCGTCACTTATTGCGTGGTGTTAAAGAAGAGATTTTTGTGGGCCTGACTCGAAACCCACCTGCGACACTTGCGGAGTTTCACGAGGAAGCCACTGCCATGGAGAGGGCCCATCAACAGCGTGCCAGGCAATATAACCGGGGTGTACATCCAAGTGAGGTCACTTCTATCACTCTCGGCAATGACATCAGTGCGTTGCGAGAGCTCATCAGAGCTCTCATCAAGGAGGAGCTACAAAAGATGCAGGTGACTGCTTCACCTAGTAGAGCAGCTCTCCGTTGCGGAGATGGTACGCGCCGAGCTACGGCAAGCCGTTCACACTCCCCCACAGTCCGAAGTGCAACAACAGAGGCAATGCGTCGAAATGAGCTACGCGGAAGCAGTGCGACGTCCTCCGTCGCGCAGTTCACCCAGCGTGTTTTACCCCAATGAGCGACGCGCTCAGCAAATGGAGGTAGGCTTCCGTCCTCGCCGCCCGCCGTTGATCACCGAAGCACGACCGAGGAAGAGTGACATCTGGCGTACGCCCGACCACAGGCCCATTTGTTTCCACTGCGGGGAAGCCGGACACGTCTACCGAACATGTCCATACCGCCGTGTGGGTCTCCGTGGATTTTCGCCTAATGCCCCTCGTCCACGACCTGGCGAGCGACTACTGGCAATAGAAAGTTTCATCTCGAATCGACGCAGTATCGAACATCGGTCGCATGAGCCCCGCTCGTCGTCACCTGCTCGCTACAGGTCACCGAGCCCAGCATACTCACGTGGCGCTTCCGAGACGCCGTTCACCCAGTCCTGCAATTCGGGAAAACTGAGTTCAGCGACCTCCGGAGGTGAGGCCGCTGACGCTGACTCTACGGAAGATCCCCCACTACGACGACAGCGCCGGCAGCAAAAAGATGTACAGGACGCAGTCGAATGTGGTACGAAGTAGTGACATCAAACATTGTGGTAACTGTGGACGACGAAGAAGTAATGGCACTAATCGACACTGGAGCAGACACGTCCGTCATGAGCATGGGTCTTGCCTGCAGGCTGAAGAAGGTTTCTATTCTGTGGGCTGGGTCACAGATACGTACGGCAGGAGGCCATCTTCTCACTCCCGTGGGACGGTGCACAGCGCGAGTCAGTAATCACGGATTTACGTATCTCGGAGAATTTGTAATACTGCCCAGTTGCTCGAGGGACCTGATTCTCGGACTGGACTTTCTGCACGATAACGGAGCCGTGATTGACTCGCAAGAGTCGCAGGTGACGTTTTCTACGGCACACGCTTTAGCGTGCAACCCTCACAACAGTTACGTCAATGCTTTAAGAAATTTCGACGATGACCTCACGTTACCGCCGAAGAGTAGCGTGTTGACCTTGGTAATCTGCAAAGTTTTCGATGAATTCAACGACTATGAAGTATTGCAGAGGCAAATATTCCGCTGCTGCTCAAACGAAACATCTGCATAGCCCGATGCCTGGTTCGGTTAGAGAATAAACGCTCTCGAGTCCTGCTGACCAACTTCAGCAATGAGTTTCAGCACGTCCCTAGAGGCACCACTGTCGCTTTTCTCAGTGAAATCGCCGACTTAATGAGATTAAGGATGTCAGTGCATTGGATACGACTTCACCGGGTGCAAAATCTTGTGCTGACCTGGGCAGCCGCATTCACGTTAATCCAGACTTGCCAAATTCACGAAAAAAGCGGCTGTTGAACCTTGTGACGGAATTCTCGGACTGCTTCTCCACAGCATCTAAAGTTCAACGTACTACTGTTACAAAACACCGCATTGTTACCGAGGGGTCGGCGCGGCCTCTTCGCCAACATTCATACCGTGTGCCCCGAAGGAAAGAGAGGTGATTAAGCGTCAAGTACAAGAAATGCTGAATGATGACGTCATTCAAATCTCGACCAGTTCGTGGGCGTCACCTGTTGTCCTAGTAAAGAAAAAAAGACAACACACTACGCTTCTGCGTCGACTATTGACGGCTTAACAAAGTCACAAAACGCGACGTTTACCCCCTGCCACGGATTGATGACGCCTTAAACCGTGTACGCCATGCCCAGTTCTTTAAATCAATAGATCTCAATGTCAGGATACTGGCAAATTGAAGTCGACGAGAGCGACCGTGAAAAAACCGCATTCATGACTCCCGACGGGCTCTACGAAGTTAAAGTGCTGCCTTTCGGTCTCTGTTCCACTCCCATCACATTTCAACGCATGATGGACACTGTACTTGCTGGAATAAAGTGGCAGACGTGTCTTGTATACTTGGATGATGCCGTTGTGTTTTCAAGCACGTTTTACGAACATCTTTCAAGGCTAAAAAGTGTCCTCACTGCAATAAGGAGAGCAAACCTTACTATCAAGCCCGAAAAGTGCTATTTTGTATATCAGGAACTCAAGTTTCTCGGCCACGTGGTGAGCCCGGGGGTTGTTCGAGCAGATCCGGAGAAGTTGGCTGCCGTTGCCGATTTCCCTCGTCCTGGAGACAAGAAGACTCTTCAGCGATTTTTCGGACTCTTTGCCTACTACCGCCGTTTTGTCGAAGGATTTTCGAAAATTGCGGAACCTCTTACAAGACTGACACGGCCAGATGTACCCTTCGTATGGATGGAAGAACAACAACAAGCCTTCGTAGAGCTACGCAATTGACTGCAGACAGCTCCAGTGCTGGCACATTTTGACGATACTGCCGACACTGAGATTCACATGGACGACAGCAACGTAGGAATCGGAGCCATTCTTGTTCAATGGCAGGACGGCGCAGAGCGTGTGATCGCTTACGCGAGCCGCAGTCTCACAAAAGCAGAGGCTAACTACTCTACCACTGAAAAAGAGTGCCTAGCAGTCGTTTGGGCCATTAGCAAGTTTCGACCCTACCTATACGGCCCGCCATTTCGAGCGGTCAGTGACCACCATTCACTCTGTTGGTTTACGAATATACGGGATCCATCAAGCCGCCTCGCCCTCTGGAGCCTCCGCCTTCAAGAGTACGACATAACGGTGGTCTATCGATCAGGACATAAGCATACAGATGCTGACTGCCTGTCTCGTGCTCCTATTTCCCCGACGTCATCAGACACTGAACAAGATTTACCGTTTCTTGGCATCGTCGATGTGGTGCGGATGGCTGAGCTTCAACGTGAGGACACTGAGGTACTTCATGTCATCCAGCATCTTCAAGGAGAAGACGTTATCGTCCCACACCGGCTCTCACGTGGATTAACATCGTATTGCCTGCGGAACAATGTTCTATACAAGAGAACTCTTGAGAGCAGCCAGGAAACTTTTATCCTCACCGTTCCAACGGCACTGCGTGAGGAAATTTTGCAGGCGTGCCACAACGATCCTTCTGCCGGTCACTTAGGCTTTGCTAGGACATTAGCGCGCATCCGACAAAGGTACTACTGGCCACAGCTGTATTTGTCCGTTCAGCGCTACGTCCGCACCTGCCGTGACTGTCAGAGGCGTAAAGTTCCACCTTCAGAGCCCGCCGGCTTCCTCCAACCTTTAGATTCACCTCGAAGCACCGTTTCAGCAAGTGGGAATGGATCTTCTTGGTCCATTCCCTACCTCATCCTCAGAAAATAAGTGGACAATCGTCGCAACCGACTATCTGACTCGCTATGCAGAAACCAAAGCTGTGCCTAGTAGAACTGCAGTTGATGTCACCAGATTCTTCGTCCACGACATTGTTTTGCGTCATGGTGCATATGCCGTTCTCATAACTGATCGCGGAGCAGCATTTACGGCAGAGTTATTGCGACAAGTCACCAAGCTGACGCACACTAACCACCGGAAAACAACAGCTTATCATCCCCAAATGAACGGCTTGACGTAGCGGTTAAACAAAACAATGACCGACATGCTATCTATGTATGTTGATGTAGAGCACAAAACGTGGGATGAAATTTTGCCGTACGTCACGTTTGCTTATAACACCGCTGTGCAAGAGACCACAGACCTAACACCATTCGAGCTTGTTTATGGCCGTCGCGTCACAACACCGTTATACGCTATGCTCCCAGTAGACCAGGACACCAGCGGAAATGACAGCGTGGACGACTTTGTTGAGAAAGCCGAGGAAGCCCGCCAGCTTGCACGGAACCGCATTCGCACGCAGCAAAATGTCGACGCTCACCGTTACAATCAAGGCCGAAGGAACGTCCACTATCAACCAGGTGACTATGTATGGGTGTGGACACCAGTTCGACATCGTGGGCTTTCGGAGAAGCTATTGCGACGCTACTTTGGCCCTTGAGAAGTTGTGCGCTGCCTCAGTGACGTGAATTACGAGGTAGTTCCTCAAAGCTCAGATACCAGTTTAAACCGAAGACGTCCACGTCCAGAAGTAGTCCATGTACTACGGATGAAACCGTACCACGCCCACGAGTTATGAACTGTTCGATTTTTTTTTATTATCTACAACAGTGCGGGCTTATGTGTTTTGTTTTTTTCGTTGACGTGGCCATCTTTTTTGTGACCATCTCTAGCATCTTAGTCAATCGACCGGGACGGTCGCTCTTGAAAGGGGGGAATTGACGCAAGGTAGGCTGGCAACTATAGTGGCCAACCTCTGAGGAGGATAACGAAGTAGTTCTGTGGGTGCGTGCTCTAGTGTTCGTGCTTTTGGCCTTCAGTCACGAAAGTAAACACCCTGCTTTTGTGCCTGCGTCCCTGTGCCTTTGTGACAATAGTGCACTTCAAGTTGTAAAAGACTGTGTCTACTTAGGGCAGGTAATAACCACGGAGCCGAACCACGAGATTGAAGTAACTAGAAGAATAAGAATGGGGTGGGGCAGATTTGGCAAGCACCCACAAATTATGACAGGTAGATTTCCACTATCCCTCGAGAGGAAGGTATATAACAGCGGTATCTTGCCGGTACTTAGCTACAGAGGAGAAACCTGGAGACTTACAAAGAGGGTTCAGCTTAAATTGAAGACGACGCAGCGAGCAATGGAAAGAAAAAATGGTATGTGTAACCTTAAGAGACAAGAAGAGTGCAAAGTGCATTAGGGAACAAACGGGGGTTCAGGATATCATAGTTGAAATCAAGAAGAGGAAACGGACTTATGCCGGGCATGTAGCACGTAGACAGGATAACCGCTGGTCATTAAGGGTAACTAACTGGATTCCCAGAGAAGGCAAGTGGGTTAGGGGGAGACGGAAGGTTAGGTGGGCAGATGAGATCAAGAAGCTTGTGGGTATAACTTGGCAGCAGCAAGCACAGGACCGAGTTAACTGGCGGACACGGGAGAGGCCTTTGTTGTTGTTGTTGTTGTTGTTGTTCTCCTATTGTTAGTGGCGCATACCCACTGTGGGGGATTGGCCAAGAATCGAGTGGCTTTAAAATTTACTGTTCAGATTTAGAATGATGGAGGTATAACAGAAAGATTACCGATAGCCTATAGGCAAGTGTGGTGCTTAATGTAATGCATACAAATATTTACATAAACAAATTTATTCTTAGAATAGACCAATAATCTGATTTTATACGTATATAATTATGTGTACATGTTAAGATAATGAAACTGGTTAATTAGTCAACCTATTAGTTTCATCAATATAGTCCCGGACGGCAGCGCATACTGTGCCATTAGAGAAACCAGAATTGGAAGCTCCAAAAGACAAAATGACAGGCAGAGATAAGTCCATACCAATGCCACGCAAAGGTATTTCTAATAGGGTTTTTCGTAATGTGTTAAACCGCCTGCAGGTCAAAAAGAAATGGTCTATTGTTTCCAGTTCATCACAGAATGCGCACAGTGGCGAAGGTGCCTGAGCAGACCTGTGTTTATAGAAATTTAGATTTGGTACCCGGCAACGCAGCCTTGTGATAGCTACTTCTTGTTTTCGAGTGCGGCAAAAGTCTCTTCGCCAGGGATATAATAAATGGCGATATTCTGTAGAGTTTGTTAGTGCAGAACCTTTAAAGACTTGCATAAGCGTACGTCTGCGGAATCGAGCAGCGGTCACATAAGCGGATGATGGACAGAGTGGTAGAATTGGTTGGCTGATTGACGACTTAGCTAAGGAATCGGCTACTTCATTTAGAAACAAACCTTTATGTCCAGGCACCCAAACTAATTGTACTTTTCTCAAATGAACAGGTACTAGTGCACGGAACGCCTTTGTTACGTGATTATCAGCACCAACAGAAAGTGCCGCACAGAGAGATAGGGAATCTGTTATTATGACAGCTGATGTAATTGCTGTATCTAGCTTGCGTAAGGCGAGCACTACTGCCAGAAACTCAGCCACAAAAACGGGTATGAAATTGGGTAGTCGAAGGGAATAAATCCAATTTAAAATCGGGCTGAAAATACCAACCCCTGACTTTTCGTCGTATTGCGATGCGTCTGTAGCAATAATAACGTTCGTTGTAATACGGCGCAGGTGATCTTGTAGTAAACCATCCAAAATATTATGGGGAAGTAATTTGGCATTATTAGGAAAAATGTCGTCGAATTGAATTTCCACCGGGGCTGAATTATAACGACTCGGCATGATGTCGCATATACGTAAGTTTAGAGGCTCCAGTAAATTTTGCACAAATATAATTTGTGGCGTGTGAAATCGCGGCCATCTAGCAGCAAAAAAATGATTCCGGGGTGGAAATAAAGGCTGTTTCTGAATGTCGTAATGGTGATTCATAAATTCTTAAGAATGTCTGAACAGTCAGAAGGCGAATTCTACAAGAAAGCGGAGGGACCCTCGATTCGAGATACAACACATTGTTGGCGACTGTTTTGGGAAGGCCAAGGCATAAGCGCAAAGCTTCTCTTTCCAGAAGAATTAGAGGTCGCAACTTGTAAGCTGGAACTCCAGAGAAAAGCACACAACCAAATTCCAAAATGGGACGAACATACATGCGATATATCATTAATAATGTGTCTCTTCTCATACCTGTGCGGTGGTTGCTTAGCCTACGTAATATGCCAATGGCCCGCACACCTTTTCCGGCGATATATTTGATATGAGATTGCCAGTTAAGCGATGTGTGATAAATTACTCTAAGGTATTTAACAGATTCCACCTGTGGTATATCCTCATGATGGTAAGACAGAGAGATGTTCACAGGGTATTGCAGCGGGAAAACAAGGAGGGCACATTTACTCGGATTAAGTAAAAAGCTGTTGCCATCGAGCCAGCTCTCCAATATATTAAGGTAAGTCTGCAGCCGTTCATATAAGGTCTGAATGTTATCTGCCATTGCAAAAATGCGATATCGTCTGCATAAACATAAGTTGTTATATCCTGTTTACGTGGGACGGTGCTCATTAGTAAATTAAATAGCACCGGGGAAAGCACCGAGCCTTGCGGTACTCCCCTCGTTTGGGTATGAGTAGATGATGAAAACCCATCTTTAAAACAATAAAATTTCCTGTCTGCGAGAAAATTGTGAACCCACGCTACTATGTATGATGGAAAATCAAGGTATTCAAATCGATCTATCAAAATACAGTGCTCCACGGTATCATATGCTTTAGCGATGTCTAAGGTAACTAAAGCAGCATATTGTTTATGTAGCCGAGCTAATTGAAGCCTACTTTCTAAGTCAACGTGGGCATCCCAAATTGAACAACCAGCCCTGAACCCAATTTGACAGGGACTTAGAATAGACCTCATGTTAATAAGTTCATTAATTCGTATATTGATGATTCTCTCAACCAATTTCACTAAGTTTGATGTCAATGCGATCGGCCTTATGTTATCCAACGTGTATGCATCATTTTCATTTTTTAGCAACAATACAATTTTGGAAAGTTTCCATTCTGGAGGTATCCATGCATTCCCTAAAGAATAATTCACTAGTTCTAGCGAAAGATTAGGCGATTCCTGGAGTAAACATTTCAACATAGAGTTCGTAATCCCATCTGGTCCGGGAGCCGTCCTCGGTAAGCATAATACTGTCTGATTCAATTCAGCTAAAGAAACTTCTGGAAATTCATGCAAGTTTACCAGAACGGACTGAATAGCCAAAAAATTCACAGTGAAGCGGCGTTCTAAACCTTGCGCTATGTCTTCTAGAGAGGTGTTCATTTCTACTGGCGTCAAGACACATGACTGCAACGTTAAAGGTTCTGGTAGTACTTTTCTTGTCCGAAGATAAGCGAACAAAGCACGCTTATTTTTTATTTAGAAAGATAATCAAAATGTCTACTCTCGTATTCTTTTTTCGCGCGGTTAACTGTACGCTTAAATACGCCAGCAAGGAATTGATAGTCTTTCCAGTTTGTTGGGCTCTGATTAAGAAGAAGTTTTTTCCAAGCGGCTTTTCGTCTTCTATAATCGCGCGTACACTCGTCGTTCCACCAACGAGAGGAGGATCGTTTATTGGATGGAATAGAAAATTCAGAATTTTTTCTAGATCCCTCCAGCATTGAACCAATCGTAGATGCAATCTCCTTAGTACTGGCATTTCCAAGCTTGTAAATGGCAGAACGGAGGCAGGCTTGAAATTTGCTATGGTGGATGTATGTGCGTTTTCGCTGATCTAAAGTTATTGTTGGACAAGTAATGTCAAAAACTACAGGAAGATGGTCACTGTTAGTTGCCGAATCCAGAACAGCCCATGACAAAATCTTGATTGCATTGGAGCAAAACGTTAAATCCAATACTGAGCTAGTTTGACCTCGGACAAATGTTACATGACCTTTATTCAGACAGGAAAGGTTGTGATCAATAGTCCATTCCCACAGTCGCCTACCACAAGAATCTGTCCTTATACCCCAAGACAAATGGTGTGAATTAAACTCTCCTGTGAGTACAATTTCCTTTCTACATGCTACCAAAACGCTGTCAAGATAACGCGTGCTTTGCACACCGGAGGGGAAGTAACAATTTACGATTGAAAAATGGTGGTATCCGGGGAGACACAAGTCTAATGCTAATAATTCACAATCCAAGTCTAACATTCTGAAAGAAATTTTCGCCCTATGGCATAATTTACTTGATACAAGGATCATTAAACCACCACCACGTGATGGGCGATCTAATAGAAAAGAACGAAAACCTGCAAGATGGAAATTTTTATCTGGTGTAAGCCAAGTTTCTTGGAGAATTATAATATCAAGATTAAAATTATTGCAAAAGTAATGTAAGTCGGTTGAGGCTGAGAATATAGAACGGCAGTTCCACTGTAGTACCCTCAACTGACCTATGGTGTTGAGCGCACCGCAGAGGCACCTGTCGCGCCCTTGTTAGCATCTTCACGCGAAATAGCTGATTCATTCCGTTTAGATTTGGACTTGAGATCGGTGAAGATAGGGGATCTGGTACGTTTATTAGATCGTATATCGAGTTCCATATCTGTATCAGTACTTGTACTCGGCCGAGGCGAATGTCGGTCCAAGTGCGCCTGTGTTCCTGGCTGCTTAGCCTTGCCTGCAGATGCAGAAAGTTCGTCCATCACTACATTGCGTAGCTGTGTGGCGTCACTGGTAATGTGTAATACTGCAGGTTCTGTACTAGTCTGTACTGTTTGTCCAATCTGGCTTGAAAGAATTTGCACTAAACAGTCGGAAAGGTTAGATATTAGTTTATCCATTGCCTTACTCACTGCCTTTTCCACAGCAGTTTCAATAGCCTGCGAGAGGGTTGAGTCCATACTGGAAGTGCAGCGTGCTGTAATACCAGAGTATCCAAAAGCCCTGTCTCTAACTATGTCAATGGCTTCCCTTCGAGAACAGCGGCGGCGGTCAATAACTTCTAGGATTTGAACCTCCCGGGAACGAGCGGAACAGTCAGAGTTGTCGGCGCAGTGACTGCCCCCACAGAGACAACACTTTTCCACTGTTGCAGTACAATTGCTTGAAGGATGACTCTCTCCGCAGGTGCTACAACGAACGTTAGATTTACATCCTCCCGCACTGTGGCCGAATCTCCAGCAGTTCTTGCACTGAATCGGACGAGAAGCGAGGGGTTCTACTCGGAAGATCAGTGGCGATAATTTTATTTCTGACGGGCATTTTGTGCCCACAAATGTCGCAATAACAGATTCGGTTGGTACCCTCTGGTTGTCGACTAGGCGATTACACCGGTAAATTGAAATTACGCCTGCTCCAGAGAGCCTGTCTAGGGTCTCAGCTGGACTCAGCTTGGAGTCGACTCCCCGTACAAGGCCTTTGGTACATGCAAGGTGTGGCGGAATAAAAGCACTCACCGGGGTAGCAGCAAAGGAGGTGCATTTGAGAAGATCCTGCACGCAGGTCTAATCCGGCGACCTACACACGATACCTCCTCGCCCAAATGGGCGCACATCTGTGATGGTCTGGAAATGATTTGAAGTTGTCTTAAGTTCCTTTTGAACCACCTGAGGGTTTGAAAGTCTGATGAAGCCTCCATTCGTAGGTACCAGTGCTACAGGAATGCTGTCGATACCACTGCGGAAAAAGGAGTCTAGCGGTAATTCATTAGACGGCAGGGACGCTGACCAGGCGGATCGCGCCTGGCCAGGAGAAGTAGTCGACATGGGCACTAGAGATATGGTTAGAATCAGAAACAGATAAACTATAGAATCGGACTCTAAGACAGAAAGTTAAAACCACTCAATCCTCAGCCAAGAACACCCCAGCAGGTTGAGCACGGCATTGCAGCGTGGCACAGTCGCTATCTGCTATCTGTCGATTGCCGAAACTGAACTTCCCGTGCCACAGAGAACTTAAGGCGCGTGGCCTTTGTCCTGCAGTGAACGTAGTCAGACTGACGATGATGATGATGATGATTGTTTCCCGTTTAAAAAAATGGGTTTACATCAGTGGCGTAGCCAAAGAAGGAGGGTTGGAGGGTGTTCAACCCCCCCCCCCCCCAATTGTTCGTCCAACACCCCCTCTGCCACTTACTCAACTTATTTTTTTAATTAATTTATTTAGAATACCATCAAGGCCAATGGCATTACAGAGGGGGTGGGGCAAACAGAGGGATGGGGGAACTAATACCCCTGTCACACGGCCACCACCAAACTCCGTTGGACACCGTCAACGTAAATTTCCCCTAGGGGGTTCAACGGAGAAGGAGTTGTGGCAGTGTCACACGGCAATGACGAGGTTGTAACAGTTGCCGCGAGGGGGCTCAGCTAGCGCTGTTTGATTTTCGGAAAAGTGTTCTAATTTCATCTTTATTGATTTTTTTAGAATCCTCGTTATGCGGTTTTTACAAAAAGCACTATTAAGTAGGTATGCGACAAACAAACCATTAAAAATATTTTCAAATAAAAACGCATTTGCTAAATGTAGCGATGCTGCTAGTGACGCTGGCCACATTGTGCTTTTAGTTGTTTTGTTGCCTGTGTACATGCCCGGTACGAAATTTCTTATGCTTCCTTGCCTCGTGAGCGCACATTTTGTGTTCTTCAGCCATGAGTAACACAGCGGACGACGTGAGGAAGTGGTACGATATTGCGCTGATAATGACGTTGATCGGCTGACGCCGGCCGGCCCGACTCGCAAGGCACGGACCACGGTGTGTAGGGCATCAGTGTTGAGAGTAAGTGAACTCTGGCGGGCGTAAATATATGTAAAGAAACACCCGTTGTGAATGAGTACTAGAACGAAAGAACGTTTAATATTGCCAAAATGTATTATTATTTCACTGCGGCCACTTAGTGCTCGAAATTTTTCTCTAACCTCTAGACTGCTGGGGACGAGAGTGCCTCGTTTCGCTGCGAAGGGAGATCGTTGAACGTCCTTTGCGAAATGCTCAATTTACCTTCGTTTGCGTAAGGGTGGCCGTGTGACACGGACCGCATCTTCGTTGTCGTAAGGACGAGGAAGTTAAACGGTCTTCGCGGGTGCCCGTGTGACAGGGGTATAAGAAATGCGAAGCATTTCTTAGTGAATTTCAGCGACTTAGAGCGTATCTATCTATCTATCTATCTATCTATCTATCTATCTATCTATCTATCTATCTATCTATCTATCTATCTATCTATCTATCTATCTATCTATCTATCTATCTATCTATCTATCTAGCCGCTAGCATTTGGGGCCCTGCCACGGTGGTCTAGTGGCTAAGGTGCTCGGCTGCTGACCCGCAAGTCACGGGATCAAATCCGGCTGCGGCGGCTGCATTTCCGATGGAGGTGGAAATGTTGTAGGCCCATGTGCTCAGATTTGGGTGCACGTTAAAGAACTCCAGGTGGTCGAAATTTCCGGAGTCCTCCACTACGGCGTCTCTCATAATCATATGGTGGTTTTGGGACGTTAAACTCCGCATATCAAATCATCAAGCTTGCGTTTGAGTGCTCTCGTGGTCACCCCCTTAACTTGGTGTGAACCAAAATTAGCACGGGAAGGTAAGATGGTTTGACAAATATGACGCGCTGGTCAAGACATGAATAATGTCACAAAGCCGTCGCGTAGGTCGTCAAACACTTCCCACCAGACAGTGTAATTTCGTACCCCTTCCCTCATCCAAGGATCTGGGGAAACGAGACTGTTCACAATCAGCCCTCGCGGGCTGCTTCCTGCGCTTTTAGATGTAGAGTTTTGGAGAGACCTTTTCAACTCGAGTTTTTCAAGATGTAACCCTCTTCTATGCAATCTATGTAAACAAACCTCGGTAAAAATCTCCCGGATAATGCGCCTTCCTCCCAGCAAGATGGGCTAAGAGGATCCGGTGGCGGCGGCCAGCTACCTACAACGAGATCCGCCGGACCCGAGCCGCGACAACTGTTGGCCGCGGTGGGATGCATGCCGTCGAGCACCAGTCCTGACAACTGGATGGCAGCGGTATATTAGACGGATCCTCTGAAAGCGGATAGAGGCCACCCGATATGACTTGCCTACATATCGTGGGAACTAGTTTATCAGACTGGAAGGCAACGTTGAAGCTCGCTACCCGGATGACCTTAGACCGAAGGAAGGTTCCTCATGGCACTGCTGACAGCTCCCGAAGGAACACGCCTGAATCCGTGACTGCATATGGTAAGTACAATGGTTTTCTTCGCTAGAATATTACCAGGCGTTGTGAAGCAGTAATTGTGGTACTATTGGCGGAAGTAGGTATAGTACTTCAAAGTTGTTGAAGTAGCGAAGAGTTAGCAGCACTGGGGGCAGCCATGAATTTGAAGGCACTAAAGAAGCCGGAACTGTTAGTTGGCCCGAGAGTTGGGTCTCCGAATTGCCGACTCGAAAGGAAAGCCAGAAGTCATTGAGGCGATAGAGGCAGTCGGGGCAGATGATGATGAACTCTAAGAATGTATAGAGTACATTAAGCTTTAAAAAGAGGACAAGAAGCGCAAGCGGGAAAGAGAGGAAAGATCGCGCAGGGAGAATATGGAAGCTCGACATAAACATAAAGAATATAGGAAGGAAATGCAGGCATTAGACGAAGAACTAGAAAGGCTGTATCGTGAGCGGTAGGTACTGCAGCAAAGAAGCCAGACATCTGTAGATGTATCGCGTGAATGGTACGATGTAGCGGCGGTGCCGTTTAAGGCCCAAGGGAAGGCTAGTGCGTGTGAGGGATTGGTAAACGTCCTAACCTGGCCCGAGGAAAAAGAGCTCGTGGTCAAATCAGGGTGTGAGGGTTCCGTAGTGGTGGAAATGGAGTGTTCCATGAGAATTGAACCTTGCAGCCCTATAGACGATGTGCATGAGCGTCAGAGGCGGACGAATAGCTCCAAAGTTTGCGCCAAGGGGCGTGTCAAATAGAGAAAGCGTCCGAAAGACCGAAGCGCGGCAAGGCTCGCGATCAGCACGACGGGTTTAACGAAGGGCTTCAAACGGCGTGGCGAAATCACGAGAAAAGTGTCGTTGTCACCTTTGACGGCTTGGTGTAGCAAGCTTTCAAGCGGCCGGAGAGTAGAGAAAAGCAAAGCGCAATCTACGCGACAGCGGTCGAACGATGAACTGATGGGGAATCATCAAGACTGTGCGCACGAGTCAACGGAGGAGCATATTGATGATGAGGAACGTCAGAGGGGGACGAAAGGCTCCCAAGTCCGCACAAAGAAGCGTACACGAAGGAGAAGGCGTCCGAAGGGCAAGAATGAGGCAAAACTCGCGATCAGCCCAACGCCTGCGAGTAAGGGCTTCAAACGGTGGAGCGAAATCGCCAGAAAGTGCCATTGTCTTCTCTTACGGCTCTGTATCGTATGCGTCTAAACCGCGACGAAATAAAAGCACATCGTACGCAGCAGTGGTCGAATGATGAATCGCTACGCAACCATCAAGACAGTACGCGCGAAAAGGCTAACGAACATATTGGTGCTGATGAGAATCTCACGTGGGAAAAAGGCTCCAAAAACAGCGCCAAGAAGCGTGCCAAACGTAGAAAGCGTCGTTAAGACGAGGCAAAAATCGCAACGCGTTTGAGGAATCTGTTCAAACAGCGGAGCGAAATGGCGAGAAAGATGCCGTATTGCATGCGTCCGAGTGGCCACGCAGAGCATAGGAAAGAGAAGTGCATTGTGTGTTTAAGTGGTCGCACGGCAGGGGACTCTTTCATTGTTCTCGCGGCGCGCTGGACAGGATGCGGAACCCAAAGGTCGGTGGTTTTAGCGAAGTCGAGAAAGACGCAAATAATAAAAATTTTGCGCCGCAGTTGGCATCGAACCCAGGTCGTGCGCGTGGCAAGCGGGTGTTCTACAGTGAAAATAACTTCGTCTGCTTGGATATGCAATTAAAGTAACGTGCCTAACAAACACACGCGTCTTGTATACATACCTCACAATGCAACATGAAATATTGCAGTAGTAATGTGTGGTGCAAGCATACACTGCGATCGGGCGTCAGAACATGGGATTATCATAATTACTTCATATTTTAGAACCAGTCACCCCCTACAATAGGCGCATACGCGACTGCATTCTTATGGCTACGTAATGGGTGCATAGCAAGTGTGAAGAGATTTCAAACACTAAGTACGCACTACGTACAGAATATCGCCATCGCCTTCAACTCTTAAAGGTGAAGCTTATGGGCCCAATTTTTTTTTTCTAACGGATGGCTACATGTCCACTCCATATCTTCGGCACCTAACTTCAAACACGATAAATGCGCACGGGGGGTCATATAAAGCTTCCGATATTCAAGTACATTCGCTTAACCGCGCGGCACATTTTCAGTCTGGCTGGCTACAAGCTGGTGGCGGGATTTCTTGAGTGGTTCATGCGTTTTTTTTTTGGATGCACAGAAATGTGCTTATAGATACTCGGACGTGAGTAATAGAGGTTCTTTAGGTTGATCGCATCTCGGGCTCGCCGTCGAGGGTGGAACCCCGAGAAGGGGCCTGTAGAGCCCACTTTGAGAAACCATGCTCTAGAAAATTTGCACGACACATTAGGTAAAAGCGCAGAAGACGAGGAAAGAGAAGAGACCTATACACACGATACTCTTCCCTGTTCTCTTTTCTGCAATTTTACCCTGTTCCATGTTTTTTCAACTAGCCCAGGCTGTTGCCTTGTAGCTAACACTTGCGACGTGTGAATAAGTGGACTGCGAGAGCCTTCGATTCTTCCAGGGGGAAAATGGAGGAGCAGTGTGAATTTATTTTCACGCAATGGGTGAAAAGTGCAGGAGTTCCGTAGCCTGGATGATGCTCTCGGTGATGAGCGCCACCATGTGACCAAAGGCGTCCGGGTTGATGGGCCGCTGCCGGATGAGGTCCTGGAGGCCGGGGAATGGAAGCCCTTCTGGCGAGAACAGCAGGTTCCTGTAGCCAACGTTCATTGTATTTCAAGGAGCGTACAAGGAGGGGGAAATAAAGACACATGCTTGATCAGAAGAAAGTGCCCGTGAACGACGAAAAGAAAGAAAGGCATGCAAGGCACTGGAGCTGACCACTCCATCATTGGCTTCTGGTAATTGTGAACTGCCGACTATCACAGCTGCATTTATGAACTTGGTCTGACACTACGGAGTGCAGAACGTGCGCGTTTTCCTACCGGTTCTTTCATCGCTCACTTTCCAGAAGAGACTAAGACGCACTGCAAGGTCAGTGTGCCGTCGCCATTTCAAATTACTGCCCACCTTCAGAATCTTCCAGATGGTTTCGTCGTATAGCTGCAAACCACGGTGCTTTGTGAAACGTCATTCTGCTTCAACGAATACGACGTGAAAGCTCTGAAAAGTGAGCTATGAAGAACATAGCTTGATGGGGGGGGGGAGAGAACATAAAGCTCTGCATAGGCACACACTAGGACAGCATTCATACATCAATAGAGCCTCGACAACTCAGAAAAGCACGACGTCCTGTCAAAAGCAGCCTTTAGACTCCCAGTTGTGCGGTGTCATCTACGAGCGCTAGTCATGCGCCGGATCGCTGCCAATTTAGTAAAATAAGAAACTGAGCGAGTTCGTACAGATTCATTGTGGCGTTGTTGCTTTTATATAAATAAGAAGGGCTCTCAATGTGTTAGCTAGTCATTCATAGCATTACTGGATAAAAATGTTCCATATTAGATAGTGGGCGGGGATCATTTGTGATCTTGTGACGGGTTTCTTGGTTACGTTTGAATTTGCTTGTTTAAATTTAAATTTTTGCCATATTCGTCCACTTGACAATGCCTTCGTGCGCAGTGCCATATTTTGGTCAAATGCAAAGGCCGGGTTAGTCACAACGTGTCCTGTTCGTATGCTAATATATATGTTACCTCTTTTTCAATAAAAATTCGCTTGAAAGTCACTGCTGTGCCGTGCGCTGCTAGCCCACAATGTTGCTGCTCATATATACCTTGCTCAGAGAGATTATCAATAGTATTTTACAACAGCATTCTTCAATAAAAGGCCTCTCGATACGAGGCTGCGGAGCAGCAGCCGCAGCCGCACCTAGCGACATATGATGCATGCATGTATACTTACTTGTGCGTGATGTGCCGAGTCGGGATACCATAAGGTGTGATGAAAACTTTCGGGAGCCGGATAACGATGTCGTTGTAGATGCGTGCGTACATGGGGCTGCAAATAGAGTGACCAGGTTAGGAGGCAAGGAAAGGGCTGTACATTGAATAAGCAAGCTGTCTGATACTATCGATTACTTCAAGACCTAGACTACTTTACAGATGAGTTTCAAGCCGTCATATTGGGTTGTTAACCTTGCCGTTCTGTATCTTTTAACAGCTAAGAGAACAGCGCTTCAGCGTGAGAACAGTTGGGCTGGTGCAATCAACGTTTTATGACCTTAATTCGCTAATTGGGTATTTCACATATAGTATTCACATATATACCCAATAAAATGGCTGGGAGGATAGCCGCCGTGGTAGCTCAGCGGTAGAGCATCAAACGCGTCATTCGAAGGTCGCAGGTTCGGTTCCTTCCCACGGCAAGTTATTTTTTGACCCACTTTTCTTTATTCACATATGCAGTACAATTCGGTCTAATACCTTCCAATATACTTTCTTTGGCAGTACTGTCTGCTCTCTCTCTCATATATATATATATATATATATATATATATATATATATATATATATATAGAGAGAGAGAGAGAGAGAGAGAGAGAGAGAGAGAATGCGCACGATCACTTTAAAATAGTGATACTTCAGTAAGGTATTTGCTAAGTAGAATGGCAACCTTGAGCACATCGTGTCTACAAAACATGATGCAGCCGCATGTGCTCATGCGTAAGGTAAAGATGCGTTCATAGCGGAAGCAGAGCGGCGCTTTTTAAGCTGCTCAAATAGTGTGCCTCAATGCGTGGGCCCCCATTAGGATACCGTACTCTCAGTAAGTATGTCTCATGAGTCGTATTGGTTGTTATATTGTGGCAACAACGTTATAACGAATATGTATATACTTTTGAATTTCAATCAGATGTTCTCATTATTGTACGTACGCGCTGGTTGCCCAGCCCCATTTAACAACATTTGCTGACCTTATAACACTCTAGCAATTACGAAATTGCTGGAAAGTGGATTGCCGATTGATGAACGAATATAACGAGTTTTATTTGTTTTTATCAATTGTTAACATAATTTTGAATGCACTTTATTATTTATGTGAGGATGAAAAAATACAAGGAGCTTGAGATGCTAAAACAACCTTGTCTATTGCTAGTAGTTGAACAAAGCTTGCAGCGCAACAACAGCTGGCCATGAAACTTGCAACAGAATCGCCAGTAATCCAGTGATCCTGTCACAACTTACCCTGTGTGGAACGTTACGTGTTAAGATGTATACTCACTGATCTTGTCTTATTTTTTGGGTCCAGTTCATGAACTCGCGCGCAGATTCGACAAACTGATACGCGGCTTGCTGGATAGGTGCTGCAAGAAAATAGCTAGAGTTACTTTTCGCTCATCTAACGGTCGACATACGACATTTGAGAAAACTTTTCGTCACACGAGCACGAGAAATGGCACGAGGCGGCGGCTTGCCCAATTAGGCAGTGCATTTTCGCCATAATAAACATGTGGTATAAATAGGGTTGGACATAGAGAAAACACACTCTTGGACAAGTTCGGGTACAATTAGGGGACGTCGGCTCAGTGCTCTCCACAAAATTATTCGCTTACACGTAACGAGAAAAATAGTGAAAAATCGACCATAGTCGTAGGCAAACGAGAAATCTGAGCACCCACCCAGCCTCAGCTGTTCTTTATCGATTAGCGCTTTGTGGTAGTTCGCGAAGTCATTGGCACGGAAGCTGATCCACTCGGCCATTTCGAGCACATCCATCGGCAGGAATGTGCGGTCGGCCCAAAGGCGAGCCAGCAGTGCCGACGCCTGCGCCTGCATGCGACTGCTGCGAAACCGTGGGTCCACCAACCGTTCCACCAGCATGTACGAGTCGTAGGCTGTTCCCTGGGCCGGGTACAAGGTGTCCGCCGAATGCCGGTGCTGCACAATAGTTAGTCCGATGGACAAGTGAGAACATTAGTCTGCGGGGTAACATATCTCTTTGATGTTGGCCGAGCAGTGAAGTATAAAGGTGGTGGTGCGCAGTACATGGCTTGCGCTCATCAGCGAGATGAGGTCGGCGTTGTAACTACTTGACCGTGCGATCTGCTCAACTTGCAGTTTTGTAGGTGCAGCACGAGGAAAAGAAAACGTTGTATGGTGCTATAATCTCCTTTGCTGTACTATCGTTAGGGATTTTTTTTCAACGACCGTCTGTTACGGTATACCACCAATGGTGTTAAGAAAATGCGATGCTTGTGCATATCTTCTGCCAAACACGGTGGAATTGTGCCGCGCGCAAATCAAAAGACGACAGGGTCTGTCCAACGGCTCGCAACTGTGTCAATATGTCACAGAAAAGTTGTAGGTGCCTATAATTGGTCGAGATTTTTTACGGCGTCGTGCTCACGCCCACGGAAGTAAAGGTGAGCGTGTGACCATCCCGGACCAACCCGCGTTGGATGTGAAGCATTGTTCAAGCGCTCCGCCAATAATAATAATAATAATAATAATAATAATAATAATAATAATAATAATAATAATAATAATAATAATAATAACGGTGATATACTGTAGAATACCGCAAGTAACTTCACAGACGACATCGATACTGTAACGGTAGTGGTCTATAGACTTGCCGCAAAGTGGAAGAAGACCGACGGAACTCCAGCTCCGAATGTAAACGCCGCTTCATCCGCAAGTCCCATTGGTGGCAGTGCTCTGTGAAAAGAAAAGAAAGAGGAATTCGTATATATGTATTTATTATTAATGAAAGCATTCGATACTGGCCGCGGCGACCACGTTTTCGATAGGCGTGATGATGCTAGAGGTCCGTTTACGCTGATTTGGGTGCCGTTAAAGAATCCCAGGTGATCAAAGTTTTAGGGAGCCCTCTAATATGGCGCCACTCGTAATAATATTATGGTTTCGGCTCGCAAAATGCTACCAATTATTAAATTAAGAATGAAAGACTAAAGGTACAGATAGTATTCGGTAACCTCGGCCCATAGAAAAAGAATAAATTAAGTTCTTGAGTTTCAGACGCTAGAACTACTAAAGGATTGTGAGGCTTTCTGTAATGTGGGGGAAGAGGGCTAAGTATTTTATTTGAAGCACGTACTTAAATGCGACCACGGAGGTGTTACTGCATTTCACCCTCATCTAAATGAGGCCGCTACAACAGGGAAGTGAAACCGCACGTACCTTCGTGCTGAGCAGCCCAACGCCATGGCGCTATACCGTCATGGCGGGTAAAGTTGACCATCGAACGCAGTAGTTGGCAGGCTTAAAAAATAAAAGCCTTAAAAGAGAGCCGGCAGCGCTTTTTTCAAGTAATCATCGAATGTCTTCAATAAGAAAGCTTATAGCCACTCACGAGTCGATTGCCCATCAAGTATACCAGCGCAGTTACAAGGATTACTAGCACGCTTGAAGCACATTCTCTGTTCTTCCGTACGAGAGATCACGCTGAAAGCTAGGTATACGCAGGGAGGGGGGGGGGGGTGACAAGAAGATGCCTCCCTTCATCAGCGCGTCATTACTTTGAACACTTTCCCTTTGTGGTTCACATTCATGGCTTACTTTCAGTGTGGCCGTGAGAGTTCGGGCGAGCACGTGGTGACATACCGCGGTGGCCACGGCAACTATGCAGCTTCTTATACTAAAATCGGCCACCAGCCGCAGACTTTGCATATACACCGCAATAGTTAGAATATACAGCATCATTTGTAGAGAAAATAAGGAGCACATTGTAGCATTTCTAGAAGATTTTGATAATTAATAGTATATGCTGCACGATAATGTATGGCACATGTGTTCTCAGGAACCTCAGTTGACGGGGGGCAGTGCTTCCGGATGATACATTTGAAGTGTTGCAGGGCCCCTTTAATTGCCTTAGACTGTAAAGCAATCAATCAAGCATTGAGTACACATCAATTGTATATTCAGTGTTAATCCGACGTTCCCCACTGCAACATCTCAGATCAAGACTTTTTTTTAGTCACAGAGCAAGACGGATGGCGTGGAACAGACATAGCGTATAATTCAGAAACATTCTAAAGTTTCTATCTAGAGAGATCATCATAGTTTGGAAGTGGAGTTACGAGAAAATGGGCGCTTACCGAGGAAATAACACCTGTCTGTTTTACCGCTTGGTATAGATACTTATGAGCCCAGTCATTAAGATTTCTCTAAAGCTTGTCACCTTTTTAATGCGTTTGTTTCAGCCACCATTTGAAGTACCACTTGCCGGTCTACATATAAGATGTATAATGCGCTCTTGGTGCATTCTTTTTCGTCCGTTTTTGTGCTGCGAAGCCAGTACTCACTCGCCCGATCCTCAATATTTTTGTAAGGATGTGATCGCATCACGCCCGGAGTGGTGTTCAATAATTCCAGAAAGGTTACGTTTCTTCATTCTGTCGTTAGCATTTGCGAGTTCATGTCGGGGTCCCAGCAATGGCATGTCCCATATGACTGCTCGTCACGTGCACATACATTGCCGATATAGAAGCCTTCGCTTATGGCTGCATGCGTTGATAAATTGCGGCTCTTTTCCTGGACTCAAACAAGGCGCCGAACACCTACCAAGTTTATTAGAACTTGGGGCGAGTGCACGATATATGTCTTAGCAGATATCTCGTTTTCCAAACTCAATCGCTGTCTTCTAGTGTGAGCAAAGCTGCGAGCCATGAAACCGACATCCACAGTAGCTACATTGGCTTCAGGTATTTGTTTCAACTTCTTTCGTGATTTTACGTCAATGTACCTTCCTTTTACTACCTCCGCAGCTAAGCGCCAAATGATTATTGCATGCGCTAAGTACTGAATTATAATAATTAGGGTCAACAAGAACATCAGTCCAAGATGGACAGTCAACCGAAACGTATATGTAGAAGTTTAACTATAATGCTACTAATGTGCTGCCGCTAAAGGATGGTGCCCTAACTATGGAAATTATCGCGGATATCTGCATATTCTAATTATATGAATAGCTACATTAAAAAAGCCTATCAAAACACAAGAACCGCCAAGTGTATTCGCCTATTTTGTATTGCAAGAGAATCTATTATTCTTCATATGTCTCGAAAAACGTGTGAGAAGCTCAAACCTCGGAAACTTCACCAATGGCGTATCTTCTCATCACGCAATCGCCATGTTCATATATTTGATAGTATAAAAAATGTGTGTAACAACGGACAAAAGACAGCTTACACAGCCAAGTTCGCTGATGCTCCTTTGTCGTGCTCCCATTCACCCAACAGGGTAATTGTGTCGTTGGATCTCACCTGTGGAAATGAACGGTTCGGCAATGACTCAGTTCCATGCCAGGTCAACAGTTGAAACAGTTAGGCACAAGCGGCACAGCGAGTGACTTGAGGAGAAGGAGAGCTTTATAAGGACTACACATACTAGATACAGATTCGCTTGAAATTGAGCTAATCACATATTGTATGGAACCACATGGTGACAGTGGCAGCGAAAATTCACCTGGAATGTTCATATAACGTTCCAATTCAATGTCCTAAAGCAAATTAACGCTCTATGAGAGACGCAGTAAGGGGAAGTTGGGGCTTTGGAATTTGGATCAACTGGTCACGCCATCAATGCAAGCAATTATATAGAAACGACGGGCACGCCAGCAGTCTTTTGTCGCTCGAAAGGCCCATGGCAGGAGAAGATGGGGCGGAAGGGCAATGCGACGCCCTTTGCTCAGCCGGGTACGGGCTTATTATCTTTACAGTAATCAGCAGAAGGCTTTATCTTTGTACATGGTTGTCTCACCATTCTGTTTGTAATAAGTGAAAGCACGAAGGTCATCCGTCACTTTGCTCGCTGCAGCGATCGTGTTTTCCTTTGGAGGTGTTTCGTTCGGTTACGCAAGGTTGGATGCTGCAGGAGTTAGCCTGTAGCCTTACCTTATTAACATTTTAATTCGTTGCTATCACATTCACTGCTTCATATTTGACTGACTTTTTGTACCAAGTATGGACAGTTTCTGAGTTACACCCGAAAAGAAAACTGTGCGTTGAGTCACTGCCATCCATGCGTACCAGTTTGAGGAATACGTGAGGTTTTCAGCCGTGTATAGCGCTCCCACTAATCGCGGTCAAGTTCAATAAGCTTAGTTGCATTCTTCGCATCGGTCCCTTTTTGGTTTCTTGGCATTATTTTTCCTTATGCCCTCCGTTGCTCGGCCGGCTGCTATCATTTCCCCGCTAAGAAACCCCATACCTCAGTCTTACCTCACGTGTCGCATGCGGCCTCTGGCCTATAGGGACTCTGCAAACCTGTCTCTCTCAGCTATTTGCAATGCAGCGTGTAGAATATTTTGCTCTTGAACGACGGAGACAAATTCATTCGTGTGGATGTCGAGCGAATGCTGTGTGTGAAAGTTATCCACAGTGAATAACGACAGCTGCAGCGAGTGATAATGGAGTCATATTAGACTGTCGACTCTCATGCTCTCTCTGTTCCTTTGCAGTCACCAAAGCATAGCATATGAATGTGAGCGTGATATTGGCTGGCGTAACCCTGATGGTAATTATTGTGCAAGATCGGTTGTCTATCGACAGAGTAAAGGGATAAGCTCTTGTATAGTCGTCTCTTCTTGTGTGTGCCCACTTGTAGCGCTGGTGTGCACAGACGTCAAACCAAGAAGCCGCGACTCGGCATACACTTACCAGGTCGGCAACATGACGCAGCGACCACGAAAGGCCAGGCGTGGCCCGTGGCGCGAACTTGTCTCCTAAAATAAGCAAACATTACGACATTAGAAGCGTCAGTTTCGTCAAACCGAGTTTGTGATCGTAAGTAACTTGAAAACAAAACTGACGTGCTGAATGGTGTCAGCCCAACTAAATAGTTTGCTTCCACTTTAAGCCTAATCTATACCAAGTGAAGAGCCTGAGAAACAGAAGAGCCGGAGAACGTACATGTGTATCCTGAATGCCTGGAAAACACGTAGTGTTTTTTTTCTGTAACAATTGAATGCTTACGAATCCTAGAGGAAAACAATCACTCGGCTATACTTCACGTTTTTTTTCAAGAATAAATGTAAGAAACGGTAGCCATATTTTCCCCATACACGGACCATGAACTGTCATATTTATTGAACATCGGCATGTCACTTTTAAGCAAATTATATTTCAACGTATTTCAATTAACAGCTGACTAAATAGTTCCGAAGCTCAGCATTTCAAGCCTAAGAGATCAACGTTTGCAAGTGCTCCAGGAAGTTGCGAATAAAGCAGTAAACGGAATAATTGGTTTTAGTCGTACGGTGAATGAGTTGACCAGCCACGCTTTTATGCACTCGATTCCGACACGTGTGTCTATGCGTCCGATCACGCCAACGTTAGGTATGCGTAACGTTGGCGTGATTCGACGTTGGCGTGAGAGTATACCCGTATACAGGTATATTCAATACGGATTCATGGTGGCGTTAGAAGGACCACCATAGAAGCTCAGTGCTTTTTTGTACTTTGATGGGAAAGTGCTAATACGGACACCTAAATCATACGCCGAAAAAATTTTTGCACTAAAGCTCTTTATAAGAACACATGGCCAGCTTCCTAAATCATATCGAAAAACCAAAGTCAGGTGGATTCCCGTAGTCGGAGCTTGCAGCAGTAGTCGAGACTACCCTGAACGCGCTCGTAAAAACAGCGGCAAAAGGAAACAAAGCGCTGATGATGAATTCTTGTGACGCAAGGGCTATAGATAAGTGAAAGCCCGAAAGTAATGGTAGGATTTATTACAGCTTAAGGTATCGATGGTAGGATGTATTACAGCTTTATAGAGAGGCCTAAAATCAGGCGCTGATTTGAAGCGTAAAATTTATGTATACAGCACCAGAGGCTGTGGAAAAGCATGAAAAGCCCCACTACGCAAGGGGGGGTATGAGATCCTGCTAAATGGTGGGCAATCTCAGGCAAGGCAATCAAGACGCTGCGTAAACCACTACGCACGGGAACATCGGACGACAATAATAATAATGAAATACCCATCATTACACTCATTGTGCTAGCCATCACTTGCAAGCCACAATTCCATTTCACCAAGATACAAAAGAGCAGCATGGGCGCATGTATATGAGAAGTTTTGCGAGCACTTTTTTTTTCAAGAGAAGGGACATCGCTTGCGTAAGTATATAACACGTGTATGTCAATATACAACGAATAAATGTTTTTTTTTTCATTGTTTCTTGCGTTGAAAGTTGCGTTCTGTCATAACGCGAAGAAAACTGTCTTCTGATTTGAATGCGCCTGCGCAATGTGGATGTATTGTAATGCAATACAACGCCCTGCGTCGCAGCATATAAACCTTTTGGAAGTTAATGCTTGATCTTCCTGTTTGTTTTCTTAGGTGGTGTCAGTCCGGTTCCCGAACTCGCGCTTTCGACAAACAGTCAGAATGTGTTCACTGCCTCTCAAGAAAGTCTAATAAAGGTATATGTATATGCCTTTATCGAACTGCACTAGATTAGTCGCATAGTGCTAACCAGCACACAAAACAATTCGACTTCAGGTTGGAGCAGTTATGTAAAGGCGAACAGTACAGAATCAAAAAGTAGGTCCTAGCCACGTTTAAATTCTTGCCGAAGTGAAGGAAATGTAGGTAAGTGGTGGAAATGACAAATGACAAAAATAGGGGGGGGGGGGGGCTTCACATTGCATTTAATATACAGTGACAACACAAGCTAAGTTCTGACTTGACCTGCTGCAAAGGTGGTTGCTTTCCGTGGCGTGCACACTTTCCTACCGCTATTGATCATTCCTGCCACCTGGCACGTCGCCACACATCTGAATTGCGATAAACACATACGTCAGGACACAACCTGACAGACAACCGTACGACGATATTGTAGTAGGCGTGTATCTATAGCCACCCTATTCAGGGCGTTTTTTCTAACAATCAAAGCTCTGCCATCGCAGGATCGAAGACACCCGAAACAGGGCGCTTCACTCGGGCGCCCTGCAATTTCTCATGGTTGGCGTCCTGAAGCGCGACCTACCGCTGAGCAAGCCACCAGTGATGAAGAGAACACCGCTGCCCTGCAGCGCAGTCATGTGCTCCTCGACCCATTCGGTGGAGCCCATGAGGCTTCCCTCTTCGCTGTAGAAGAGCCCGAACATCAGGCTTCGCCGGGGAGTCCAGCGATGGTGTTTGTGCATGTGGCAAAACACCTTGCTCTGCACCAGCATCTCTGTCACCGACAGAAGCGGGTGCGCCGAGCCGCGTGTGTCGTCGTGAGTCTGGCTTCCTATCATCACAAACCGATCTGCGGCGAGAAGAAACCAGAGCTCATTGCTGTTCCTACAGGCCCACCGCAAAAACTGGCCGACAGATTAGGTCAGCTAAATATGGCCGCAGCCTCCATAGGTCGATTTTGCAGTGAGCTTTCAATTTCGTGCACGTGCGTTCATTCGTTTACGCTTGGGGTGGCGTGAAGCGAGAGACAGACAAGCAGCTACATCGAATGACTACGGGGTTCACGTTGCGCTTTCGATGAATTCTCCAAAAAATGGAAACTCAAGATTTCTACTTGTTCTTACGATGCAGTGTTCATGCGTTAATAAATTCGTTTACATGCTATTAAGTAGTGGTCAAGTGTATGCACGATGGCTTCTTTTTACTTTTCTTGCATTTCACCCCTACTGAAATGTCGACACCATGACCAGTGATAAAACCTAATCCGTATAGGACTCAGCACAACCAAACCGCAGTGGCTAAGCCAACATGGAAGTATTGAGGAGGAGTAGATAAAGTTGAGCAGTCTGATTTGCAGCTCATTTATGTTTGTGCCTATCGTGTAGCATACGTGCGTGCACAAAAGGTTGAAGTGACGTTAGGGGTGATGTCAGTTGCGTCACATATCCTTAGCTACGCCGCCATAACCAATAACTAAATATGTTCTTTTTAACCTCACTCTGTTGTCGGAACGGCAGTAACATGACGGTCGCTGTGAATATATATTAAGGTTCGTTGGAACGACCTCACAGCGCTCATCTCGATCTGTACAGATCCACCAGTCGCTCAACTGAAACAATTTTTCCTATTGGGTTCTGCATAAAGGTATTCAAGCTAAACGCATGTAGCCAATTATAGTCTATCACTCAGCATAAATATCTAGGTGGTGACAACACAAAGCAAATCAACCGGTGTAAATAAAAACCAAGCAATTGAAGCCAGTTTTGTGTCTGTGAATATTGAGTAAACATCGGAACTTGTAAGCAAGCGCCACCACCTGGCGAATGCAGATTTAGTTGTTTCTTCGTGCTTCATCATCATCATCTTATATCTTATTCATTTCGAATTTCTTGATTTCTTTTTCATATTAATTTCTCTCTTTCTTTAGCTCCCTAACACTCGCACCGCTCCTCACCCTTACTTATTTTTATCACCTTTTCTCGCACATGGTTACGCCATGCTTTACCCTCACTTTCCCCCTCCTCACCCTGACATCAGTTCTCTCCCTCCTCACTTACATTTTCCATCTCCTAGCTAAACGATACTATGCAAGGCTTTGTCCTGCTTCACCTTATCTGCCCCTTTCCTTCCTCAACCGCACTTCTCATCCCCTCGATATGTTATACATGGTTGCCTTAAGCTAGGAGATGCCTGGCACATACCCCGATCTATGTAGTGCATACCGATTGAGTGTTCTGTATAAGACACACCTGCCTTACCCTCGGCTTAAACAGCTCCGCTTTTAATAGTCCAACTTCGCGTGTGATTCACCTACCTGGTTCCACTTTGCCTTTGATGATACCGATAACATTGATGATGGGTCGGAAGATCATCTCGTTGTGTACCATCACCTGCAATCTGAATGCGAATTTCTCTATTACAAAGCAGGCCGTCAATTAAACGAATCAGGGTGAAATTTTATTCTCTTGGCCAGCTACTTCGAAAGGTCATGTTTTCAAAAACACAGAATTACAGAGCAAAAGAACTGCTATGCCGTAGACATACAAAAGAGAGAAAGAGAGAGAGAGCTACCACAATATCACCACCTCCACATGCTTATTTAAAAAGAGCATGACGTTTATTATTCTTACATGCACGTAACAATACTAACGCGTAATCATATAATGGATTTCGAGTGACATCACAATCATGTTTTTTGATGATTTACTGACTCGACTTTCAAACTAAATGTCTTTTGTTCTTCCTTCGAAACCAAAATCTGAACATTTCATTCGGTAGCTACAAAATATGCCAGCAGAACAATAATTGATATCGATGTAGGTAGCTGTTCATGGGCTAAAAAATATTCTAGTCATTCCTATTTGCAGATATTATTATCATCATCAGCTTGACTACGTCCACTGCAGGACAAAAGCCTTTCCCATGTTCCGCCAGTCAATTCAATCCTGTGCTTGCTACTGCCGCTTTATACCCGCAAACTGCTTCATATCATCTGTCCACCTAACTTTCTGCCTCCCTCTAACCCACTTGCCTTCTCTGGGAAACCAGTTAGTTACCCTTAATGAACAGCGGTTATCCTGCCTACGCGCTACATGGCCGGTCCATGTCAATATCATCTTCTTAATTTCAACTGCGATATCCTTAATCGCGGTTTGCTCCCTGATCCCCTCTGCTCTTTTCTTGTCTCTTAAGGTTACACTATCATTTTCCTTTCCATCGCTCGCTGCGTTGTCCTCAATTTAAGCTGCACCCTCTTTGTAAGCCTCTAGGTTTCTGCTCCGTAGGTAATATCATGGTCAGGTAAAAAGATTACATGGGCGTTCTTACTAAATAACATGTATAGTAATTATCAGAACCTGGAAAAGCCATTTTATATCTTTTCACGGTACGAAAGGCATGGATGAGCAAACGCGCTTACACTTTGAACTTGGCGTTTAAAGATGCATATAATAATAAATTTCCCAAGTTGTAGCAGCGTACAGCACCGTTTTGGAAAAATAGCACGAAACGAAGACTAGAGAACACGGCACAAGTGCTTTGGTTTACATGAACATCTGTACTGCGTTCTAACACAAAATTGTACCAGCGTGTACATAAGGCTGCAGCTTCGGAAGAGTAGCGCGCCCAAGGCAAACTCACTCTATTGCAGACGTAGCGTTGACGAAGCATGGGATTCCGAGCATGGGATCCCAGCTCTCTGGGCATGGCGTTCCGTCTAGTTCCCTGCGGGCAGAAAGAGAGATGGGCCCACTATGAGCATGACTTTCTGGACACGACGTGTCCTTCAAACACATTGAATTTGTGCGCAGAACAACAGACGGCCCCAGCGTGAAAAGATAGGGCATGAAAAAAAAAATAAACGTGGCGCTGTTTGCGCTTCGCATTCTCGTTTCCTCGCCGCACTTATCTGACGATATTACTTGCAGCTCGTCACATTGGTACGACTTCGGCTGCGAAATGCCCGTCAAAGCTCCTTAATCAAATGGGACAACCATGCACACGGGAGAAGGGAAAAAAGGGGAGCAGGAATCGTCGCGCAACACGATGGATTTTTAAGTGGGCCGACACGTGATCTTTACGTCAGAGTAAATGTTCGGTGCAGGCAAAATACGCCAGTGCAGACAGAGACATGATCGGCCATTACGCTGCGTCTCCGAAATCGTGTGTTGGGTCGACACTGAGGTTGCACGGAACGTCCGCTCGCCAAGGCTGGCTGCGGGACGCAATGCCCTCCCCTGGTTTATTTCTTTCTGCACGGCCACACATTGCCACTATAGGGCTCTACAAAGTAACAAAGAGTAAAATTACAACGTTGTAGGAGTGATGCGCTCTATGCCCTTGAAAAATTCATCAACGCATGAGCGCATGACCAAACCCTCGAACGCGTGCAAACATCAAAGCTGGCTTCTACATAATTATGGTTCTTGGAAGGCGAAGCCCACACCATGAACTCTCTTCGTTTTGGTATAGTTTATGCTGAACGCACGAGCTAACCCGTAGCAAGCTTACGAAACGGAAATCGTCTTGCTACAGTGGCTATTTCGTTGCATTAGCTAAATTATTGTGCAACTGTGAGCCCCACACACAGGGAAAAAAAAACACGTGATCTTGGGAACCCATCAGTGTAATTGTCAGGCATCCCCCGTTGATCGTTACCTCTAATCTATATCAGTCTGGCATCTTCAACTACTACTTGCAAAGACGAAGAGCACAACATTGTATTAACACTGCATAAAACTGTTTTACAATATTTCCTTGTTATATAAGCTGTCTTCACATAAATTATTGCGGTATTCATGTAGTCATGGGTAAAGTGTGAACTGCGTGTGTGAACTGCGTAGTCAGAAGAACTGAAATATGTCTGCGGCACAAACGATTCTACATGGGTATGAGAAAAGCTAACGCACATAAGGCTTGACCAAGCTGAACAACCTAGTGTGACGTGGCGGCAAGGAGCGCGTCCTCTTCATCAAAATCATTCTCTAAGGCGGATTTATGTGCGACCCGCTGTTACTGCCGAGAGCTCAACTCTTAATCGTACGCACAGTAATTCAGCTAACTTTTAGATGCGAAGCACCTCTGTTCCTCCGTCCGCACCACTCTCTTCCCCGCAGGTGTTGGAGCTGTGCCAAGTAGCTCACGCCCTTCTTGCACTGCGGGGTGACGTCTCTCTCTCCCTCGCCTGCCACGCGCTTGCCGCGTGTCAGCTCTCTCTCGATTCACCCTCTCCACCGCTCGCAACGCCTAAGCCCACTCCTCATGTGGGCATTATCTCACCCGCGCCACCTCTCTTCATCTGTCATCATCATCATCATCATCAGCCTGACTACGTCCACTGCAGGACAAAGGCCTCTCCCATGTTCCATCTTCATCTGTGCTCTTCATCTGTCGGCGAGCATAAATCGCGAGCAGGCGGGTGCGCGCGCCTCGAAAATTTCGCGGTGCCGGCAATGTGGACAGCGCGCCGCTACTTGCCGCGCGATCGCGGGCGGGACGCCGTCGCGGCATGCTTCCCGCTCGTGTGCGCGTACTTTTCTCGGCTGTCGCCAGCGTTGCAAGGGTTAAAGAAGCCGATCACGTTCGCGAATGGCGACGTCAACACCGATGAGGCGCGAGTCAAGAACACCAATAGTGTTCGAGAATAAAGACGACGTGCAGGTAACACCGACGAGCAGTGAGCCAAGAAAGCCTAGCGCAAGCGTCTTCGACGCGTCCCGCCTCCTATGTCTTTGGGTTTGAAACAAAAGATTTACTCGAGTAAACGTTACACCAAGTTTTGCTTCAAACTGTTCTTCCAGCACTCGCGTCGACGCCCGTTTTAACCGGGTCAGCACCGTGGGCACCACTGCTGCTCAGCATCCCATCACGGTTCCCTTCTGGAGGATGGTTCATTGTTTTTTTTTCGCTATATACTTTCTAAAAATGCATACGTGTCAGCAATTCTCAGAAATTGCATAGCCAAGGTCTTAATATAAGACAATCAAATCAGACATTTTATTACCGCAAGCAACGCATATCAGTTAGTACGTTATGTCAAATTCCAATGGCAGATCGCAAACGCTGAGCCGGATTGTGAATGGAGCGTGCAGATCCGAGCGTGATTGCTATCACCAAATCTGCGATTGGAACGCGCCCGTCTCGACGGGAGCTTTTGGTGAGCGCAAATCTAGCGAGGGAGCACGAGAGGGTGCGAGGGAGTGCAGAGCGTTTTTCGGACATCCTTAGGTGATTGGATGTAAGGCGGCCGCAGAGAATACGTCACTTGAACTTTCGGTAAGATCTGCCGATTTCGGTGGAGCGAGAATCCTTGCTCCACGGAGCAATCCGTGATATACAGTTGCTCTCGATATGCCATTGGAACACACAAACCACGCTTTCATTCCGCCATTGGAATGTGATTGCTCCGTTCAAAGCAGAAAAACTTGATCTGAATCTGCCATTGGAATTCAACATTAGCAAATAACAAAAATCGTCCACGAACTCTAAATATTTAAGAACGTTATCGATAAATGTATAAGAAGTTGCAGTATTCGGTAAACATCTACATTCAAAACGTTCATAGACAATATCTGAAGTTTTATTTAACCTCTCCGAAATAGCAGAACTAAACGCGTAAGGTGTCTTGTAACTCTCATGCGCCTCGTGATTTTACAAACGAAGGCAACACTTTTGTCTTTCGTGAGCGAACAAGCTGAAAATCTTAATTTTTAATAAAACTCTGCCGCCCCGCCACGGTGGTCTAGTGGCTAAGGTCCTGCAGGCTGCTGGCCTGCAGGACGCGTGATCGAACCCCGGCTGCGGCGGCTGCAATTCCGATGGAGGCGAAAATGTTGTAGGCCCGTGTGCTCAGATTTAGGTGCACGTTAAAGAACCCCAGGTGGTTGAAATTCTCGGGGCCCTCCACTACGGCGTCTCTCATAATCATATGGTGGTTGTGGGACGGTAAACCCCACATATCAATCAATAAAATTCTGCCCTTACTAACGCTAAAGGGACCCTAAATCCAAACAATGAATTGGTTTAAAATAATACATTTTACTCTAAAAATTTTTTGTCCATAATTTCACCATCACGGCTTAGGCGATAGAGTAGAAAATAGGGTCAAGGTCTCATTTTTAGGGGCGAAGCTCCTTAGGGCGTGGGCTGTGCGTCCCCTGTAGGCTGTATGTAGCCACCTCTAGTTTAGTTCTTGCAGTGTTCACTAGATGGCGGTACCGTCCCCTGTATGTAGCCACCTCTAGTTTAGTTCTTGCAGTGTTCACTAGATGGCGGTATCGTCTCCTGTATGTAGCCACCTCTCGTTTAGTTCTTGTAGTGTTTACTAGATGGTGGTACTTGTAGCTGATGATGAAAAGATGCAAGATGTTATAAACTAGAAAGCGGTACTTGTAGTTGATGAAAGACGCGAGATCTTATAAAATAGGAATAATGTCACATATGGCGCGTGTCATTGGTTGAAGGCAATCGTTCGATTTAGTGCGGCGACGTACGCTAGGGGGAGCGATGTAATAAAATCGAGTGGGCAAAATGTACAGAGGATTTATGGTTTACCAGGTTTACCTCCGGAGCTTCGCCCACTCATCATCATTCACTTCGTGGATATGGCGGAATTTTTTATGTTGAATTCCAATGGCAGATTCAGATCAAGTTTTTCTGCTCTGAGCCGAGCAATCACATTCCATTGGGGGATTGCGAGCGTGAATTGTAGGATCCAATGGCACGTTGAGAGCAACCACGGATCACGGATTGCTCCGTGGAGCGAGAATTCTTGCTCCGCCGAAATCGGCGGATTCGACCGGAAGTTCGAGTGACGTATTCTGTGCGCCCGCCTTTCATTCAATCAACGATGGATGTCTGAAAAACGCTTTGCACTCTCTCGCACCCTCTCGTGCTGCCTTGCTGGATTTCCACTTACCAAGAGCCAGTGGCGCACGAAACTCTTTGACGAGGGGGGGGGGGGCAAGCTTACTTAATTCATATATATATATATATATATATATATATATATATATATATATATATATATATATATATATATATATATATATATATATATATATATATATACACGGGAGAAACGACGGACAAACGTGCGAAAATGTTTATTTCGTCCAAAGTTTCCGCAGGAGATCCCGTCTTCCTTAGGCAATAAAGGGTACACGCAAAAACGCACTTTTTAAATAGGAGAGTACGGTGGGGGCCCCCAATATGTGTTTAACCATTATTGTCATGGATACGACATATATCGTGTCACTATCAATAAACAAAGGCACTTGTGCGATATGGTTATGACTGCATGAAAAAATTGCAAGCAAGGCATAGTTTTCTACTACAAAGCATGGGGTATGCGCAGAAACATGCAAACGGACAGTGCTGGGCTATATACTAACGTTGTCACGTCTACATATGCTGGCGGGAGATGTACACGAAGGATTCGTGGGTTGCACGATCATCTCCGAGCAGGTGCCTCTTACATCACATCACTTTGTGGATATGGCGGCGATTTTTTATGCATCACCTCACAACTCTCTGCATAAATACAATTAGTTCATTCTTGCCGAGAAAGAGAGAGGGATCAGCAGCGCTGCACGAGTGCGCTCCTTTAAGTCTACTTAGGGCAAAAAACCACGGACATTAACTATCTTTTTGGTTCATGGGATCAAGTTTCAAGGAAATAATATAGGCTGAGCTTCCTATTGCTCGATCCTGCTGTTTTATTCGTCGCGACTTTGAAAGCTGCTGCCACCGTTACAAGGTACCATAAGGAAAACTGTTCACTGTTTGGGTGATCGGAGACTTAAGCGTAAACCTTTTTCCCTCCTCTTTCATTACGGCAAAACCAAACATTGAAAAGAATTCATCACACTCATAGGCTGAAAGCAGCTTCGACAGAGCAGTGGTGATGCTGTTTCTTTTCTGCGGAAGAAAGGGCTTTCGTTAGTCCATAAAAACTATGCTCATTCCCATCTGTAGCTGCATCAGCCAGCCAGGCACAGCATAATAAAAGCATGAGCCAGTGATGTAATCTTATAAGGCCCTGGGCTAACCTGCTCTGCAATGCTACAGCACAAGGCGCGAAAGTGCTGTACAGCGGTTCGCCCCGCAAATAGTCTACTAGAAAAATCTTCACAGCAGAATTGTTGGAAATATTTTAGTAACATTTTCTCGTAATGTATTGATCCCACCATAACACTATAACTGAGGGATTACTGTGGTGAAATAAAACATCGCTTTAGTTGTTTGTTTCCCAATCGTACAGCCAACATTGACGGAAGTGGGGAGGCTCAGCCCCCCTACTATATTCTTGGTGGGGGGCTAGTGCCACCCTTTCCGGCTGATACGCCTGTGCCAAGAGCTCCCGTCCAGACGAGCGCGTTTCAATCGCTTATTTGGCGAGAGCAATCCCGCTCGAATTTGCACGCTCCATTCGACATCCAGCCCAGCGCTCGTGATCTGCTATTGTAAATCAACATTAAATCTCCGAGTGGGACGTCATGGTTTGGAAGTACATTTTCGTGTTTTAGCCAAATTACCTCAACAGAATTGCATTAAACTTAAGACGCTACGCGTCTGGCTGCCTCAGAAAACGATGTATTTAATTTTTACATATTTGGAACGACGTAGCCCCTAGTGGACGCCATCAAAAACTGTGACGTCGTGAGTTTGCACTGGACTTTCGAGGCGGCACCTGCATTTTATTTTTATGCGTTTTCTCGCTTACCAGGCATGTTCTCTAGGTGGGCGAAGAAATTTTGGTATTGTGCAAGATTAACTTACTTATAGGAGAAAATTAGATTTTTTTTTTTCCTTCAAGAGTCACTCACTTCAGGATGCTCCTCGCATCGTCGTAGCTGATCGGCTGTGCAATCGTCTGCGTCATCTCCGCCTCATCGACCATGACGCGATAGAGTGCATCTGTCGAAGAAAAAGACAACGAGGTTTCTAGTCAGGAATTTCGCATCTTTGTATTTTGCCTGGTCATAAGAAAGGTCAGTGCTGCAGCACGCAGAATTCTGATTGATTGATTGATTGATTGATTGATTGATTGATATGTGGGGTTTAACGTCCCAAAACCACCATATGATAATGAGAGACGCCGTAGTGGAGGGCTCCGGAAATTTCAACCACCTGGGGTTCTTTAACATGCACCCAAATCTGAGCATACGGGCCTACACCATTTCCGCCTCCATCGGAAATGCAGCCGCCGCAGCCGGGATTTGAACCCGCGACCTGCAGGTCAGCAGCCGAATACCTTAGCCACTAGACCACTGCGGCGGGGCAGCACGCAGAATTCTGCTCAAGTTCCTATGCTGCTGGTGTTTCGAAAGCTTTGCGACTTTAATATGCCACTACGGCACAGAAAAAGAAAGACAAACGGTCCCATGTCGATTAATGAACCGTAGAAATATTTCAGAACACGCTCCATTCTCTTAGCGTGCTTTTTTTTCTTTAGAATTTAAAGTTTTCTTCACGTCATCCTCAACACACTTTTAGAAAATCAAATATATGCAAAGACTCAGATATATTTTTCGCCAACAAATCGATTAGTGTTATTCTTCGACTGTTTTGCAGCTTTTGACAAGCAGTGTCAACAGTTTTTTTTTCATTACATAAAACTTAACTTGTTAAAATAGAGACAGAACATTCCAAAATGAACATAATATTTTCGCTACTATTACTTTCAGATTTCCTCTGCTGATAATGAAAACTGTAAGCAATGTGTGGTACGCTTTCATTTACCACTGCGCCAAGTCTTTGGTTCTTCATGATTTTGTTGATGTTTGCACAACTTCTGCCTGTGACGTAATAATCCTTCAATCTTCTTACATTGAATGAAAAAGACAGCGTGAAGACTGGGCAGACAGGATGACACATTATCAGCGCCGACTATCAATCGAGTGCAGCGTCTTGCACCAAAAGATATGTAGGAAGTAAAGTTGCTTGACAAAGGAATAGACGTGACCCTTACAGCACCATGATAAAGGGAGCAACATCACTTCCGTCTCACCTCAATACAGCGTTAGCCAGCTCGACAAGTGGGCTACATAATCTCTTTCCCCGCCGAGGTGGTCTAGTGACTAAGGTACTCGGCTGCTGACCCGCAAGTCGCGGGATCGAATCCCAGCTGCGGCGGCTGCTTTTCCGATGGAGGCGGAAATGCTGTAGGCCCGTGTGCTCAGATTCGGGTGCACGTTAAAAAACCCCTGGTGGTCGAAATTTCCGGAGCCCTCCACTACGGCGTCTCTCATAATCATATGGTGGTTTTGGGACTTTAGAACCTACATATCAATAAATCAATGATAATCTCTTTTTCAGAGGTTAAGGAATGAACAACTTATTCTTTTAGATGAATCTGAACAGCGTCCCGATTGGGGAACAGTCTGGCTTTCTTCAAGATGTATCCAAAGTGAATACTATGCTACGATAGCCATGGTTGAAAAACGAAACTGTGACCTCACGCTCAGTCACGGAATCTCGTAGCCACTGACTGCAGTGAGTCTTCCCAGAAATGATATGGAACAAAGAGTTCAATCTTCAAAGGTGCATAATGTCACTTGAGAGACGGGTTGCGTTGTAGCGTGAAGCAAAGCAGCCAATGCATGAGCTCAAGCAAGACACATCGACGTAGAAAACGTGGACAGCGACGAGGCGACGTAAAACAAAACGACATTCAAGATGCGTTTACGTGAGATCGTTGCGCCCAGATGCGCCGACGAGAACAACTGGCAAGCTTCCAAGTTGGAATGCCCAGGGCATGAACATCGCTACGATGGCGAAGTGTGCGAGAGTCTGAGAAATGAAGCCTCCAGGAGAATCAGCCGCCATGGTGGCAAGAAAGCTCGTCAGCCGGGTGGCACGTCATTTTCTTGGTGGCTTAACGTGCAGCGCCCATACTGCTGCCATTCATTGAAGTTACTCGCGCACACGATGAGTGTCCGAAACGTAAAATATCTTTGATACCTTCTGAATAAATTAGCACTCATCCACGATTTCCCGCTTCAAAACGGTCATATATAGGAAGCCAAAACTCTGCCAAATCATAACACCTCCATCTATACCTCCGTTAAAGCCGCAAATACTGCGTTGTGCATCACTCATTTCAATGTCCTAGACGGGACCTCCGAGTAAATAAATAAATGAATAAAGTTTTCGTGAGTCATCACGGTTTACGCAGGTATCCAACACGCATATGCACGCGCTCGTGCCGACAGGTACGTTCTGTCTCGTCTCTCCACGAAGGCCTTCGGACTCTCTTGCTGCGATTGTTTGCTGCGTTTGGCCAGAGCGTTCATGCTGTCGAACAGACGCGCCAAGCCAAACTGTAACAAATTACAGCTTACCAACGGCCGGGTATCCAGGTGTCAAGGGGTCTCCCCGCATGTAGGCGGCACTTCCTCGCTGGATGGCACTGCCACTGATCCATATCGAGTCGGGGAAGGGCTGGGTGTCACCTCGCGGTGCCAGGTCACTGGCGTCAGGGAAGACTACCACAGCTGCGGCGCCTAACCGTTCTGCGTTGCGCACCTGCGTGTAACACAACACTCATGGAGACGCTGACTCCCGCGTTATGATCGTCATTTCGCATCATTTCATGAAAGGTGACGGACAGGGGGATCTCCAGTCCTGTTTTCTCTTCTCGTATCAGGTCGGGCGCCGTTTAACGACCATGCTAAACTAACTAAACAAAGTAGAACACGTAGAGTGGCTCATGAATGTAAACAATCACAACGTGCATAGTAAAAACACACGCACACAAGCGCGTGTGTTTAGTGGTTAAAATATAGCATGAAACATGGCATGTCCCATCACATGTTCATAGTATATTTGTCATGTTTCCACCATTCAACCATAGTCCTTCAATGATTTTTTTTGAGGGACTGTGATGAAACGTTCAGTTGTGAGTGTGCAGACTTTCACTTGTGTTTGTCCGTGTTCAATAGCGCTGTTAATAAGCCTGTAAAATGAATGTAAACCAACTAATCTGGCTTAGCGCCTTAATTCAGCGTATGCGTGTTAGGGAATCTCCTCTAGCAACGAAGGAGAAGTTTAAAACTACACCCATCCATATCCTGAAGGGCATAATTATCGCCAGCACCAGCCTCATACACAGTGGGCTGGTATACGTATATGTGCGCGTATTGCCTTACAGACGCACTCGCACTTCGTTACTTTGCAAGTTCGTGAGTTATAGCGTAGTGCATGGGTACTTCACAGCTATACTTGCATTAGGCTACCAGGGTACGTTTACAACCGCTAATGTCACGCACACATGTGCTGCTTCCCTCACGGCAAGCTTGAGGCATTCAACGAGACGTAGAATATGCCAAGCGAATGAGAAAGCCATAGATAGGAACAGGGCCTGATAATCATATCGGATTCCACTTCAAAAGGTGAAGTCTTACCCCCGTGTTCTAGAACCTCTCTTCACTCAACGCTTCGCCTTCACTTGAGAAAGCTTATGGGAGCGCCATCTCTATGTACGTCAATTCACTGCCTATCAGCAATAGTCTGCTGCGATTATTGAGTAGCGCAGCGTCATTTTCAGCCGAGTGGTGGCGCAGTGCTCAACTCTTTCAAGTGGAGGGTGAAAGTCGAGCCGAGGAGCGTTTGTGAATACGGGGGTTAGTGTCCTTCAAGCTTTTTTTATATTAACGTGCACCGACATCAAACCTTACACGGGCCTCTAGCAAAGTCATCTTTATCAAATGCGGCCGCTGCGGACAGTATCGACACCTTCGGGTCAGTAGCGGAACGCCGTATACACTGAGCAACCGCGGTGGTACTAAAATGGTTTTCACTTGTCAATCAGTGTTTTGCGCAATCCAAACGTTAACGACAAAATCGTTAGGGTAGGGTGAGGTAAAATGCGACGACTAAAGTTTGGAAATAGTATCGTTTTTTATTGCACTCTTTACCAATATACCTGAATGCAGAAACTTTCCTTTGTATATACACGGTACGGGCTTCATAAATAGTACCTTGTTGCCCCAGTTCAAAGCGATGTTTGAAATATAAAAAAATGCACCAACGTGGCTCATTTTCCCCCAATCTGCGGGTAAAAACAAGACCCAGCGTGGGGCAAAACGAGACAGTGTGGAAAATTTCATCCCTTCAGATTTTTCAGTAAAGGCACCTGAAGTTCACTCTATGGGTCCCCACGCAGTCTTCAATAGCCCACTCCTTGCATTCCACGCAATGAATACAGACAGAAACCGGGGCCGTGTTGCTCCTAGCAGATCAAGCACCCCCAGTCTATCTTTGTGCTAATGGTGTCTTTTGTTGAACGCTTGCACTTCATTAAATTATCCAATGATAGAAGATGCAAGTAATGTTCTCACGCATCTTCTTCGCATCTTTTGTCATTTTGATGTGGAAATGCACGGGCATTTCGTGGTTTTCAATTTCGTCAGCCGGGCTTTGTGAAGCGATCAAATTTAGATTTCTTATCGCTTGTTATTTTTTTAAATTTTTCTATTAAAAAAAACGAGCTCAACCATGCGCACCGCTGCTGCTTCGCATCCCAACGGTGTTTCCTTTGGAGAGATGGTCCATAATTTTTTTTATGTCGTTTTCCCCACTTGGGGCTCTATATAACATTTTATTATGCGTCGTAACCCTCCTAAAGTATTTAATTAATATAAGTAATTGGTTCATTTAATAAAACACCCTCTAAGCCATTTTGAGGCCTTTTTGTCATGTTTTGCTCCTCCCACATGCCCAAATTCAAAAAAGAAAAAAGTTCCGCTTTGCACCATGCACAAAATTAACCAAACTTTTGGTGCTATGTAGTAGCTCGTAGTCTAAAGTAATGAAATAAATACGTAAGTTGTTGTACTGACCTCGGGGTAGCTTCATGCACGGATCTAAAAATTTGGCTGAGCAGAATATCACCCCTTTTTAATGGGTTACGAACACACTGACACCAGCCATGTAATTTTTTCTACGCATACGCTGTGAGCAATAACAAACTTATACACGTACATAAAAATATAAACAACTATTAGCACTTATCGCTGAGATAAAGAAACAAAGAAAAGTAGTTTTTGTATTAGCTACAGAAGTCGTCAAAGTCAAAATGTCGTGCTTTGCCCCGTTTTTCATTTTACCCCACCCTGTATACCCTACATCTAATTTCCTGAAATAGTTGTATTTACAAAACAAGCCATACGTCTTTTTTTTACATGCAATTGTTTATAAAGCTCAAGCGTCTTACGAAAAAAAGAATATTAAAAGCTCATCTCCACCTTTTGTCCACTGGTTATCTTCCCAGACCGGACTATCATAACCTTGCCGTGCAGGTCCGCATTTCCGAAGAAGTTGTAGTCTTGAACTCTGCCGTAGTTAACATACACTACGAGTCCCTGAGTAGGAAAAGGAGAAAAACAAATACGCACAAAGTGTAATTCGAAATCTGTGACGTTACAAAATTCTGGTGACAATCACTAAAGTCAATACGTTTTACGAAGCACATCCCTAGTCCTCATCACGCGGCACGCATTTCATGCAAATATTGACCATCTTAAAAGCCTAGTCGCTCATCTAATTAAAGGGACACTAAAGATAACTATCAAGTCAACGTTGATTGTAGAAATAGCGGCCCAAAACCTCATAGCGTTACTTTTGTGCCAATGAAGGACCTATTTTGAAATAAAATGACGTTTTAGTGGTCCTCATCGCGTTAGCGCACTTCAAATTACCCGCCTCAAGTAACGGACCAACCGGACCGACACACATCACTGTTGCGTGCACAACGTTGCCAGGCTTTACTGCGCTGGTTGCAGCAGACCAAAAGCAGCGGGAGTCACAGCAGCAACAATGGCCATTGATCAATTTTCCGCCATTTGGTCCGACATTTTAAACCACGACCTCCTCTATAATAGAGGAGGTCGTGTTTTAGACGTTTTTCGTTTAACTGCGCCCCGCTAGATGGCCTTACCTGTCCAGTGTAAATACGCGAAAATTGGATTGTTGAACCACTCGCATCATTACCCATAGTAACGTCCGGCAGTTCTTTTTTCATGAATCAAACACAAACGAACAAGCAGAATATTATTGCACCTCTTGATACACAGAAGGTTCTTTAATTAGTGCAGCTAGATCGATTACTAATGATTAATTGTAGGCGGTCCGTCTGATGCAATCGGGATCATTTCAAAAATGTCCTACTTCGGCGCATGTATTCTTGTGCACGTACCTTAATTTCTCGGTAATTATGGTACTGTTGCTGATAATATTGTCATTTTATATGTTATCATACACTGAGCTTTTACTCTGACGTAAATTGTTATTTGATTTTAGTGTCTCTTTAATAGATATAAATGGAACATATGGGTGTGGCAGCTTAGGCTAGTTGGTATGGCAAGACGATAGTTACAGCGCGAAAACAAAACGACGACACAGAGACAAGAAGTCCTTCGTGTCCTTCTTGTCTCTGTGTCGTCGTTTTGTTCTCGCGCTATAACTATCGTCACGGAACATATGGCACAGTTTTTTATGCGTTTCCCGTTTCAAATATATGCTCTACACTTTTTTACAATTAGCTGGCCTTCTGTTGTAGTTTGCACCTTTAAAGGGTCGTCCTTAGTGGAGATGGCAGTGTCGGTGCCTATGGTAGAGATAAAGACATTGATCGTTGTTTTTTTCAATGACAGTGATAAGGAGACATTTTTAGCAGCACTGCCTTTTAGAAGAAATCAAAACTAAACATATTTCTAGAGTGCCAGGACATAGTTTTGAACTAAGTCGCGACCATTATTGAAAAGGGAATAAAAAAGTGCGATCTTTCGAGCTCTTACGAGACAGAACTCAACTAGTGGCGGCAATGGCACCATAAAGGCTTGCTGTTTACTTGCGAACGTTTTCACTTTTGTTCGAGGCATCGTCTCGCTGCCTCACGCACCTCACGCATCATCCTGGCACGCTTATGCTGTCACAGTCAACTCACGCTTATGAACTCTGCGCCGACAGCTGAGAGTACAACGAGCCACACCAATAGGAATCGATACCACAGCGAATGCCATCATTCAAATCGAGCGATATAACACAGCCACGTGCATGTACATGCGGCTCTAACGTATGTTCCCGCTTATTCTCATTTCCGCTGTTCAGCTCTTCTAAGGATAGCTACGACGTCGCTCATTCGCTGTCGCAGATAATTAGCGATCTCAACACAATCCTAATGCCAAAATTCACAAACATTATATTGCTATTTGAATCCAGCAAGCGCAACTTTATATTCGCTTTCTGGAGCAGGTTTGCGCATAGAAACAAATTGGCCGAAAATAGCTGAGTTGAAGTATCACCTTCATCAGGTAAAAATTATTACGGGACAATATTTTATTGCAGGTGTGGCAGACGCACACATTGTGGGGGATGATCTTGTTTTCGCTGCGCAGACACCCGATAATATGAAAAAAATATATATTTCAGCATATCCATGAAGTGAATGATGATGAGTGTGGCGAAGCGGACAGACGGACGCACAGACAGAGAGACGGACATACGGACGAACGGACGCTTCGCCTCATCATTCACTCTGTGCATATGCTGTGAGGGCCGTTTTTATTGACATGCAATGCAATGCAACTGGCTTATACGACGACACGAGGCATACGACTCACAGAGCTTCGACCCTAAAAAAGGCGAGTAATGCACCTAGAAACTTTTCGTAAACTACAGCCAGTGCTCATTGGTACCCTATTCCTCCATCCGTATCATCATCTTTCTGAACTTTTAAGTCTCATTCAGGTCGGGCATGTGCATCCCATAAGCATACCGCACGAGCAGCGAGTGCGAAACAACGCTAGCAATCACAGATCAGCCCTGACAGAGGAAATGGCGAAGGTGAACGGACGTCGAAATAGTGTATAGTTGTCTCCCTTACCCTGCCTGTACCGCTCGCCGCATAGGCCAAGTATGCAGGGGGGATGTACGTCTTTCCTGCTAGCACCATGGAATCTCTGGAGGCGCACGTTAGAAGCAACTGGTTGTCCTTGTACAGCATCACCTAGAGAGAGACGGCTCTTGAGCTTGTGAGTCACGCGTGCAATACGATTTCTCGTGAAACGAGTGCAGGATAACATAGCACCACTCAAGGAACGGTATTACAGTAAAAATGAATCATTATAAAGTAACTATGAATGCTTAATTTAGCACACTCTTTTACTTTGGTGCCTGCCTACTATATAGTGTGACTGTAAGGGCGACTTTTTATACAACAAAGTAGGACAACAGACGCTGATAAATGCCATCAAAATCTGGATAATAGGTTAAACACATGAGTGAACAAAAGAAATCGTAACTGCTGAAGAAGAGGTGGCACATGATGTAGAGTCTTAGTTATAGTATTACCATGCATGAGTGGAGTCCTACGTGTGAAGGTGCAATATTTACTCCGAATAGCAGCGCTGACATTAGATAAGTAAAATGTGCAGAATTATAAAATAGCTCACTAAATTATTTAACCTAGGGCTAAGGCAACAAGACGGTATACGAGCAATCCTTCCTCCAATGCAAAATCTAGTTTCACAACGCCATGGGTCGGGATTTTACTGCTTACTATAATATAGCCTTAAGCTAGGGGCACGAGAGGCGTGCTTGAATAAAAACAAAAATCAGAATAACAGCAAAATATAAGGACATAGTTCGGTTTATAACAAACACGCAAGCCGCCCCGCGTCCTCAAACTTGAAGCCACCATTTAAGCCGAAAGTAGGACTCGCCCTCTATTCAAGTTCGTTTGAATAGGATGTACATTTCGTCCTGCAGTAATGTAATTTGTGCATAAGGACTCTGCGACTGCGGCAACCACGCCCCCGTAGACGTGGCTATAGTGAATATTCAAGGTCGCTTCTCAGTTGCCCCTGAATCGCAGACGCAACCTTAGCGGCAAATATACCGACTTAGAGGCCAACGACTTCCCAGCGGTTCACATTCATCACGTTCTGTTAAAAAAAAGCCACTCCTGTAGTTCGAAAAACTCATTGTCGACGAAAACAAGTACACCGCTCAACACCAACTTGTGGTTTATGCAATACCCAAGGAAAAAATAAGGGAAAAGAGGGACAAGTACGATATAATGGTCTTGCTTAAGCACGAGATTTTAAATATGCTTGCGTCAGTTTTCTAAGCTCAAACCATGTATACGTTTACTGACGTTCGAAAAATCCTGCGTGGTTCCTGCCATGAACTCGCCTCATCGATATATACAGAGACCTGCTTACCTTGTTTTCCATCGATGTGTTGGGTCGACTCGTGAGGACCATGTACATGGGCTCCCTCACCACATCCATGCCAATGTCTTTCCAGTACTTAGCCACTGACCTTATGAGGTCCATTCCACCGGCGTTTTTTGAGGTCAAGTTACTGCGAAGGACGTAAGCTTGATCTAACCAAGCGCTTCAAGTTCACACGTCGGCATTCGCGCACAGGGGCTCCGAATCAAAGAAAGGTTAGGGGTGGGCTGGGGGTAGTGCAGAACAGGCATTGGCAAGGTTAATTTTCTATAATTTGTATTCGAGCAAACATGACAGAGGAGGGATGAACAGCATCTTGGTTTGACGGCAGCTATAGTATACGGACAACATTGCACAACAAAATTGGGAGTCTTTGCAAGAAATATCTACCGAATCATTCGTGTTCACTTCGGTTCTCTGCTGAAGCGATAGCAATTGAATCGAGCGCAACAGTGGATTATTATACTTTTTTTTTCAAGTGATACCCTCTGTATGTAGAGCCACAACACACCACGGGCACATTCTCGTGTTGTCGGATGTAGATTACACCATGGGCAAACATAACACAGCCGCAATTACCATGCGCGCGTCGCGCCTACTATTAGGTTGACAATGCCAAAGAAAACAGAGGACTTGAGTAGAGGTGCGAGAGGTGGAGAAAGGGCATACAGTAAGATATATGACACTCGTGTCCGACGTACGGTGTATGGTGACAGTGGCATTAAAGGGGCCGTGCAACACTTTCTAAGGATGGCTAGAAAACGCTGCCAATTGGTAGTCATGTCTTTTAAGAACATGCGAACGAAACATTGTATCGCAGCACGCGACCTTAAATTTACATTTGATTCTCAAAGTCAGCTATAGATATCCCTCACCCTTCTCTCTACAAATGTCATAAACCCGAATGACCGCGTCACAAACCGATCATTAGCTTATTTGAGCATCGCGAATTGAAATAGCTACGGGGACGTTGTGGGAGGCCACTACGTGTCCGCTCTCTCTCTCCTGATCACACTGAAAGTAGCCCATGTAGTCGAAGAAAAAGAAGAAGAAAAAAGTGCTCCAGGTCATGACGTGCGGTAACGAACGGGTGTACCATTTTGCGCCCTTGCCATCTTTCTCCCCCCTGCGCAGCTTTCAGCGCGCTCGCGGGTGTGAAAGGAAAAATTAGTGCTTGAAACGTGGGACAAAGCACTGTAACACCACTGGTACTTGTTGAGATACCAAAACTTTTGCGGCTGTCGATTCGTGAGGCAATAAATTTCTTTAATGAAGCCTTTCGATGATTACTTAAATAACTGTTGCGGGGCCCATATAGGTCAATTTACCTAAAGTTTGCGATGTTCCAACACGTTCCGTCAGAATTTTCTCTCATACGCATCGCACACAGTTTAGACTTGGTTAACAAGTCACATTGAGTGGCACGTGTCTTCTGCTCAAGCACTGACCCCTGGCAACGCAGGAGGAGCTCGTTGGTCTGTCTCCTCATATATCTTGTTGTGTATCTTCTGCTAAGCCCGATGCTTTGAAGATCATGAGCGCTATCGCCTTCACTACAATGCAAGATTCGTTGGCTTCTGCCTTAATAGAGGACATGTCCCGGTAGAAGTGAGTGCTTTGTAATTATTCCAGATTGGATATCCAAGACGTGTTAGTAAGGTATTAAGAACTGAGTTTTTGCGGCAAGTGAGACTTATGCACAATGGTTAAGCATAGTGTGCTTAAGTCAAGGCTAGACACGGTCCGCTAAGAAACTATAGGATCGTTTCGACGTCGAAGGGATCTTAGTTTATTCGTGGATTATTTCTCGCCAAAATGATAAACACGTGTCAATCGATTCGCGCCGTCTACCAAGATACTTGAAAAAAGTACTGCCGAGTGAACGCCCGCCTAATGCGAGTTTTGGGGAAACGTTTTTCGGTGAAAATTCGCACAGCGATTCACGTTAAATGCAGAACGTTCCGAATGTTTCTTTTTTTATATGTTGCTCCCGTTACATGATAGATGGCCAGAAACATTCACGTTGCTTCCTTTCCCAGCATGTAGGTGCATTATGGACTCATGGCGTTTCCGAGAAGGAGCGGGAGCACCTTATGGCAGGACTATGGAACCTACTATCGGGCTAACAAAACATAGCTGAACCACACACGATATACGCAAGTCGGCATATGTTTCTTTACCTAACACCAATGAAAGAAGAGAATTTTCGAGAGCTCGTTTTGTTGTTTGACACGACCGTAAAGAAAACAAGCAGATAATGAAGGAAACATTAATTGTACTGTTCTGAGTGTCTATCGTAATGATTATAATATATAGATCTGAAGAAAGTAGTGTGGGCGAAAAGCCCACACTACTTTTCATTAGGGTTACCTTAAACCAGTACTTTAGCGTAGTGTGTGGCAAATAAAATACATTCTTTTCCCACGAGGAAAAGACACGCGTATCAGCGATATAAAAGGTGCTCACAAAAACTGGTTCCTGATGCCCCTCGCTGTGATGTTGTGCATAATGGCCCTGTAGATCCGGTCATGCTGGTGATACTTCTCGGTGGAGATCTGGTCGTGGATGCTGAGAAGGCGGCTCATGGTGTCCGTCACGACGGGTTTCTCACTCAGCTTGAACAGGTACCAGAGCATGAAGGTAGTCGCCACGGCGGCGAAGAGCACCCAGCAAATTACCCACTTGAGCAGTAGCCGCTCCGCGGGCGTGCGCGCGTACTGCTTGCGCTGCTGTATAGCGGCCATGCGCACTTTCTCCGCCAGGGTCGGCGACACAGGGCCACCCGGTGACATCACAGCCATCGGCGTCATGCTGGCGCGCCTCTGGAGGGCCATCGGCTGCCCTGCACGCAAAGCAACGCTCTCCAGATGCCCAGCCTCGGCAGTGACAGCAAGCGAAGCCATAAGTCCCTCTGTGAAATTATCGTACGTTTATCTCATCTCAATCGACCATTTCGCGGGTCTTCAACCTGCCCTAAATTTTGCCTTTTGTATGTGTATATACACGCACACACATACAAACACACAGACTAACACATAAAAATAGGAGTCGGTTTCGTGGGAGAAATTTCTGGCAAGGCCCCCGCTGGCTTTCTAACAGTACACATTGGCGAATATGCGACATAATGAAATGCACGCAATCAAAAACTAAGGAAGGACTTGTACAGCAAACGAGACAAGATCCCTAAAAACAGTGCAACGCATCTTCGTTGGATATAAAACATAATCTTTTGTTAAAGCGTCGTGCCTTTTTTCAGGGGGGGGGGAGAGCAATGTCACACTTCTTTGTCAAGTGTTGTTATCGCCCAATTACACGCGTGAGTGTGCTGCCTTGCGCAAACAACGTCGATGAACTCAGAACCATCAAGATAATCTTAGAATATTTCGATAAGATTACGCACACAACGCAAATATTACAGGTTGTTCTGGAACATACGTGCTGTTAGCGACAATGCTGGAAAATTCAACGGCACATGTATAAATGCCGACGTACATTACCGCTTGTCAGTTCTTGAACGACCAACGCTCTGTTCACCTCCATCAGTACCAGTGCGTATTGCTGTAATCAGACTTTCCGTTTACCGGCCACCGTTCAAATTCGGCCTAATAAAGAGTTTAATGTTGGGCATACCGGCTGCTGTCTTCGTTAACGTTGTGACCCACTGACAATACAGTGAGGCACATTACTAAAAAAATACACTCGCAACTACAGAATTTATTGTTCAATTTCCACGGGTGAAAACAAGGTAGCATGTATCATATATTTATGAAGAAACGAAACAATTTTGTCTTAAAAAAACTATAGTATTATAAATGGCATCAGAATATGGAGACATATGAAAACGTGATGAAAGGGAAACAAGATTAGGAAATTTTAGATGCAAGTTTTATTAATGCTGTTTTCGGCGCAATGTTATTACTGTTTCATAAGTTTAGTAACTCTGAAATTTTGTCTGAACTTTTGTGAAACATGAATGGTTCTACACAACTTCACTTTCCAAGTTTCTACATGATGGACGAAAGAACACTTCCAGCGCCTCTTCTATGTGCGGAAGGTAAGTACAAAGAACTAGCTTATTTCTGAATGATTGATTTTCGAACAAGCAGGTACGACGCTGTAAAAAGGGCACGGTCATAAGGACAAAGGCGACTAACACGAGCCCGCCGATAAGAAACCCCCACACCATCCACAATGAAACAGTTGTTCGACATGAGTTCCCAAATGATCATTCTCGTCTTTTCGCAACGCTATCGAGCACTCGTGTTGTCTTGTTGCCATCGTTTATCTTGTGTTTTCGTTAGCAGCGCTTTTTCGGAAAGTTTATTTTGATTCGTATAAAACTGCAGCGTAATGCAAGTATTTGGTTAAGATGTATTTACATACAAGACAAAGAAACGATATCTACCAGTCACTAGCAAACTTTATATAAATATGTGATGGACACTATTAATGGCGACCGATCAATACCCAGCAGGTCGACGGTTGCTAAATATACTTTTGAGTACGATTTCGCTCGGTGAAGACCCACAAGTGCAGCAGGTTCATCGGGGATGGAGCTCTTCAGCTGCGATCGTATAAATGCGCGTTCACAAGCTAAGTGAACGCAACCAATTCGATCCTGAATCTGCACCAGCGAACACTCTTCTTTTCAGTCATCGCAATTTTATTTCATTGAAAACAATATTTGGTGGCAATTTTTCAATAATATTCCCACTGAAGCTGCCTCTAACTATGAACTCCCGCATAAATTTTCACTGTTTCACCCATTATTATTATGATTAACAAATATAGAATGAAACGCGGAATAGAGAACTTAAAGATGTACGTGTCGATAGGCCGCATAGTTTTGTCATGCGACGCAGTCGTCTTGAGATGGCAGTGTTTATCCTGCTGTAGCTCTACTCACCAAACTTCACTTATGTTTATGCAAGAACATCCATGGCTGCTTTCATTGTGCCAGCGAGCCGATTTGTCCCAGCTCGCGACAAAACCTCGGATGTCCCCTGCTCTGTGCACTCAATGCGGTGGGAAGTGAACGCTGGCAACGTTCACGTCAACGTAAGAGCGCAAAGCCTTACGCATAAATGTCTCCTCAAAAATTGACACGGTTTAAAAAACTGTTCTCAAAACCACCAGCGACTTATTTAAACCGAGATTCCAAATCCATAAATAAAGAAGGACGCCTACGTTCACATTTGTGCTGCAGCTATCATTGGCGTTATGACACGAATTTCGGATACACCATTAAAAATATCCCGAGAGGTCTGTCGCATCATTGAAAAGCGCGCAAACCCAGCACAAGCAAATAAGCGGGTGACACGTCGCTTTTCATCGAGATTGCAGTCGTATTCTCCGCGATATTTAAATCGGATTTTTTTTTCTGTCGAGGCTGTTTTTGATAGAGGCAAACCACCACTGAGAAGGATCCAAATCGCAAAACGGCAGCTGTCTATTCATGAAGCCGGCTATCACACCATCTTCTCTTCTGCAAACGCTTGATGTACACAATTTGGGAAATGGGTGCCGTGAGGAAGAATGCGCCTCTTTCGTCACCCCCGCACGCTTGTGCACACCACCATTTTGGAATTAAGACTCCCAGACAATAATGAAATCTGGCTCTTTTTTAGGCACGACCCGTAAACACTGCTCCCGAGGACGTGACGTGAGCAATCTCATCGCCTTAATGACTTGAACACACCACAGTTACATAATTTCGACGAAGCATATGCACATCCGAATGATCGACAACGGCCGCCATTGCTGATCTCATCTGGCCGACCAGTGATTCTCGGCATGGTTGCGGGTAATACGCGCAAAAGCACACTAGTACCCTTCCTCAGGCTAGTGCTTAGCTCGAGTAAAAGCACTCACCATAACCGCCGACGGGTTGAGGCGTGCGGTACATCCTGGTTGGGACCGCTCGCGGAAAGGCCACCGCTTCAAGAACGATGCCCGGGTGGCTCTGCCGCTTTTCTTCTTCCTCCCCCAGCGTCTCGCCCAGCTGCTCGATTTTTCTCTTCTTCCTGTCCAAGATTGACGGTGTCCATGCAGCCGACTTGAATCGATCAAACAGTTTAATATTGATTCTGCTGTTTTTATAATTAATTCTTCATTCAACGTCCTCATTTTAATTGGGAACTTTTGCACGAAGGAATCTTTTATCGAAGTATGTTTGCTGGAAGTATGTTTGGCTGCAATCTAATCTCGATGAACATGTATCTGCGAATATCAGTAGCTCCATAGCTGTCACGGTGTTCGCCGGAAGTGCAGGTTTTTGTTCGTGCTCCACCCGCAAAATAGTACGCTCAATATATGTGAAATTGGTGAGCTTCGCCCTGTTTGTACAACGTCACCATGCACGTGCAAAGAAAAACGCCGAGGCCTAAACGTTCACGGGCAATCAAAAGGCTGACATTATTCAGATAAAAACTGCCATAAGCTATTTAGATGAAAGCAGAGTTGCACTTGGCATACTAAAAAGAACAGTCAGAACTCAAGCTAAATGGTAGGCAATATATAGTTGGGGCACGGATACATTGAATTCAGTAACATTCATAGAAATAAAAAATTATTGCACAGCTAAGCTACATGAGGTTGATTTCGTGGTTCTATATCTACCACGTGTGCTGACAGAAACATTCCCATGTAATGTAAATAAAGGGGTAGAGCAACCCTTTTCCGAGTTATATTGTAATAGTCCCGCCACTACAGCATGACGCTTCGTGAATCACTTTTTTTTTCGGAATCAGTCAACTACGAGTGGTGTTAATGGCCTCCGAGATGGCAGACGCGCGCTGGGTTTCTCTCCAGCTGTCCCAATCACACGGAGAAGTGGGCATGACCCACTCTTTTCTCCGCACCGCGGCGCTCTTTCTTTCAGCAGAAAAGGCTGCCGCGCTCTTGGCGAAGCTTCTATGTGGGGAGCAAAAAATGATTTTGCGCTTTTATATAACTTTGTGTTCGTTTGGAAATGGCGGGTCAAGGAGTACGAAAGACAAAGTCAACGCCGGGGCATTTTATTTTCAAATGAGCTTTTTTATTTTGCTATAGATCGGCGCCACCCATATTAGAGCAGTTAAAATTGCGATGACTCTGCAAGAGATCCGCATATGTGCTCGAAGCTATACTTTGAAGTTCGTGGGCTGTATAGTAGGGGGGAAGGCACTGGCGAAAAAGAAAGAAAAATGACTGCCCGATCCGCAAGCGAGGTTCTCTCATTGAACTAGCACTGCTTTTCATTGTAACGCTGTCTCAAGAATTCTTGTATACCCCCTAATGTGATCACAACTGCGCTACGACGTGGTTTTATTGCTTCTTAGAAATGTTCTTCGCTTCTTCGGCTGGCACACCTGCCGTCCAGCCGTGCTCGCCACAACTGGTCTCCCCTATAGATGAGGCACGTTCAGTGGGACCTCTCGACGAGGAGCAAAATGCTCTTCGGCGTGCGAGGGATAAATAAACAAAATCACGGAATATGCACGGAAGGAATGATTGGTGGGGCGAAGTGTACGTCCATCTATCCGACCGTCCGTGCATTTATTCGTCCATGCGTTCGTTGACTCCTATCACAATGCAGCACGCATCGGATGGACGAACACTTCGCTTCACTCATCATTCACTCCGTGGATATGCTCGTAACACTCGATAGAAGGAGGACCAACCAAGTGATGCTATAAAAAGCTTCGTCCCTAAAAGCAACAAAATCACATCACGCTACGCGTCGCAGCTTTTCTTATGTCAGCGGGCGTGTAATAATTTTCTAAACAGCGTTACAATCTAAACCAGGGGTAGTTCTACAAAAGGAACAAGAAAGTGACCCATTTATTTGCGTGTAACCCGTGAGTGCAGATGCGCGGCATTCCTGTTTAGCTTGTGGATGGGGCTGTCAGTTTTTATTAAATGTGGAGCATTTTATTGTCGCAACTATTCGCGAATTTGGTGTTGGCGGTGACGTTGACACCGCCACTGCGCATGCTGGCGTCTCGTGCCTAAGTTTCTTTTTTTTCCTATCTGACGTGCGGAAGAGCACGCATCAGTCTGACATATTCCCGAAAAAAAATGGAATAAACAAGACCTGACGTCATTTTCTCTAACAGGAAAAAAAACTGATTTGATTTGTGGGGTTTAACGTCCCAAAACCACCATATGATTATGAGAGACGCCGTAGTGGAGGGCTCCGGAAATTTGACCACCTGGGGTTCTTTAACGTGCACCCAAATCTGAGCACCAGGAAAAAAAAACTACAGCGTTGACATAGCATCAATTGTATGAACCGTAACCAGTCGGAAAATTAATTAATGAATCGCTACTATCGAATCAAACATTCGTTTTCACTTCCACTCCAAAATTTTCTCTCCTCTATGCAGAATGCCAACGACGCATGCACGCAAGGTAACCACGCGAACGCTGCAGCGTGAATGCGTTACGAAAAAGTACCACCCGCTGGAGAGAAACAGTTGCTGAACCCACCAAACTGTGCGCTCAGCATCAGCAGCTGTCTTGCTCTCTCCTCACAATGTACCGTCAAGTCTGGCGTGAAAGCCGCGCTCTCAAAGCGTACAACGCTTCGCACTCGCCCTAGAGGGTTTCTCTTTCCAACTACCTCCCATCGCGCCGCAGAAGCAGGAGACAGGGAGGAGGTCTAGACTGAACGTCACTGGCTCTGCTACGACCACGGGCTGGTTACAGGTGCGCTTTGGTCACTTATGATCGCCCATTCGCACTGTGAGTTCTACGGTGTTCAGTGGATATGTTGAGGAATGTAAGAACGAACATCGAGATCTTTTTGCTTGTTGAAGAAGAACGCCGCACGCATTCAGAGTTCTGTGTATCTGGTATGAAACACTGCACGTAACATAAGAGTGACAATTCACACTTTTTATTCTCCAGTAGTGTACCTCGACGAATACTTGGTTTTCTGAAAAACGTCGTTTGGCCGCATGTGCGACCCTTTGATTTGGATGCAGTAGAGATAGCTGTCAATAAACACGATACTGATATTGCCATTGTGCTGCTAAACATGATCAAAATACAGATGACGAAAAAAGGAGATGATGATATGTCAACTCAAGCACTTTCACTGTGAAGGACGTAGGGAACAAAGTAGGTCGGCTAAACGTAGCCTTTCACAATATTCCGGCAAATTACTTACCACAATAATAAGTGGTACGGTCAGGGCGCTTAATTATGTAGAGCGTAAGTGGAATTCAGTTGACCACCTTATAAATATCGGTACGCGATCAAATAGTAAAGCGATCTCTAACGATATGAGGGCCGTATGATTCAATGACAATTTCACTCACATACGCGTCTCCAGAAAGGGGGAATGCTAGAATGTCTCACAAGAAATAATGCCTTCTCGCAATAATATGCATAAGATCATTTCAGCAGTTGCTATGCTTTTATTCGTCGATCGGACCAAAATAAAAGCAGTAACTGAAAAAAAATACTTGACTTCAGTGCAACCAGATTTGTCAGTGATACTTGCTAACACGTGAGAAAAAAAGAACAAAATATGCGCACGCCGAAGTCCCACGCGCTCTGCTTCCTGCCGGGGTCTCTGCCGCTCGAGGAACCCACATTAAACGCGTCCCCTCGCGGTATCCGGGCGCATGAGGCGATACTCGCTGGTTTTGCTGGGGAACGTGGCGATTGGGACGGCCGGCAAAAACCACGTCGCGCGTCCGCAATCTCGGAAGCCATGGTGTTATAGAAATTTCTTGCCAGTAGGAACAGCAGCAGCTGGTCCAACGGGCTCGTTGGTCGCGCAAGGGAATGAAGCCCGTGACTGAGGGCCCCACCCACGGTGTAGGACCGTGGCCCCACCCAACGAAGGTTATCTGTTCGCTAATAAAAGTTTATTCTCGCACGCTTCAAGCGCCTTCCTTATCGTTCCGTTCTAGGGAGCGTGTTGAAAGCTACGCATGAAGGGAGTGACCAGGGGGCAAGAATATGCAGCCTTTTTTCAGCCCGCATATATAAAGCAAACATATATAAAAAATTGGGGTTCATTGCGCATGTGACAAAAAGGTACAAAAAGACTAACAACCAAGGCACGTGCTTGCAGTAGATAAATAAACTTGAGTTTCTCGTGTTGCATGTAGAATGTGTCATTCGAGGGATTCCCGTGCAAGACGGTTCGGCGGACATTGATGCGAAGATTGTCAACGACCGCAATCCACTAGCTTTGGCTGCCAAGCGCATCGGAAGTACCACTGCAGTGATCGTGGCCTTCGATGGACATCGTGTGCCCAATTTTGTGCGATACGAATCGGTGCTACTTCATTGTACACTATACCGTAGACAGATAGATATTTGCTACGCCTGCGGTCGGCTCGGCCATCGAGCGGACGTGTGCCCGAACCCTGGAGACGTTATCTGCAGAGGCTGCAGCATGCTAAACCCCGAAAAAGAACACCACTGCACACCAACATGCAAGCTTTGCGGAGGAGCCCACCTCACTGCCGACAAGGAATGTAAAGAACGCTACCACGTTCCATACGTGGTGCGCCCACGACGATGGGAGCGAGCACACTCGACGCGACACAACAGTTACGAAACAATGAACGAGTTCAACGCAACCGCTGACGACGACCAGGCCTCAAAGCTTTCTACTGTGAAGAAGAAGATGTGCCTGCAGCGAGCAGCATCGCCAACGCCCGGCTCTCTCGGCTCGTGCTTCAGTTCGTTGCTGTGCCGATCGCTGGACGGTTCATCACGCTGTCTCGTCGCTGCCTTTAACGGCTAATAAACCTCTTCACATTTGGTGGAAGGTGCTGTTAATCCCCGTTGCTACACCCTGGAGCTGCGAAGCCGCACGCTACCACCTGTCATGACTACCAACGCCACTACATCGACGCCTTCGCTCCAGTTCAACTGCCCTGGCCATCCCAGGCTACGGGAGCCGAAGGTCTTCAGCGGTGCGGATGGGACCGACGTAGAAGACTGGCTCGAGCACTACGAACTGGTGAGCGCCAACAATAAGTGGGACGAAGCCGACAAGCTGGGCCACGTGATATTTTATCTCACTGGCGTCGCCGAATTGTGGTTTAATAACCACAAACACAACATCCCCACATGGAGCGTCTTCAAGACGTCATGTGCTGAAGTGTTCGGTCGGCCGGCTGTCCGCAAGCAGAGGGCAGAACAGCGCTTGCGCATCCGCTCTCAGCAGACTGGCGAGACTTTTACCAGCTATATTGAGGACGTCGTCGACCTTTGCCGACGTGTGAATGACACCATGCCCGAATCTGACAAGGTCAAAAACATCCTGAAGGGCATCGACGACGGCGCATTTCAAATGCTCTTGGCAAGGAATCCGAGCACAGTTTCCGAAGTCGTCAGCTTGTGTCAGAGCTACGACGAGTTGAACAAGCAACGCACTCTGACTCGGCAGCCTCAGCATGGTGGTCAGTCACTGTGCAGTTTCGACACCCTGCCGGACAATTCACCGCTGCTTCAGCAAGTTCGAGCCTTCGTCCGTGAGGAGGTCGCCCGCCAACTTTCCCTAGTGCCCTTCACTCACGAGACCACCACCCGTCTACCTGCCCCGCTTCGCACTGCTATTTCGGAAGAGGTTGCCCAAGCTGTTCCTGTTGCGCACCACGAACCGCCTCTATCCAGCCTTGCCCACTGCCAGCGTGCCGCGCAGCTGGTAGGCCCTCCGGTCGCCTATCCGCCAGCCGTGCAGCCTGTGGCCGCGCCCCTAACGTATGCAGCGCAGCCTGTGGCTCCTCCGGTCGCCTGCTCGCAAGTGATGCAGCCTGTAGCAGCGCCGTTCACATATGCAGACGCTGTGCGTAGGCTTCCGCAACCACCCTATACCTCGCGCTCACAGCCCGCACACCCGGCTGCTTATACGGCATCTTGGGCGGCACCACCAGTAGCCAATTCTTGGAGGACGCGCGATAACCGACCGATATGCTACGCCTGCTTTACTCCCGGACACGTTGCCCGCTACTGCCGCCGTCGACCTCAGACGTTCGGCGACTATGTCCGATCGTCGCAACCCGGCAGCCAACCCTTCGCGCAATACGGGCCGGTCTCGTCACCTCGCTATGCCCCTCCTAACGACCCCGACTTCGTGACGCCGCGCGCACCCTCTCCTCGTCGGCGATCGCCCTCCCCAATGCGTCGCCGGCCCATACCTTCTGACCAGGAAAACTAAGCAACGCAGTTCAAGAGGCAAGAACTGCGCCGTTTTCGAACTGTCTAAGCCCTCGCTCCTCTCCTGCTAACGTGGTCGCAGTAACTGTTGAAGGTTATTGTACTTTCGCCCTTGTCGACACTGGCGCCGCTGTTTCTGTTATTGCCGCTAATCTCTGCCGTTTATTACGCAAAGTAACGACGCCGCTTTCGGGACTGTTGCTTCACACCGCAAGCGCACAGCGAGTAACGCCTCTCGCAGCCTGCACTGCAAGAGTCTCCATCGAAGGCATTCTTTACATCGTGGAGTTTATTGTTCTTCCTGCCTGTTCGCATGACGTCATCCTCGGGTGGGACTTCCTATCCCGCCATCATGCCGTCAAAGACTGCGCACGCGCCGAAGTTGAGTTTTCACCCTTGTGTGAAGTCCCATTACTGGACGCTCCTCATCAGCCGCCGAAGTTGCTCGTTCATGAAGATACCGATATTCCGCCTGGAAATTTCGCCCTTGTTCCCGTTTCATGCAACGCCTACACTGACGCTACAGTTCTTTTTATGCCTTCCGATATCTTCAAAAGTCGTCGAGCTTTGCCGCTGCCTTTCGCAACAATTGATCTTGCCGCCGGAAGAAGCAACATGTTCGTAAGCAATCCGCTTTCCACACCTGTCACATTGCTTGCGGGGGAATGTCTCGGCCGCGTGCAGGATCTCGACCCTTCGTTTTTGTTTTATGTCCCGGACGACTACTGCGACCACCCCAAAGCACTGTCGGCACTCGGGGAGTCGTCCGATGATACGTTTTCCTGCGCCATCGCCGACACTCTCACTCCCACCGAACATGCCGACCTGCTGAATCTTCTGCGTGAGTTCAGGAGTTCGTTCGATGTGTCGCAACCTCAACTGGGCCGCACATCACAAGTCAAACATCATGTTGACACCGGCCTACACCAGCCACTGCGTCAAAGACCATACCGTGTCTCCGCTGAAGAGCGCCGCGTCATCAACGATCAAGTTGAAGATATGCTTCGTAGAGACGTCATTCGACCATCCCACAGTCCCTGGGCGTCTCCTGTCGTCCTGGTGCGTAAGAAAGACGGATCTATCCGATTTTGCGTGGACTATCGTCGTTTGAATAAGATAACCCGCAAGGACGTCTATCCTTTGCCGCGCATTGATGACGCCATTGACACCCTTCACGGAGCGGAATTTTTCTCGTCGCTAGATTTGCGGTCTGGCTACTGGCAGGTCCCAATGGCAGAAGCCGATCGCCAGAAAACGGCATTTATTACACCAGACGGACTATATGAATTTAACGTCATGCCCTTTGGGCTTTGTAACGCGCCTGCCACGTTTGAACGTCTTATGGAAAATACGCTACGTGGCCTCAAATGGAATATGTGCCTCTGTTACCTCGACGATGTCGTGGTTTTCTCCTACGACTTTCCTACGCACCTCCTTCGCCTCAGGCACGTTTTGAGCTGTCTGACCAACGCTGGTCTGCAGCTTAACCTGAAAAAATGCCGCTTCGCTGCACGCGAGCTCGTCATCCTAGGCCACATCGTGTCCAAGCACGGCGTATTACCAGACCCAGCAAAACTTCGAGCAGTCGCAGAATTTCCGAAGCCGACGACCATGAAAGAACTTCGCAGTTTTGTAGGCCTATGCTCCTATTTCCGGCGCTTTGTTCGAAATTTTGCATCTATCAAGTCACCGTTAACCCAGCTTCTTCGCGGTGACGTGAACCTCACCTCCTGGTCCCCTGCATGTGACGTTGCCTTCACTACTCTGCGCCGTCTGCTCACTTCCCCACCTATTCTTCGCCACTTCGACCCGACGGCTCCTACCGAAGTGCACACCGACGCCAGCGGCGTCGGGCTAGGCGCGGTCCTCGCTCAACGAAAGCCCGGCTATTCAGAATACGTTGTAGCCTACGCTAGCCGCACTCTGACGAAAGCCGAAACTAATTACAGCGTGACAGAAAAAGAGTGTTTGGCTCTGGTGTGGGCGCTTGGAAAGTTCCGGCCGTACTTATACGGCCGCCCGTTCGATCTAGTAACTGATCACCACGCGCTTTGCTGGCTCTCCACGTTGAAAGACCCTTCTGGCCGCCTTGCGCGATGGGCACTCCGCATCCAGGAGTACGACATTCGCGTCGTATACCGCTGCGGACGCAAACACTCTGACGCTGATGCTCTGTCCCGCTCACTTTTACCACCAGATCAGACGTGCGGAAACACTTGCCTCCAGACCTTGTCATCGCTAAATCTCGACTCGATTGACACCGAACAACGTCGTGACCCGTGGATCGCCTCTCTTATCGAATATTTATCTGGCACGCCCAACCTTCCAGTATCTCGATCCCTCCGACGTCAAGCTTTCCATTTCGCCATCCGCGATCAACTTCTTCATCGACGCAACTACGCTCCCGATGGCCGCCGGTGGTTGCTGGTCATTCCACGCACTTTACGATCGCAAGTATGCGCCTCCCTTCACGACGATCCACAATGTGGCCACGCCGGAGTGTTCAAAACATATGAATGCCTTCGCCATCGCTATTACTGGCGCGGCATGTACAATGTTGTACGTAAATTCGTGCAGTGCTGTCCTGACTGCCAGCGACGTAAATCAACACTGCCACGTGCGACTGGCGCATTGCAGCCACTTCCATGCCCTGCCAAGCCATTTGATCGCGTCGGCGTTGACCTCTACGGTCCCCTTCCATTGACACCAGATGGTAATCGGTGGATTATAGTGGCGGTTGACCACCTGACACGCTACGCCGAAACAGCCGCTTTGCCGAGCGCTACAGCTCAGGATGTCGCCTCTTTCATTTTGCAACGCTTTATCCTTCGACATGGTGCACCTCGAGAGCTCCTTAGTGACAGAGGCCGCGCTTTCCTTTCCGAGGTCGTCGAAACTCTGCTTTCGGAATGCCACGTCATTCATCGGAAAACGACAGCATACCACCCGCAGACTAACGGACTAACGGAACGGTTCAACCGCACGCTAGGTGATATGCTCTCAATGTACGTGGCATCTGATCATAGCAACTGGGACCGTGTTCTCCCATACGTCACGTTCGCATATAACACCGCAATACAAACCACCACGGGATTCTCACCTTTCTTTCTTATTTACGGACGTGAGCCTTCCCATACAATTGATACCCTACTTCCTTACCGTCCTGATGCTTCCGAGTGTCCACCTATCTCCGATGCTGCTAGACAAGCCGAAGAGTGCCGCCAGCTCGCCCGTGCGTTCACCTCGGAAGAGCAACAACGCCAGAAAGAAACCCGTAGCACCTCTCTTCCTGATCCCAGCTACGCCCCAGGGTCTCTTGTGTGGCTTGCCATCCCATACCAAACACCGGGACTCTCCTCGAAACTTGTCCCCCGGTACGAGGGGCCTTACACCGTTTTGGAGAAAACCTCTCCGGTTAATTTCCTAATTGAACCAGTTTCCCGATCGGACGACATGCGCCGGCGTGCACGTGACATCGTCCATGTTTCCCGACTTTGCCTGAAACTTCTTAAGTCGCCAGGAAGGCTCCTTTTTTCAGTGGGGGCGATTCTGAAGAAGAAGATGTGCCTGCAGCGAGCAGCATCGCCAACGCCCGGCTCTCTCGGCTCGTGCTTCAGTTCGTTGCTGTGCCGATTGCTGGACGGTTCATCACGCTGTCTCGTCGCTGCCTTTAACGGCTAATAAACCTCTTCACACTACAGATGGTCGATCCGATGGCAGCCGATCCCGGTCCCGATCCCGGAGTCGTCCCAGGAACCGCACCATGCGTGTATCGAGGTCCCGGAGCCACCCTCTGACCCACTCCCGCAGCACGCGAAGTGGGACCCCAACCAGATCTATATCGCGAGGCTACTCCAGGTCTCGTTCTGGTTCACGTCACGATTCCCGTTCAGGTTCCCGGCCCGGGTCACGCTCCGGCTCCCACTCTGGTTCCAGGCCTCATGCCGGTTCCAGGCCTCACCCCAGTCTCACCGGGGTCTCGCGTCAACGATCGCCTAGCCCATCGGCACCACCATCGCCAGGCAACGCCAACAAGAATAAGCGGGGACCTCTCACTTGGGCGGACGCCGTCCGGAGAAAAGGCAACACTACATTACAGGTAGGGTCGTGTTCACTCCCAGAGCATGATACACACACCACATCTGAGATAGCGATCTTAAAGCACGAAAATGCGATGATGGAAGAAGAAACAATACGCAAACTCACAGTTGCAATTGCCGAACTAAAAACTGACAGAAACGCACGCGCTGCTACGCCCACAACCGACAACGACGTCAATGCAATCTTTCCATTGCAGTCGCAACCCGTAGGCGCCGGTAACGACGACGGCGAGAGCGCACCCAAGAAACGCGCGGTCGCCCACGACCAGGCAGCTTTAAAGGAAGAGTTAGACGACATTAAGAGCACGCTATCGGCGATTAAGGAAAGCCTTCGCTTTCTTGGCAAAAGCATGGCTCTCGTGCAGTCTACTCTCGCGGTACACGGTAATCGTTTGGGCCGAGTGGAGCAATATCTTGATCACGTCGTCGCCCCTGCCGTTGCCGCGGGTAAGCCGTTGTCGCAACGTACAGCCGTGCCCAGTCCACCGCATCACGCGGCCCTTATGTACCCGCCGGGTGCTCAGGCCGACTCCTAAATGCTTCAAAATGACCAGGCCAATTGACGAGTTGCGAATCTGCAATGGAACTGCAGGAGCTTCACCCACAAGAAAGCTTTCCTGCAGCAATACCTCCGTAGCCATGAAGCCAAACCTCACATCATGCTATTACAAGAGACTGTAGTACCAACCACCACGTTTTGCGGATACCAGTGGTTGCCCGGCCCCTCGGGAGGACGCGGTATCACCACACTGGTCGCTAACAAGATTACCTGCACAGCTCACAGTCTCAATGTGCCCGAAATTGAGCACGTTATGGTCGAAATTCTCCCTGGCAACAAATCACGACAAAGCGTATACATGCTCAATGTATACAGTAGTCCCAGCCACCATAGACAAAGATTCACACACTTGTTCCAGAAAGCTGTCCATCTCGCGGGGCCTAACCCGCTAGTGATTGCAGGTGATTTTAACGCTGCGCATAGCGCCTGGGGCTACACGTACGACACACCCAAAGGTAACAAGCTTTGGAAAAATGCGAATGACATGGGCCTTATTCTCATTACGGACAAGGCCTTCCCCACTCGCACTGGTACGTCCACGCAAAGAGATACTACGCCGGATCTATGCTTCGTCAAGAATATCTCTGACGCCTGCTGGTCCAACCTCGCGGTATATCTCGGTAGCGACCACTTCATATTGGCTGTACACCTCCCCACAGTAAGCAGGAAGACCAAGTCGTACACGTGGGTCGACTGGGACCTCCTTCGTAAGACCCGCGCAGAACTACCTCCTCCCGATACCCCACCAAGCCTCGAGACGTGGACGGCCCAGCTCAAAGCTGATGTAAACAAGGCAACCAAAACTATCAGCACAGACCTTTTAACCGAAAAGATGGACAGTCGTCTCGCCCACCTACTAGAGGCCAAACAGTCTCTATTGGCCTGGTGGAAGGGCCAGCGCCTTAATCGGAGGTTACGCAAACGCATATCTCAGCTGAACAAGACCATGATGGATCACTGCCGCATCCTTTCAAAACAGCAGTGGGACGAAATTTGTAATTCGATTGATGGTCAGGTTCGAAATGGCAAAACGTGGAACTTACTCAAACACCTCCTCAATGAAACCAACACCCGCACAAATCAGCGTCATTCGATCGTGATGCTTCATCAGGCTAAACGGACAGTGTCACCGGAAATGTTGTCAAGAACCTCGTGGAAAAATATCTTCCGCTTCCCACGAGCCCTGTGACCCCTCACCCTGATTACTCTGGCAGCGACAACACTAACTTAGACACCGACTTCTCTATTGAAGATGTGCGCCGAGCTCTCCATGAGCTCAATGGCCGCTCAGCACCTGGTCCCGATGGCATCACCAACAAGCTCCTACGCAACCTGGACGATTCCTCCGTCACTTACCTCACGGGCACTATCAACGAGATATGGAAAAAGGGTGAGATACCCGATGCTTGGAAACTAGCTCACACAGTTCTCATACCCAAACCAGGAAAGGTGCCGAGCCTAGATAACCTACGCCCCATATCTCTCACGTCGTGCGTGGGCAAAGTGGCTGAGCACGTCGTCCTCAACAGGGTTGGTCGATACCTCGAAGATAACGACTGCATCCCACACCACATAATTGGCTTCCGACCAGGGTTATCCACTCAATACGCCATGTTACTCCTAAAGCATCAAATTCTAAATGGCGGAAACACTCAGGACACTCGTGCAATACTTGGTCTCAATTTAGAAAAGGCCTTCGATACAATAACGCACTCGTCAATCTTGAAAGCGATCGCAGCCCTCGGCCTAGGTCATCGATTTTACTACTTTATCCGCTCTTTTCTCATTCGACGCAGAGCCGTCCTCCGCGTAGGAGACCTCGTGTCGGAAGAAGTGGAGCTCGGACAGTGGGGCACTCCTCAGGGATCCGTCCTCTCACCCACGCTCTTCAACCTCATGATGATCGGGCTTTCCGAACGACTTT